>OY856411.1:1195940886-1196498386 GCA_963693085.1 Alisma plantago-aquatica | reverse complement strand
TGATTTTGAAATAAAAAAAAGGTGGACATTGATGAACAAATCGAAAAAAAAGTTTCCATCCATAAGTAAGCCTTCTTATTCCTTATCAAAGATCTAGAATCCCAACGCTCATTGTGATTTCCATCGCAACAAGGGGGGAAAAATAGACTCTCTATCCCTCTAGCACATCATTGAAAACCATATCAAGTCTGGCTTGGTCTCATTCCACAAGGTTCAGGTTTTGATGACACATAGATTGATCAATGTCAAATTCACTTAGACACATATGAAGAGGAACCAAATGCTAAATTCAAAGTGCTAAAAATAATATTAGTGGTTGAAGAAGAGATAGAAGCACCCAAGGAACCAGATGAAAGCCCTACCAAAGGGGCTAAGGTACACATTTCTTAGTGAGCATGAAGCACGTCCTCTAATTATCAATTCAGATCTCACTCAAGAGAAGGAGGATAGATTGTTGACTAAGCTAAAGAAAAGGAAGACAACCTTGGGATAAAATATGATTGATTTGACAAGTAACAACAAGGCTATTTGTATGTACAAGATCCCAATGATGGAGGATTATAAGCCATCTAGAGACCTCTAGTGCAAATTGTATCCTAATATGAAAGAGGTGGTTTGTCTAGAAGTCATATGTTTGGGATCATCTATCCCATTTGAGATTCTCCTTGGATAAGTTCAGTGCAGGTTGTTCCAAAGAAGAGTCACACCACATTTCTGAATAACGAAAAGAATGATATCACCCCCCCACAGTCACAATGAGGAGGATGTGCATTGACTATAGAAATTTGAACAAGGCCATATAGAAAGATCACTTCTCCCTTCCCTTTCTTGGTCACGTTCTAGAACGCCTAGTCAATCGATATTTTTTTTGTTATCTATACATTTACTCCGGTTTGTATCAAATTACTATTTAACCAAATGATTAGGATAAGACTTATTTCATCTTTCCATATAGCACCTACACTTTTATATGGATTCCCTTTAGGATATGAAATGCCTGTGTCACATTCCAGCATTGCATGTCAGCCATTTTTGTCGGATTGACAAAAACTATGATGGAGGTTTTCATAGACAACTTTTCTATGTATGGTGACTCTTTTGACTCTTGTTTGCATCACATTTGTGTCATACTATCAAAATGTGAAGAAGCACATTGGTTCTAAATTTGGAGAAGTGCCACTTCATGACAAAGGAGGGCATTGTTCCTGATCACTAAGTGAACAACAAGGGATAGAGGTAAAAAAGGAGAATATTAAAGTTATTGCTAAGCTCACACCACCATATACAATGAAAGAAGTTTGTAATTTCTTGGGTAATGTAGGTTTCTATTGTAGGTTTATCAAAGATTTCTTCAAGATTGTAAAGCAACTTAGAAATCTTCTTTTAAAGGATGCTACTTTCATATTCATTTTTGGATGCATGTAAAGCTTCACCAATTTGAAGGATGTTCTTCTTACCACACCCATCCTCAGGGCACTGATTTGGTCTCAACCTTTTGACATCATGTGAAATGGTAGTGACAGTTCAATACGAACAATTTTGGGTTAGTTGCTTGACAAGAGGCACCATGTCATATGTAATGCCTCAAATACTTAAAAAAAAGAATAATGAAACTATGCCACTATTGAGAAAGAGATTCTTGCTAATGTGTATGCCTTTGACAAATTTAGATCATACCTTATTGGCTCAAAGGTGATTGTCTAGTCCGACCATGTGGGCATTCACTATTTGATGACAAAAAAGACACCAAGCCCTATTGTTGCAAGAGCTTGATATATAAATTCATGATAAAAAAGGAAGTAGAGATGGGTGGCTGATCACATCAGCCACATTCATCTCCCCAATAATGATAGCATACTAATGGATAATGCTCTCCTTGATTACCAACTAATGAAAATTTCTTCCAATATTTTGTGGTTTTTGGATATAAACTATCTAGCTTCTAGAGTTCTACACCCTGGGTACACAGGTCAATCAAAGAAAAAGGTCACACACGATTTCAATAGATACTATTGGGATGAGCTTTACCTCTTTTGACTTGCAACTAATGGTCTGTGTTGAAGGTGTGTAACAGAGGAGGAATGACACCCTATTCTTGAGCAATGCCACTCAGGCCCAATGGGTGGACACATGACTACAAAGTAAACTACACTGAAGGTCTTCCATTTTAGATTCTACTAGCCCACAATATTCAAATATGCATATGAATTCATTATTTCTTGTGAACAATGCTAAATATCTAGAAACAAGCAGGATGAAATCCCCTTGACATCTTGGCAGGAGGTTGAGATTTTTGATGTTTGGGAAGTGGACTACATTGGTCCATTCCCCCATCTTGTGGCTATTTTTACATCTTGGTTGTAGTAGATTACATATCTAAGTGGTTAGAGGCAATCCCTACCGTATCTACTAATTCCAAACATGTCATGAAGCTTTTCAGGTACATCATCTATACCAGGTTTGGGGCACCATAGACTGTTATCTCCGATGCGTATCTCATTTTCTAGAGAATAAGTTTGAGCACTTTCTGAAGAAATATGACATTCATCACCCAGTGGCCTTTCCATACCATTCTCAAACCAATATCCAAGTAGAGCTTCAAATATACAAATCAAGTCCATCCCATATATGATTGTGGGATGCTCTGGAAAGATTGGGCGATAAAGTTGAATGATGTACTTTGGATATACATGACAACCTTCAAGTGACCATTGGCACCACTCTATTATGGATAATCTATGATAAATCATGCCATCTTACGGCTGAGATGGAACATAAATCTGGCTAGGAGATTTGATTCTTAGACTTCAACTTCTCTCTTAATGAAGAAAAATGCTTCCTGCAATTACAATAGTTGGAAGAACTTTGTATGTCCGACTAATAGAATGCACACATATATAAGAAGTGGACTAAGATGTGGCATGATGCCTGCTTGAAGAGGAAAGACATCTAAGTGGGAGATCAAGTATTTTTCTATAATTCCTGGTTGAGGTTCACTACTACAGTTTTAGCCAATAACGTCGCTTCACAAAGCGTCAATTTTATTATAAAAACTGACTTAATAGGCTATAGCGTCAATTATTTGAAGAGAACCGAAGATGAAAGTCATCACGAAAAAACTCGGGTACTGGTTGAGGTACAATGTCCGTTTTACAAAATTTAATCATCGCTACAAAAAACCCGTCAAATAAAATTTCACATCGAAAAATCATATAAATTGACATAGCGTCGATTTTTAATAAAAACTGACCTTACAAGTTCCCAGCCAAGAAAAATAGCTCATTTTTCCTTCCCTCCAAAATCATATAGTGTATGTTTTATTAAATTGAACCGATTATATAAATTTGGACTTTAAGGGTCGGTTTTTCCTTGGGAACCGACCTAGCAGTTGGGCTCTAAGGTCTATTTTTTTCTTGTGAACCGACCTAGTAGGTGGTTATGTATGGGCTTGTAAAATCGGGCAACGACAGACTCTAGGGTCAGTTTTTTGTCCAATAACCGACCTTGTAGCTTGTTTGATTCCAAAGTTCAGGCTCAAATTTCTCTATTAGGTCGGTTTTAACCAAAGAATCGACCCTATAAGTCTTAATAACTGCTCGCATCTCGCGTTTTTCTTTCTCCTCTTGCTTTCCAAGGTTTCATGTTTTGTTTTCCACTCTCCACCGATGATGGAGGCGACGATGACGACACCATCCACTAGCCATTAGCCTCCACTGACGACGCCGCCACCATCCACCAACCCTCCACCGACGACCGTGCTGCCATCCATCGCTATTCATCCACCGACGAATGTGCCGCCATCTACCACCAACCCTCCACCGACGACCGTACCGCCATCCTCCAGTGCTCCACTGATGACCATGTGATGAGCTCCACCTCCGCAACGACGTGATGAGGTCCACCTTCGCATCCTAGAGCTTCCGCCCATCTTCGGTGGGATGCTACTTCCTTGGTCATAGCTCTCGCATCTCTGGCGCCTCCTGTAACATACCGAATTCTAGAATTTTGTCTTTTGACCCTCTTTTCCATCTTTTCCTTTCATTTCTATCCTTATTGGCCTTTCTATTTAATTAGTGGAATTTATAGTGGTTTAGTGAACACTTATTCACTAATTGTACCAATATAAGGGTTTATGCACAAATACCTCAGTGAAGGATTAATTACCATAATTAAGTTCTCTAAACCTTAATATAATTTTTTTATATTATTTGAAAAAATAAAATGAGGCTAATTTTCAAATTTGGTTTTATTTGGATGTTGTTTGTGCAAGTAACGCAATTTTAGGTACATTCTGGACTTTTATGCAATTTACCCAATTCAGAGGTTTTCTTTGCAAATTATCTCCTGAGTTTTAATCCTTATATATTCCCTTACCATTAAAAATATTTGAAACCATTGGAGAACCTAGTTTCACCTTGGTTTGATGGTATTTCTTTCCAAGGGCATTGTAGGGATTACCCTCTTTATAAAGATGCTTATCCTTAAAAGCTATCAACCAATGAGGTTATTTCTTTCTTGAAAAATGGAGGGGATGGAATAGAATAATCTATGGGCTCTTAGAACCGGATTTTGATATGCATGAAGCCTCTATGAGCTATCCTCTTGCATGGCCATCGATCCCTAGGCTAAAGACACATGGAAAGTCCCTTAAGACTCCTCATGCTTCACCTCTTTCTATATATAGCCATGTATACCCCTTCCCAACTCACAATTCAAAAAATCTTGCTCTCCTTTTCTTTACTCTAGATTAGATAATAGCTCCTTCTGTATTTGGCCATGAAGTTTCTGTCCCAAAGTAATATAGGGAGCCTACCTTGGTGAAGAAGGCTCCTAGGGCTTCCAAATTGCCCTATTAGGGTTTCTAAAGCTCCTCCTTGGTAATTTCGACCAAAAATAATAAGTTTCCCCCCTTCCTTCCCTATTTTCATACTTTTAGTCTTCCTTACACCCTATTACAGGTCGTAACCATGGAATTCCATGGTGAAATCCCACCTAGAACCCTAAAACACCTCTATGCTCTTTTGCTAGGGTTTATCACCTCTAAGTTGAGAAGGTGATCTTTGCTCAAGAAAGGAGCTTGGCTTGGAGCAACCAGACCTTATAATCTCGGAATCCTTTCTTTTTGAACCTTATTACCTTCCTATAGGAAAGTTTGGTTAACACCCTTCTCATATATTTCTTAAGTACATGCTTAAAACCCATGCTTCTATGTTGATAATCGACGATTTCCATCTCTTTTTACCATGTTCTTCTAAGGTTTTGGTTTCTTGCTATTTTATCTTCTCTAGAATCTCTAGTTTGGTTATCTAAGAAACTTCAAACCTGATCTTGTGTCAAATGGTGTTTTATCCCTCTCCCTCTTTAATTATCTCGATCGGTTTGATGATGTGGCAATTTCCTATTGGTCAGTATTGAAAAATTTATATCTTCTAAACCGCTTATCCAAATTTGACAAATAAATATGTTTTGGAATTGGAAAATTAATATATATTTAATAAAAATATATTCAATGTCTGATTTCATGGTTTGAAGAAGGGTGATTTTTGTAAAACGAATTTAATGCATAAAATCCATAAAAATTACATCTTAATCATCATAACTCCAAAATTAACATAAGAATATGTTTTCTTCATCAAGAGAACCTAATAAGTTCATTGGTGATATTTTCAAAAGCTAAATCCGAATTTTTATAAAAAGTTATGAAATTAGGGTTTCTATATATTAATGTGCACTATGTATTCTAATACATGTTAATACATTGAAAATAGGCAAAGTGGAACTTGGACTCAATTAAAGTGCTGAAAGTTAGTAATTGATATCAGTAAGAGAGGTATGTGCTATGTATGTGCAATCCCTATTTATGTATGTGCAATCCATATTTATGTATGTGCTATGTATGTGCAATCCCTCTTTATGTATGTGCAATCCCTCATAAATCAGTTTTGGAACATTATTCTTGGGTCTTGGTACCCCACTACCATGCTTATTGATTCATATGATTATTCTTGCAATGACTACTTTTTCTTGCATGTGGATTTATGTTCTATTTAACTTAAAGTAGCAGTACTTATGTACAACCACCCACAGAGGGCATGTAAATAATTTCCCTGGGGAATGTATTATTCTCCCCATAATATTATAGGTGATTGGAAATGTCTTATTCTCCCCTCACCTAAGGTTAGAGGTCCGGTAGGTGCCTCAACCCTACTTAGTTAGGTAAACATAACTATCTTACATGCAAATCCTTTTTATTATATTTGTTAGTAGCAAGCTTCTTTGATATATAGCCTCATACTCTTGTTATCTTCATCATATGATAAACACTAGCATGTTTTTATTTGCTTTACTTATCTTGATATCCTAGAATAGTTTTGTGACACATACTTTTCTTCCCTTTCCCTTTTTGCTGGGTGCCTTCCCAACCACCCAGGTGTTGAGCAAGGTGATGGATAAGACAAGGAAGATCTTAGCTTTTGGCTTAGACTCGGTTGATGGAGATGTTACTTGGAGACAAGATTGTAGTAGTCTAGACTTCCCTCTATCTAGATTCTAATTGTGTATCTTGATGTAAACTCTAATGGGAGAATTTGATGTATTTATGTAAACCTTTTATGAAATTGAACATAGTCAGTTATATTTTTTTTATTCCGCTGCTTTCGAATGGTGTTTTGTTTACCATATTTTAGTAAAGGAGTGATTTCACTCCCTTACAACATGGTATCAGATCCCATGGTAGTCGGAATCTGACTATTGCATTTTTGTCTCCCTAATTAGAATCCTTGCCTTACATAGTTCTTTTAGGTGACATAGTTGCCCTAGAGTTTATCTATAAATGATAAAAGGTTGATTTATAACCCTATAGTTCCACATTAGTATCATGATGAATAAAACCCTAAAATACTTATAACTAAAACATGCATACTTTGATGTCATTTAAGTTTGCCTTTAGGCAACTATTAAGGCATGAAGTTGAAGCAAAGGTGTCTAGAAAGGATCAGGGTTTCGAGGGATGGCAATATTTTCCTCCGCACCACTAGCTTGATTTATGAGGACTCCCGTGCCCATATGATACCTGCCTGGCCTGAGCTAATACAAATTGTCTAAAATAGTTTGTTTTTAGGAAATAGTGACCTTAGAGTTCTATGTTGCATATCTTTGGGAACCCTAAGTTTTTCGAGTGTATGATAACCTTATGATTGGTTTAAGGATGGATACCAAGATAGTTTCCTTATGTCCCTAGAACCTAGACCTTAGAGTTTGGGTGTTTGGGAAGATATTAGAGTGCGTAGTGGAAGCATGATGGATCTTGAGTATGGTTTAGTTATACTTATCCTTTAACCCTAGTTAGTTTGGCTTGATAGGTCGAACCCTTTAAGGGATGGAGTATGGTTAGTTGATGATGTTTAAGTGGTTAGATTTCTTGGACGAAATCCTATTTAGGGGGATGGAGCCCTATGACATCTTGAAATCTATCTACACTATCTTTAGAAACCCTAACCCCATACTTAGGAGGTTGTTGTGCTTAAAACCTTAGTGGGGTCTAAACAAGTTATAGTTATAGCCTAACATGTTTGTTTATATATTAATGAACATATAATGATCATCTGAGGAATAATTTATATGTTCAAACCCTAATGAATACCTAATGCACATAATATGAGTAACTCACATATTAATCCTTATGGATATGCATGGTGTTGCCCATGTCATAAACCAATAAACTCTAATAAAATGACAAGTAATATGATTGTAACCTAATCTTGGACTTAATACATGCTAAGTAAAATATATCGATCATATTAACCTGAACCCTAAGTTGTAATCATCTAACCTTAACACATACATCCTTAATGCCCTTCATGATACATTAATGACATTAGGTGCCATAATCAGTTAACATACTTTGATACACATAAATGATATATATAATCATCTAATCACATATTAATCAAGTAATAAATATGAAATGCATGATATGTTACCGTGTTATCTAATACACACGATTAGTCACTTAATGTGAATAAATTTGTAATATGCCTCACCTTGATCATTAAAATACATGGAATGGCTTCAATATGAATATGAAGTGATTCGATTCACATAAATGTGCAAATTAATAATATAAATAAATATGAGAAGATGATTAATGATGACATTAATGTGAGAAATAAAAGATAATGTGGTAATGAGATCACGTTTCATATAAATATATGTAATTGATGTGACATAATTTGTGTTGAATGAAGACTTAAAGACAGATTGAATATGTCTTGGAAAATAATTCATTATAACTTAATGTGGTGATAGTATAAGTATAATTAAGTTGAAGTTAAAAATATTAAGGATAATGACCAAGTATATTGAGGGAATTGAGTAACCCATAATTTTGCTAAAATTCTTAGTAAGATTAATGAGAAATATATATATATATATATATATGACGTTTCATGGATAATAATGAAATATAACTCTTTTGGAAACAAAGTAAATATGACACGACACAATTAAAAGAATAATAATGATAATGTGATATCATAATAAATATAATCTTAATAAGCCAAAACTGTAAATAATGTTAAATCTCCTAAAAAGAATATCTAAATAATGGAACCTAGGTGATCCTTGAGAACCTATCCTATGTTGAAATGCTTGTGGAGTATATGTTGATGAATTGTTTGGTGGAAGTTAAGGTTGGAGAAATAACCTGAAGTTTTGTGATGAGATGTTGCACACTCACCCTTCCCTTCTTGCTTGTGATTTCGGGGACGACATCCTCTTTAAGGGGTGTAGTGTTGTAACATACCGAATTCTAGAATTTTGTCTTTTGACCCTCTTTTCCATCTTTTCCTTTCATTTCTATCCTTATTGTCCTTTCTATTTAATTAGTGGAATTTATAGTGTTTAGTGAACATTTATTTACTAATTGTACCAATATAAGGGTTTATGCACAAATACCTCAGTGAAGGCTTAATTACCATAATTAAGTGCTCTAAACCTTTATATAACTTTTTGATATGATTTGAAAACATAAAATGAGGCTAAGTTTCAAATTTAGTTTGATTTGGATGTTGTTTGTACAAGTTATGCAATTTTAGGTACATTCTGGACTTTTATGCAATTTACCCAATTTGGAGGTTTTCTTTGCAAATTATCTCCTGAATTTTAATCCTTAGATATACCCTTACCATTAATGAGTTTTGAAACCATTGGATAACCTAGTTTTACCTTGGTTTGATGGTATTTCTTTCCAAGGGCATTATAGGGATTGCCCTCTTTATAAAGATGCTTATCCTTAAAAGCTATCAACCAATGAGGTTATTTCTTTCTTGAAAAACGGTGGGGATGGCCTAGAATAATCTATGGTATATTAGAACCGACTTTTGATATGCATGAAGCCTCTATGAGCTATCCTCTTGCATGGCCATCAATCCCTAGGCTAAAGACACATGGAAAGTCCCTTAAGACTCCTCATGCTTCACCTCTTTCTATATATAGCCATGTATACCCCTTCCCAAATCACAATTCGAAAACTCTTTCTCTCCTTTTATTTCCTCTAGCTTAGATAATAGTTCCTTCTATATTTGGCCATGAGGTTGCTGTCCCAAGGTAATATAGGGAGCCTACCTTGGTGAAGAAGGCTCCTAGGACTTCCAAATTGCCCTATTAGGATTTCTAAAGCTCCTCCTTGGTAATTTCGACCAAAAATAGTAAGTTTCCTCCCTTCCTTCCCTATTTTCATACTTTTAGTCTTTCTTACACCCTATTACAGGTCGTAACCATGGAATTCCATGGTGAAATCCCACCTAGAACCCTAAAACACCTCTATGCTCTTTTGCTAGGGTTTATCACCTCTAAGTTGAGAAGGTGATCTTTGCTAATGAAAGGAGCTTGGATTGGAGCAACCAAACCTTCTAATCTCGGAATCCTTTCTGTTTGAACCTTATTACGTTCCTAGAGGAAAGTTTGGTTAACACCCTTCTCATATATTGCTTAAGTACATGCTTAAAACCCATGCTTCTATGTTGATAATCGATGATTTCCATCTCTTTTTACCATGTTCTTCTAAGGTTTTGGTTTCTTGCTATTTTATCTTCTCTAGAATCTCTAGTTTGGTTATCTAAGAAACTTCAAACCTGATCTTGGGTCAAATGCTATTTTCTCTCTCTCCATCTTTAATTATCTCGATCAGTTTGATGATGTGGCAATTTCCAATTGGTCAGTATTGAAAAATTCATATCTTCTAAACCGCTTATCCAAATTTGACAAATAAATATGTTTTGGAATTTAAAAATTAATATATATTTAATAAAAATATTTTCAATGTCTGATTTCATGGTTTGATGAAGGGTGATTTTTGTAAAACGAATTTAATGCATAAAATCCATAAAAATTACATCTTAATCATCATAACTCCAAAATTAACATAAGAATATATTTTCTTCATCAAGAGAACCTAATAAGTTCATTGGTGATATTTTCAAAAGCTAAATCCGAATTTTTCTAAAAAGTTATGAAATTAGGGTTTCTATAAATTAATGTGCACTATGTATTCTAATACATGTTAATACATTGAAAATAGGCAAAGTGGAACTTGGACTCAATTAAAGTGCTGAAAGTTAGTAATTGATATCAGTAAGAGAGGTATGTGCTATGTATGTGCAATCCCTATTTATGTATGTGCAATCATATTTATGTATGTGCTATGTATGTGCAATCCCTCTTTATGTATGTGCATTTACACCTTAAGTTGGGAATAATTGTGCCTTAACCTATTTTTCTATAATGAGGCTTTATTAAACCTAGATTTCATATACTCTTGAATCTTTTTCTATACTTGCCTCATAAATCAGTTTTGGAACATTATTCTTGGGTCTTGGTACCCCACTACCATGCTTATTGATTCATATGATTATTCTTACCATGATTACTTTTTCTAGCATGTGGATTTATGTTCTATTTAACTTAAAGTAGCGGTACTTATGTACAACCACCCACAGAGGGCATGTAAATAATCGCCTTGGGGAATGTCTTATTCTCCCCATAATATTATAGGTGATTGGGAATGTCTTATTCTCCCCTCACCTAAGGTTAGAGGTCCGGTAGGTGCCTCAACCCTACTTAGTTAGGTAAACATAACTATCTTACATGAAAATCCTTTTTATTATATTTGTTAATGGCAAGCTTCTTTGATATATAGCCTCATACTCTTGTTATCTTCATCATATGATAAACACTAGCCTGTTTTTATTTGCTTTACTTATCTTGATATCCTAGAATAGTTTTGTGACACATACTTTTCTTCCCTTTCCCTTTTTACTGGGTGCTTTCCTAACCACCCAGGTGTTGAGCAAGGTGATGGATAAGACAAGGAAGATCTTAGATTTTGGCTTAGACTCAGTTGATGGAGATGTTACTTGGAGACAAGATTGTAGTAGTCTAGACTTCCCTCTATCTAGATCCTGATTATGTGTCTTGATGTAAACTCTAATGGGAGAATTTGATGTATTTTTGTAAACCTTTTATGAAATTGAATATAGTCAGTTATATTTTTTTTATTTCACTATTTCTAATGGTGTTTTGTTTACCATATTTGAGTAAAGGGGTGATTTCACTCCCTTACACCTCCCTTCTTCCCTCCTTCGGCTATGAAAACCCTCCGTGCCAAGGCGCCTCCTCCTCTAACGGATTCGTGCCCACAGACCCCCCCAAGTGCCTCTGTGCCGTCATCCCCTACCCATCCACTGAGGATGGTCATCACACCACACTAGTGTCTTGCTTCCATTCTTCCTCGACGGAGCCTTTATCAGGTGCAGTAGCTGTTGCCTTGGTCAGGCCACAACATCTTGCTTCCGCCCTTCTTCTTGCTCACAAAAATCAATTCCGGCACTCGACGGTCATCCTCTTGCTCTTTACCACCTGCGCGCCTTCCACCCACTGTCTTCTATAATTTTCATCTCGATGGCTCAGGCCAGTTACATTGTTTTTGATTTTATTTGACTAGCAACCCAACCAATAATAAAAACATGTATTCTTTCATATCTACATTTTATTATCAGTCATATATGTAATCATTATATATATTATAGAAATATGAGAGTAGACATCGTGTAGTCGTAGATTGACACTTTAGGGTTTATAAATGAGATCACGATGCATGATGTTTAACTTATTATATAAATATGACAATAATACATTTGTATATTAACTTAGAAACCCGTTCAAAATTTACTCTTGGATAGTCCCCAGTCTGGGACTATTTTTGGATATTTAATCTCACTTAGGACGTAAGTGTATTTGTATGTTTAGTTTTGGAGAAAATTTTAGTAGTATTTCCTCATTTGTTCTCTAGGTACATATGTGGGTGGTTATTTTCCATTTACATCGATGTTCTTAGAGAACTTAGGGGAAATACTACTTAAATTTTCCTGAAAACTAAACATACATTATACAGTTACTAGTGAGATTAACTATTCAAAAATGGGATAGGTGGTACACTTTAGTATAAAAGTAAGTAACTTCCTATCAATAAAAACTTACAACTTATAGTTCAATATTAAATGCTCAGTTTTATAATTGTTTTTAATGTGATCTAGAAAATGGATTGAAGTTGGATGTCTATCAAGCACCGTTGCAGTCCAGAGTTTGGCAAAGGTCTTGATGAATTCATCAAACTTGCTGAGGAACATAGGAAACTACCTACAGATAGGTTCTATTTCCCATGTAGAAATTGTGGTAACAATTTGAAAGTTGATACTGTTGAGGAAATTAAGAATCATGCCATATGAAATGGGATCATACAAGGTTATAATGAATGGTATTGGCATGGAGAGAAATTTAATTATGGACCAGAAAATGTCGATACTAATAGTTGTGGCATAGAAGATATAGATAATGATGATAATGTCAATGGTGAATCAATTCAGGATGATACAGTTGATGAGATTCTACGTAGTTGTCGAGACAATGTCATTGATCCACCTTTATTTGCAAACATTGTCCATGATGCTGAAAGACCGTTATATAAGGGTTGTACTAAGTTCATGAGGTTGAGTGATGTGATGTGACTATATACTCTTAAAGCTCAAAATAGGTGGAGCGATAATAGTTTCACTTCACTGTTATCTTTGTTAAAGGAGATTATTCCTGAAGGCAACAAGCTTCCAATTTCAACATATCAAGCAAAGAAAATAACGTGCCCAATGGAAATGGAGGCTAAGAAGATTCTTGCATGTCCAAATGATTGTGTGTTATTTCAGAAGGACTATAGTAATTTTAACAATTATCCAAAATGTGGTGCGTCAAGGTACAAGACCACAAATTCAGGTAAGGCTAAGAATGGCTCTCCTACCAAGGTGATGTGGTATTTACCAATAATACCATGATTTCAATGCTTATTTGCTAATACTGAAGATGCACAAAATTTTTCTTGGCATGGGGAGTTAAAGGCCAATGATGATGGCATCCTACGACATGCATCTGATTTACCACAATGGAAGAAAATTGATTTATTATACCCTCAATTTGGTAAAGAAACAAGGAACTTAAGACTTGGACTCTGTATAGATGGAATGAATCCTTATGGTACATTAAGAAGCCAACATAACATTTGTCCTGTTATGATTATTATATACAATCTTCCTCCTTGGTTGTGTATGAAAAATAAGTATGTCATGTTGTCAATATTGATATCAGGGCCCAAGCAACCTGGAAATGACATTGATGTTTACCTTCAACCTCTAATTGATGACCTGATGAAACTATGGGAAGAAGGTGTTATGATACATGATGCTTCACGTGAAGAGATCTTTAGTTTGCGTGCTATGTTGTTTTGTACGATTAATGACTTTCCATCTTATGGAAATTTGTCTGGATATAGCATAAAAGGATACAAAACATGTCCTATTTGTGAGGAAAATACTGATTCAATCTGACTGAAACATGGTGGTAAAATTGTATATCTTGGTCATTGAAGATTTCTCCCACAAGTGCATCCTTATTGAAGGCAACACAAAACCTTTAATGGATCAACTGAGGAATGAAGTGATCCTAAACCTATACCAAGAAATGTTGTATATGAAAGGGTGAAAGATATTGTCAATGAATTTGGAAAGAGATCAAGTAGTCATACTCTCGCATGTGAAAAATATTTATACAAGAAAAGTTCAATATTGTGGGATCTTCATTGTTGTATATTCTTGTCAATTAGACACTACATTGATGTCATACATGTTGAGAAAAATGTTTGTGATAGAATCATTGGTACGCTATTGAATATACCAAGAAAGACTAAAGACGACATCAAATTTAGAAAAGATTTAGAATTAATATGTATAAGAAAAGAATTATCGGTGGAGATCAGGGGTTACCACACATATTTACCACTAGATTGTTACACTTTGTCAAAGTAGGAGAAAAAGACTTCCTATGAGTGCTTGTATAATATTAAGGTTTCACAAAGATACTCTTCTAATATTCATAGATTGGTATCAAAGAAGGATCTGAAGTTGATAGGTTTCAAATATCATGATTGTCACACCTTAATACAACAAATTTTACCTATCGCTATTTGATATATATTTCCAAAGCATGTAAGGTTTGCAATCACAAGACTGTTTCTTCTTCAATGAAATATGTAACAACGTGATACAGCTTGATACTTTTGATATATTACAAAGAGATGTAATTGTTACCATGTGTCAGTTTGCATATGTACTTTCCTCCTTCATTTTTTGATATCGTAGTTCATCTTGTAGTACATATAACAAGGGAGGTGAAGATGTTGGGTCCCGTTTTCTTGTACTGGATGTATCCATTTGAATGCTACATGAGTATTTTTAAAGGTGATGTTCATAATCGTTATCGTCTTGAAGGAAGTATTATTGAGGGTTATGTGACTAGGGAGGTGATGGAGTTTTGCAATGATTTTTTGAATTGAAATGAAACTTCTAGCGATCTAAAAATTCCCATCACACTGAATCTTATTGTGGCAAAGGAACTCTGGGAGCACGAGTCAAAGGAATTAATCGTGAGTTGTGGGAACAAGCACATTTGTATATTTTACACAAATTCGATGAAGTTGGTAGCTACATCACAAAACATAATGATCTTATCAAGAGAAATCATCCTCGATCCAGTTCAATGTGGCTTGCAAGAGAGCATAATCGAACATTTATTAGGTGATTTGAAGAGAAAGTCTTTAGTCAACTAGCTGAATCACCGAATAATGTTGCTGAGAACATAAAATGGCTCACCTTTAAGCGAAAAATAGATGTCATATCATATGAAGGATATGACATAAATGGATTTTCATACTACACAAGGCGTCAAGATGAAAGTAGTGTAGTCCAAAATAGTGGGGTCACTGTTCAAGCTTGTTCGTTGTATTTTGTTAGTACTAAAGATAAAAGACCACACGAAGCTGAAATGTCATATTACGACGTCATTGAAGACACATGGGAATTGGACTATACAAATTTTAGAGTTCCTGTCTTTATATGTAATTAGGTTTATAACAACAAAGGAGTTTTAGTGGATGAGTTGAGTTTCACATTGGTGAATTTTGAAAATATTGGTGAGAAAGATGAGCCATTCATCATGGAAGACCAAGCAAAACAAGTATTCTATATTGATGACCCGACAAATAAAATTTGGTCTGTTATTATTCATGGAAAAAGACAATTTACTGTAGATCCTATAAATGAAGAAGAATACTACAAAAAGTATGATGATTCTAGCCCATTCTCAGTTGGTTTGCCAAGTGTAAATGTTGAAGTTAACACTGATGAATACTATAAACGTCAAGACCATGCTGAAAGAATTTTACTTGACTGGAAACTCAACCAATACTAGAGGCATGCATTCTTTGAAATATACATTTTATTATCATTCAAGCATGTAATCTCTTAAATATACATCATATTATCACTTGTGCTTTTATTATCACTTATGTTTTTATTTTATCATGTATACTTGCAAGTTGTTCTAAAATGGAAAGTGAAGATGAACATTTTGAGCATGAGCACCATGAGGATGGTAGTGGTGATGCTTATGATAGTGGTGATGCTAAGAAATAAATTTTATCATGTTTTTCCTATTTGACTACATATACAAACTTGTGTGATATAAGTATGTAATTTAATTATCAGGTTTGTAAACCAAAAAGTCAGAATCCTACTAGTCGTCCTCCTATGCTCAAGACATCTTTCATTCAAGAATGCACATTCGATGAATTGGGAAGTAAATGTAAATGTTTGTGTCGATACTTAGCCAACCAAAGCTCAGGATCACATATTTTGGTCAATTTAAAAGAAGATGCAACTAGGAGGGACTTTGAGAATTATTTTTTTCTTGATGGTATTATAGAGTTGTTCCGGTATGATTGGGTAAATACTTTGATATTAGAAGTACGGATAAGGTAAGGATCTATCAATATAGAAAATTCCAATACACTTTTTAACTGATTTCTATATATGAAATGATTACCAATGTTTTACAACCACTTATATACCAAGGCCATAAACTTTGAAATAAAAAATGTTGGATTCTTAGTTCCTTCAGACACTAGTCAGGTGGAAACACATATTGAGGATGTAAATGACTACTTCTCTACTACATTCAAATATTTTGCTAGTGTGGGAAAGGAAATTATTCTAATTCCTTTTAATGTCCAGTAAGTTTTATTATTCAATATAATTTTAATGACTAAATTTCTTTATTTTAATGTTTGGTTTATTCTTACTCAGATCTAGACATTGGGAATTAGTGGTGGTCGTCCCAAAATTGATGACTCTTTATTATCTTGACCCAATGGGAAAAACAACAAGGGGCCACAAACTAAAATGGCCAACTATAGAGTAAGCATAAATTTAGTCTCTACCACATCAGTTCTTATGCTTCAACATGCTGTCTCTATTTAGAATTTCTATTTTGCCAACTATCTTAATCATTTAATTTATAGGGGTATAAAGGCTTTTTGTGAAGGTGGAGGATGAATACCCACAAAATTAAAGACATTGAGTTTGAAGAAAGTCAAGGTAGCTACTTTAACGGCTTAGTCTTATGTACAACTCTTATAGTAATGTATTAATGTCAACTCTTATAGTCTTATCTCAAATCTGTTTATAGTAGTTTACTAACATTAAGTATAATACCTTATTTTTAGTGTCATGTACAAAACAATGACTATGCTTGTGACTACTATGTAATGAAATATATGCAAACTATTGTCAAAGGAGAAGCACATGACATTCAGACTATAGATCAGGTAATAAAGAATAACATCATAAACTTACAAGTGAGTTGTAGTCATTTTATAAAATATTAGCAAGTGCATTTCTATTGCAGATCTTTACAACTCAGCCTTACACACCTAAGGATTTAAATGAAGTTCAAGAAGAGTGGTCAGATGCTTTTCTAAATGAAGTCACTATGGCATTGGATTGAATGCATATGTTAGCTTCATTTTTGTATGTAGTTTGAAACTCTTTCAAATTTACTTTTGTATCTGACATGACTTTTAATATCATCTCAGACTTGGTTAATGCAATCTATCATTTTGTAAATGTTATGATGTGCTATGCGTATGAATATGTCTCAACTGAATATGTTGAATTATTTTTGTTATGAATGTGTGTGGTTTGGAAATTGATATCAATTCAAATATAGGATTGAACATAAAATGTAGCAAGTGTCTTTGGAATGAATTTCAGGCTTGCATTTTTGCATTTGCAAGTCTACTTTCTATTGCAGGTTTTGATCTTTATAAAGCAGATTTTTGTTCTGCAGGATCTTGTTCTGAAGATTTTTATTCTACAAATTTTTCTATAAAAAATTGTACACTACATGGTCGGTTTTTTAGTATAACCGACCTTGAAGACCTACAAGGTCTTTTTTTAGTATAAGCGACCTTACAGACCTCAAGATCAGTTTCTTCAGGTCTTTGTACCTCTATTGGGTCTGTTTTTGTACTACAACTGACCTTACAGACCTTCAGGGTCATTTTTTTCATATAACCGGCCTTACAGACCTTCATGGTCGGGTTTTTAAGTATAACCGACCTTACATACACTACAAGGTCATATTTTTTAGTATAACCGACCTTACAACCTCAAGGGTCAATTTCTTTCAGGGTCATTTTCTTTTTACTTCTATTGGGTCAGGTTTTTTCATATAACCGACCTTATAGACCTCTTGGGTCGGCTATCTTCTTTGCTTTTCAAAATGATCAATTTTGGCTATAGGGTTGGTTTTGTTTGATATAAGTGATGCAACAGTGTAACTATTGCCTCAGGTTTTTATTTGTGCCAACTTGACGCTGCTATCTAAGGTCGATTTTCTTTGGTTAAAAAAACCGACCCTATAGTCCAATTTCTATAGTGACGACCACTCAAGAGTCAGTTAGAAAGTGATTCTATAGGCTTAAAAAAACCAACCCTATAGACCATTACTATACTAGTTATTGTTTCTTAAGAAGCTAAGATCCTGATAGCACGGGCCATATTTAATGAAGAAAGTTTTCCCACATGAGGATTTCATGATGTGGGACAAGGACAAGGACAAGGGTGAATTTGTAACAAATGACCACATACTAAAGTGATACCTTACATTCAAAGATTTTTCTATAAAGGAAGAAACACCACTTCCCCTTTCCAATCCCGTCAATATTTGAGATTCAATTATCGAGCCAACAATGCTAAACAAGGCAGTTGCCATCGAGATGCAATCCAATTATCTATTTAGATTCAAAATTTTGAATTAAGATTAGTTATATTGCATTTCAATTTTTCCATTTCATCTTCTTTGGATGTCCTTCCATAGCTAAGTTTTAAGTGATTCACAACTTTTCTTCTAATTGACTGAAGGTTGAAGTTCAAACAACTTAAATTGTATTGGCCTCCTAATCGGGTGAATGGATCACCCATTTGAATGCCTGGGAGAGTTGTGTTTCAATGAATAACTTGAGTGTGAGGGATTTAGGCAATTGGCAAAACCCGTATGCAGGATCACATGTACAAGAGACTTTTCCCCCATTTCCAGTTAGCCGACGTGCAAATCTAGAAGTTTGTTTAGAATGGGTGCTCAAACATCCAATGCTTATTGGATCCATGATTGCATTTGCAATCAGTCTGTTCACCACTCCACTCAATTGACTGGATTGAATACTCAAACATTTAGTGGCTACTGGATCTTTGCGATACATTTCCAACTATTCAACTCAACCAATGAGTCAACCGATTGGTCTGGGACACCTTTAACACATGGAGACACCCAGTTGGCTAACTCGAGACAAGTGAGTCAACTAATTAATGCTTACTCTTCCTCACACTTGAGATACATCAAACAGATGACCAAAGTTATGCGAACTGGGTGACTGGCGATTACACTTCTAATACTAGATATAGACTCTAGTAGGGTGAATCAAATCCATCGAGTTAGCTGAGTGGCCTTCTTGTCAATATAAGTGGGCCTAAGGGGCAAGGGGGATGTCACTGAGCTTTGTTCCTCCTTTTCTTTAGTGTAGCACCAAGCTTTCTCACCCTCCCTTCCATTCACGTGATCTCCTCACCTAGAGCAGATGCTTCCCTCACTCTAGTTGAGTGATGCTACCACACTAGTGATTAATCCACGGTCGCATCACCCATAATTATGCCAATTTGCTCCCACTAGTTTGCATTTCGTCCATGTTCAGCTGACTATTTTATCCCTTTACCAATGCTTAAGTTGGCTCCTCTTTGAGAATCACCCTTCTTCCCCAATCACCCAAACTTCTACACTCAAATCCTATGATGAAAACCATTTCATCTTTTCTGATTCAACCTATCTTACACATCTACTTATCCTCTAGTCGACCAACTTGAACCCATCAAATCAGGTGACTTGTCGCTGACATTACCAACACCTATTGCTTGACTGGTGCCATACCCCAGTTCCTCCATGAAATCCCAATCGGTCGATTCACCCAATGAGTTACTCGACTCAAGTGGATAAGAGACATATCCCACATTTCCTGTCTACCGACTCAATTGAGGAGTCACCCAATTGGGTTGCATCAGATGCACAAGCTGAGTTCATGTCGACTGACCGATTTGACTACATCAAAAACTCAAAATCCTATTCCAGTCGCCTAACTTGCCATTCTGGTCAAGCGAATAGAATCCCAAAAGACACACAAGATGCCACATGTTAGAGAAATATACCAACCTTCCAGCGGTTCCGACTGTGATCTTCTATAAACACTCAATATTTTTGGCTCTAAGAAGAGTAAAGGCAAGGCAAAGAATGGTGCTCCATCCCTCTCCAACTATCAATAAACTCAACCCACCCTCATGGGTGGAATTTGATTTGGGTGAGACGTACAAATGATGATATACACATACTAGACGTGATGGAGGAAGACACTTTCTATACTGTAGAGGTTGCAACAATTGACACAATGGTAGCAGAGCAACTCATCCATGACATAGACACTCAACATGGATCCTCCTTCCTTCATGCCTCCTCTACTTCTTCTCCACCCCAGAATCCTTCACCATCAGATGACATCCTTTATTCCACTCTTTTACCTATCCAACACACATCGCCCCTCTAATTGGAAAGTACACGACCCTAGTAACAAATGAACATAAACATAGGTATAAGGCCATGGAGGCCTTTGGCATGCAACTTCCCCAGAGGTCGAGCTACATTCAATACTCTTGGCATTTAGGAGGCATTAAAGTCCATGGTATGGTCATATCACATCTCCCTCTTTCCTTTTTGAGTGTGTCCAGTCTTCAAGGAACTCACCATGGAGTTCTTTGCCACATTCGTGAAGTGCTACTCTACCAACAATCAATATAGTTTCTACTTCAGCATGTCTGGAGAGGAGCACTCCTTGGACAACACTGACCTTATTGCCCTTATCCTAGACATAAAAAAGGAATGGATCAACAAATGTGATGTTAAATATCACACCCACACCATAAAGAAGTACGTTCTTGGAAAGTTCTGGGCCGAGATCACGTGTACACTTCCCACCTTCCCACTTAGGGAAAAGAGATCATTCATCCACAACCCAGTGACCCACTATCTTTTCATTCTCTCCTACACCATCTTCAACCAAATGGGAACATTGGGCGTCATCACCACCATTGACCTCTATTGCTTGTGGTGCATGTTGAATGATGATCCATTTAACTAGGGGAGTGCATTGATTGATCATCTACACATCTAGCAGTTCAGGAAAACTAGTTTTGCATTTTGTCCAGGTAGGGTAATCACATTAATCTCCTCCTACCTTGGCTATGCTCACATTCCAAGGAAGTTACTTCACTGGAGATAAGTCAACAATATTTGGTGACCTCCACTTTCATCAAGATAGACAACGAGGATGACATCTACCACTGGTTGTTTCAAGACAACCCCACCATGCTTGCGCTACCCACTCACTTATTTTGTGACAATCAACCTTGTCTATGACCTCAGTCACTTGAACACGCATATCTAATGTTACACCAGGAAGCAACCCTGATCGGCCTAAAACCGTCCAAAAGGAGTGGGTCTCGAGTAGTCAGACTCTTAAATTTATAACACAACACTCAGGCCCCCACAAATATTATACAAGGTTTCATGTAGTAGATCAGGGTCAAACCACAGGGACAAGTAACGAGAAGTGCTAAGAATGTGAAACCTTGGCTTAGATACACCAAGAAAAAGGGGTAGATTAAATTGGGTGTTCCTTATGGAATGATGACACTCCAACCAAGAAATAAGTAAAACAAAGTAAAACAAAATAAATAGTAAGAATTAAGGAACTAGGTTGTGGAAAGTGCGAAGCGGGAAGCATGCAGATTGACCCCCTCGAATTGGGAAGAGGAAAGTGGGTTTTAAAATGGACTAAAGCGGGTGCCTTTTGAAAAAGTGTTCTGCATTGTTTTAAAAAATGTAAAAATTTAGTGACCGCCATACTACTAACAATCAAGCATTCTGAATGATATTTCATTACATTAGAATGGCTTTCACATATTAAAAAGGGTCCTAATTACAAAAGTAAATTGTTACAAGCTAAAAACACTCAAACAGCATAAAAATGCATAATCTGCGCTCAACAACCAAGCTTCATACTAGTACTATGTACTTAATATTGTTTCAACAGTTGGGCTTGGAAATTATCATTTAATGAAAAACATTAGTAGGTAGTAGTTAGATACTAGTACTTTTACAAATATTGTTGACTAAGGTAATCTTCAACATAATATAAATAGATGCATATTGAAATAGTAATAAAGAGAAATACATGAAAATATAGTAGAATCAAGAAAATTAGATATTACTCAGTAAATCCTAAAGAGCAATAAACTACTAGAGTTTGTACATAATAGACAATATAAGAATATTTTATGACATCATTTTGTTACAATCTACAAATGGTTGTGCAAAGTATTTGTGCAAGTATACAAAATGTTAGACTATTAGACTATCAGTGGTAATAAACAACATTAAAATACAGTAATATCATATACAAACTTGATAATATAAAGTACTAGTTTAGCTATACAGAGTGTACAAACAACAATAACAAAGTAAAGAATAAATGCTAATTACTAAACTTTCTTGCACCTTTTGAAATGTAACAGTTGGAGCATCATATCTCCCAAGAATAGTGCTTTCATTTTTTTTAATAGAATTTTCATATGGATGGGCCACTCCAACAATACTTGTTGTGAAGCGCCCTAAAGCGGCCGCTTAAGCGGGGCTGAAAAAGCGGCATGAAGTGGCAAAAAGCGGGCAAAAGCGACCGTTTCACTCCAAAACGCTTCAAAGCCTGCTTCAGCTGAAATTACAATGAGATATGTGCTTAACCGCTTAAGCGGCCGCTTCACCCACTTTTTAATTCAATGGTAAGGAAAGAGAGTAAGACTAACAAGCAACATTGTAACAAGTATGGAAGGGAACTTGGATTATATTTCACCACCTAAGGTCTTTGACCAACATGCAATAACTCATGCCCATTGTATACCCTTAGCAATATTACAAGAAATCATCATATATGTCTATTCCCTCCTCTCTCGAGCTTAGGATAGATGTAGATTATAAGGTTGTCTCCCTCTCTCAAGATGACAAACAAACAATCACATATATAACCATATGACCATTATCTTAAGCATTCCAATATTTTCATGCATTCATGCAACTCCAAAACACTTAGATAAGATTAGTGCTACTCTTTTGAGGAACCTACAATCAAACATCACGATATGGTATCTAATCATACAAGTGAAGCATTAAGACCAAGCAAATGGAGATAATATTTGCTAAGAGCATATATTCAAATGGATGCAAGTATATACATGTTGAGAGAGCCTTAATGGCTACTCCCAACCCAAGATATGTATTTAGCCACTCATGTTAATGAGTAGCATTACAGATTTACAAACGAACAAGGACATAAAGTACTATTGGGGGGAAGTATTATAAGAAGAATGAGTGATGTAGCACTATTGAAGTAGGTGAGGCAGGGGATACACCAATTATGGCCAAGGGATGGTCACAATCGATGGTCAAAATCTCCTAGTCTCTAGACTCAACACAGTGACGATGAAGATCTGCTCTCTTTCCTCCTTCAATCGAGGAAGTACTTTGAACAAGGAGTAGGAGGACGAGACGAGAGCACGGCTCAGTGGACTCTCATCCTCCTTGCCTGCCAACAGATGATAATGTCGATGGGAGGTGGTGAGCTCCTTCTCTGGTAGTGCTTGGGCATCCTTGGTGTTGCACAACCCCCCTCTTCATCGAGGGAGGTATTCTATTTATAGGCACCATCGTGGGGTCCTTTACTTGCACCCCAAACATTCAACTTATCCTCCTTAGGCCACATTCTTAACGGTCTTTAGTGATTGTTCTGCTAATGCCACCATCAATTTGTCAAGTCATCAACTGGCTTCCATCTTTGGCCTTGGGTTGACAAGTATGCCCTGCCATCAATTGTTGGTGCAGACAGACCTTCAAATGGTGAGGTATGTGTAACCATCACCTGATTCTTCTGTCAGACCATCAATTGATGATGTGGGTAGGCCATAGGCTGACGAGTCTTCCCTGCCATTGTTTGTTGGTGTAGGCAGACCATCAGCTGGCGAGGTCTGCATGACCATCACCTGATGAGCTTGTGTGTCTATCAATTTATGGGTTTGTATATCCATAAATTTATAAGGTAGACAAACCACCAACTAATGAATGATAGTGGTGGCATTTGATGGAAGTGCATAACTGCCATCGAGTATCAAGCAATGGGGTGTAGACTGCCACAAGAGTCCATTGGCTATGACTCGATGGTTGTGCTGTCTATTGCTGCAATGTGACCATCAGATGTGAAGCGATGGTAGTCCTACTCCATGGTAATATGCTCTACTCCCTTGATAACCTACATGAAGTATTCTTGTTATCCTCAAGTGGGGGTAGAGATAGTAATTATGTGCCACATAAAAGGAAAGTAATATAAATTCACACGATGGGAGAGAAATAGATGTGAAATAAGGCATATAATATCCAAAAATTTGGATGTTATCAACTCCTCCAAATGTAGAGTCTACCCTGTCCTCAGGCTAACATATAGAATCAAAGACTCAAATGACTTTAAAAGGGCTTTATTATGTTATTGTTTTTGGTGAGTGTGAAAAATGAGATAGAGTTAGCCTTAAGTCAAAACATATGCATCATGGTAAGGGACTGTCGATCCCAAGATCCTCTCTCTTAGATTGGATTTGTAGTACTTGTATTGTCTGTCAAAAATTTATTTTAGCAGAAAGGTTTCTTCGTCGTGATGCACCAATGACTCATTCCACACTGTACTTGCACAAGGTTATGGCTGAGGTAGCTTTCACACCCAACTTTTATTTTTTTGGATATCCTAGCTAGTGTGTGGGGTTGGGATAAGGCTATAGTGTTTCCTGTCTTTCTCAGATTTTCTCAGCCCTATTTAATGCTATAATGGTAGTGCTGGTATTGTGTGAGGTCTTCTTTAAAAAATAGGTGTGAAAAAGTTTGTCTTCTTGACTCCATTACCGGGCATGACATATCTGCATTCTTGAGTGAAAAAATACACCGGTCAGATGAAGTCCTTTAGCATCTTTCTAGGCACAACTCTCATAACTTTATTAGGGACACACCACATCTCCTGTTCACCCCCCAAACTTATCATCCATCCTATCTTTAGGGTGTCAAAGAAAGTGTTTGATCTAGAACAAGCAGATCGGGGTTGATTCTTCAACAGGGCCCATTCAAATCATAAGATCCTCATCACATATCGGCCTCAAAGATGATGATAGTCATCATCTTGGTAGTGCTCCAGCTTCTGGTCTGATGTAGCCAACATATGCATCTAGAATAGTATGTAAAATCTGAAGTCGTTAAATAGAGGTGATTGTTGTGGGCTTTTGTGGAAGAACTATGTCTTCTCAAACTTCAAATCATTTAGTATGCCACATCCATGCATTTTTATCAGCTCTATAATTTAATGGATACTTGAGTAACCTTCTGTTCAATGATGCTGTTTACTGTTTTATGGTAAGTTGTGCGTTTCAGGATGAACAAAGTGTCAGAGCTGCTGTAGAAGATTTTTGTCTTGTTCACAATATCAATAGATAGTAGTGCCCAATGTTTGTCATGTAAAATGGGAACACATATCCACCTTGGGACATTGTATCGTAGATGGTCAATTAATCGCTGCAGTTCCCCTGACTCTTTCTTTAGAATGATGTCCTCCACTATTTTATAAGAGACCATGTACATGTCAAGGAGGTCGTCGACTAGAAGTAATTGACATGTTTTCATAACATTCACAGTCATGTACCCTCCTATTTTCAAGATATCACAGAGGTTGGGAAGTAATATTTGGACATTGTCTCACTAAAAATAGTTATGAAATCATCTTCCCTCAGTTTTATTTCATTCACCAGGAATGTGACTTCTTCAATTGATAACCCATAGCATGCATGTTCGTTGAAGTTGTCAAATGTGGGCATGATTACATCTTCCAACACCAGCTCTTCATCTGACTGATTATTAATTTCATCTTCTTAAGTGTCCACTTTAGTCTTGTTATCATATTTTCCTCAGTATCAATGGATTCTACTTTGGTAATCTCTGTGTTGGGTAGGAAAGCAGGTTCTTTTTCTTGGATTTTTGTTTCAGATGTTTCTATCTCTCGTGATATTATTCTCTCCTAAGGTTCAGGGTAGGTACATGAATTTCAGAAGTAGCAACAATTGTTGCTGATTCAGTAGCGGGAGGTGGTTGTACTAATGGGTATGGTTTCCTTCATTTAGGTGCTGAGGTTTTTGTGATGGCATTGAGTTTTCAAAGCTCTTCCCTCCAAAGGATCTTTTCAGGTAAGGGAATTTGGGATTACATCCACCTTGGTATATCAGCCATCTATGCATCGTAGAAGAATCTCCTATTATCTATTATTTCCTTGACATATTTTCCTCATAGTACATGGAAATATTCATTGATTATCTGTTCTATTCAGATTCCTCTATCGATGGCTTCAATCATTCTTAGTTCTATGAAAGAACAGTCCCCTGAGTTTTTCTATTCCTGGGCATGCTACAATTAATGTAGATTTCTTTCCAGTTTGGGTGATACCACCCGCTGACTCCTTGTATCAACCTTTTCTGACAGGTTTGAACTTCTTGTATCGTTATATGCTATGATTTCTCAAATACCATTCTTCCACATGGTAGGTATTTAATGCTAAAGTTGTATGTAATGAATTTTCTTTCCGAGAGGCCAACCATCATGAGGATCCAACGATTGAAGGCCTTGAAGGGTAGAGTTACAAACTTTAAGGATCTGGTCCTATCCAGGGTATCTTGTAGTTCTTTAACAGGTGTTGTGTCACTTCTTTCTTTGAATAGGTGGGCTGCTTTGTTAGAGATTGCATCCATCTTTATCTCTATACATGAACTCTTCTATGATGGTCCCACACAAGACCTTGAAGAAGGTTCTGCTTATATTTACTTTTTGTTGAAAAGCAGAACGTAGATCATTCATTGTTAGCTTGTACTAATTGTTGCGGTATATGATATCTTGTCTTGACTTCTCATCATCCAGGATGTTGTCTAGGACATGAATGTCACGTACCAAGATTCCTAATACCGAATTAATGTCCATATTTGTCATATTACATGGTAGAGGGGACGGTGCACCTGGACCCATGTTGTATCTACAGTCAAAAATTGTAGGTAGGTTGAGAAATATTGGGTTTGCTTATTTTTGAGGTGCATCAACAAACATATTGTTCAAATTCCCTTTATCCTCTTCAGATGTCATCTACTCAATTTCTTCCTTGAATGACATGGGGAGTCCCTCCCCTATTATGGGTTCATCCTGTAGAAAATCAATTACAATTTTTTCATAACCACAAGGTGGAGGTGGAGCCTTGTGGTCGTAGAGTAGGTCAAGCCTATCCATTATATCTTCAGTTATTTCTATTACCTCCCCCTTGCTTTAGATGATTTTGTTTTGACGTCGTTCTCTCCTACTACTACTTCATTTTCTGCGGGAGTTGTCAATTTTGTTGGGTGTAGGGTACCCTGATTCATTAGTCCCTCGGGTCCCTTTTCATTGTTATTGTTTGTAGAGTGCCTTGGTGAGACTGGATAAGTGGTGAGATTATCGTCTCCAGCAGGCATTCCCTTGCTCTTGGCAGTCTCCCTTGACTCTTCTTCCTCTAATGGAAGAGTGCACTCAAGATTAGCCACTTCATATAGGATTACATCCTGTTCCGTTTGTATGACGACCATCATCATATCAGCCTTTAGGTGTAAATCTATATCCGCTGCAACAGATGGTTCAACAGTGACTGTCCTTTGCCTTTTTATAGATGTCCTACTATTGGTGGAGAGGATTCCTTCCTTTTCACTGCATCTTCTCGAAGCTACACGTTCTCTAGGCATATATCTTCACATTCTTTTTGTAGAGCGGCGAGTTTGTTTGTACTCCTGCCAGTGCCTACATCACTTGCACTTGATTTGCAGCCAACTACTGCATTTGTAGTGGTAGACTAGGAACTGACTGTATGTATGCAGTTAATTTTTGTACTTGCACGGGTAGTGTATATAGATTGCTAGTTATGTTAAAAATATTTAATGTAGAGGTTGAGACAATTTCATGAAGATCATCAATCTCTTGCCCTATTTCTATAAACTTGCTTGTAGTGGGTGGCTATTGTTGCTATTTGGATCTGCTAATGGAGCTCACTTCCTGACCCACCTCATCTACTTTGGTAGATTCTCTGTGTACTCGCATCGGGCACGCACTTTGTTCTGGTTGAGGAGCCTCCCTCGTGGGGATTTCTTCTCTCAACCCTCTTCCTACCGATATGTTCAATGATTTGTTTGCTATGCTGTCAACCTCTGCTTCTTTAGGATCATCATGGTGCAGGGCAATATTTATCCTTGGTTGTTCTTCCTTTTACAGGATGGTCATGGTCACTATTGCTTCACCACAAATGATTGCTGTAGGTTCGTCAATCACTTCCTCTAGTGTGGTGGTAATGGTAGGACTCTTTAGAATTTATTTCTCATCTTCATCCATGTCTATCACATTGAGTGTGGGAAGTTTCCTTGATAGACTTTTAGGTATGCACACAATCACTCTTTCTCTAGTTGTTTACTTAGTCACCATCTCTTTCGACTGCTTCCTCCTTTGTTCAGTTGGCTTGCTTGTGTTAGTTCCCTATTGAGATATTAAACTTATGATCTCTTCTTCCGGAAGACCAACTTTTCACTGTCATAACTGCTCAGTTCTGGGAGAGGTAGTAAGTATTTCATTCTGTAGAATTTGTAGGCATAATTCTGCTTCACCCTTTCCAGAACATTTGCGACGGTAAGGTATTTGGCATCTACTAAGTCCTCCACTTATGACCGTAGGAAATGTTTCATCTTCTTAGGGTACCCTAGTCAGTGTGAAACATAGGTGACTAGACCTCCCATGCAGAAATCATGGGGGCCGTCAGGTCCCGCTGCCACTGCTAGCTTGCCGACCAAAATCTTTCCTATATTAATGGCATTTCCTTCCATCATACTCCATAGCACGTGGAGGTCCAACCTAGTCACGTTGCTAGTGTTTGATCTGAGAATCAATTTTTCGGTGAAGATTTTTTGCAGTCTACTCTCATGAAGCTTGAGTGCATCATGGAGGCCTTGGACTGACCAGTACTATACCTATAGTCTCCTAAAAGCTTCTCACATGTTTTATTTGTTAGAAAACCCTTGGGATCCCTGTCTCTGTATGCTTTGTTGACTCGTTCATCTTGGTATTCAAAGTTGGTGAAGATTGCATTAAACCATCTCTTGGTCAGGACATGTTCTTCCTTGATGATTGTCACATGTAACTTATATCCCTCCCACACTTTGCCCTTTCTTCATTGGTCACGAACAACTTCTTTAGTGAGGTCATGAACTCTAATGTCAGATCATTATAATAGGTCATCCTATTGAAGAAGATCTTGCAGATACTCAACTGGTGTAGACTTTGTTTAACCCTATAATATCTTTTGAGCTTCGATAGTGTCTCCTTGTCTCCAAATCTGATGGCCTTCAACTTCTTGTTCTGGAACATGTCACACTATATTTGTCTATGTTCTTCATCCTAGGCTAGGAATTGGTTATCAGGATGCTCTTTGTAGGTCACAAGTGATGCTTGCTGTGCGACATCAGCAATCAACACTTGCTAAGGTGTGGTTGATTCTTTGACTGCACCCTCTACGGATGTCTTTGCTATCTTTTTAGGTCTCTCTTGATCAAGACTGGGTGCAATCCTATTTCTTAGATTTTGCACCTCTTTGGGTGGAGTATACCCAGAGACCTCGGTCCCTGTATGTTCTTCATCACCTTTTATCTCCTCATGGGTTGGCTCAACTCTCATCTTAAGCCTATCTACCTCTAAGCAGGCTCTGAAGCTTTCCTTGATGGGTTCTCCATGTATCCTAAAGTATGCTATTGCTTCATCCTTTAGCTTCTCTATCCTTTCCATTTCTTCAAGAGTCACTGATGCTTTCAGTTTCTTGGTACATTTAGACTCATGGATCTCTTAATTCCTATCCTAATTCCTTCCATCTTGTGATTTGTGATACTTAAGTATCTCTAGAAAGGTCAATTAGATAAGAAATGGTAGAGTTCTGTTAGTCTAATGATCATAAATTAAATAAGATTTGATGATTTTAGAGTGTTTAGAAATAAACTAAAACTTGGTGATATCAACCAAAAAAAGTTAGTTGATAGGTGAGAGGTTTGGAAATCGATGGTCTATATAACTATGGTGGTCAGGTTAAAGAACCGATGATTAGGTCGGTGGCCCAAAAGGAAGTGACAATGACCTATGGTGGGGTGTCCTATTATTAGACAATCCAACAACTAATGGTCAATCAACTGATGGTTGTTGGTTCGGGGCACCAACTGATGGCGTCAGTAGGATTGTGACAACTGATGGTTGCGAAGGAAAGGGAATCCAATGGATGGGTGTGCGTGTGACATTCAATGGATACGCAACCGGTCGGGGAGAAATCAGGAACCTATGGTTGCTGCTCGAAGGTTGCACCAAGAGAGCTCGTCAAGCGATGGTCGAGCTCAACTAATGGTTTATCAACAACTGATGGCATGATCACGAGGAAATCAAGGGTGAAATGAAGGTGATGATTGGGGGTTCATTAGCATCAAAAAGAGAACAAAAAATGGGAATCGAAGGTCAGGGATTCAAGAAAATGCACTGTAGTGGGCTAGAGATGATGGTTTCAAGATCGCTAAAAAAATGACATGAATAAAAGACTATGGTTTAGGTTTACAACTTCTGTTGGTGTTGGAATTTTAACCTCAAATTCTTGCTCTGCTCCTCTACTTTGATCAATGGTCTGGAGGTAGAAGACGATGTCTTCCAATGGCTTCCCTTGGGTGTCAGGTCTCTTCGAATGTTGCGGCTTTTAGTGCTCTTGTGGCTAGGGTTTAGAAATCTGATGGATCAAATTGGTGGCTTCTGTATCTCCTTTTTATAGGTTCTATCTCTAAGTAGTCATCAGATGTTGACAACCAATGGTTTGACACTTATCCGTCAAACAATGGTGGCTCCGAGTATAGGTCAACCAATGGCATTACTTTGTAGTGAGCATTGATGGTTCTGGATATCTGATGGCCTCACTAGGTGTGACATATGATGGATCCTTTCTTCTTGGTCTCTTATGATGGCTGGGTAGATCATCAACCGATGGCTGGTCAGTGAAATCATCTGATGGCCGTCTGGACTAATCATCTGATGGTTACACTAGACGTAACACTCGATGGGTTCACTAGTGGGTCAACTTATGGCTGTACTGGATCCACCATCTGATGGTATGCTAGAAATCCACACTCGATGGTTGGGCTGTGTGAGACAACATCTGATTGTGTTACTACTTCATCACCTAATGGTTCCACAGAGTGTCAACAATCGATTGTTTGGTAGACTCGATGGTTTGTCAGTTTGCTCACCCGATGGTATCATCAACCAATGGTTGCACTTAATGACGATGTGATTGTAATGGATCCCTGAAAGGATCGATGATTTTTCATAAATGATTCCTAAAATAAAAAATGGGATCCAAAACTTTTCTTAAATTTATTCTATGTACACTAACGATTACTAAAAATAAAGATGGGATTTTGAAACAAGATTAGTGAATTATGACCGCTTGGAAAAACAAAGCAAACCAAAAATAAGACTAGAAGTTATTAAACTATCCAAAGTTTAAATAAAAGAAGTGAAGAACTTGAAAGTTTAAATAAAGAGGGAAATCCTTGGGTTGCCTCCCAAGAAGTGCTAATTTATAGTATTTAGCTTGACTCTCTTGTTTGTCTCTTCATGGTTCTTTGGGTGGTGCAGGTTGGGGCTCTTCTAATTGGAGTTTCGACCTCCTCATAAAAGCTTCATCCTCATAGTACTTCTTTACCTTGTGACCATTCACTTTGAATGTACATGTATTTTCACTGGTAATTTCCATCATTCCTGATTGGTATATCTTCACAACTATAAAGGGACCAGGCCACCTAGACCTGAGCTTATTGGGAAACAAATTGATACTAGAATTGAACAGAAGGACCTTATCTCCTTTAGCCACATCCTTGCTTTTTAGGTGGGCATCATGCCACACCTTTGTCCTTTGTTTATAGATACTGGCATTTCCATATGCATTCATCCTTAGTTCTTATAGTTCTTGTAGCTATATAAACCTCTTCTTGCCTTCTTCCTTGGGGTCCATATTTAGAAATTTAATTGCCTAAAAGGATTTCTGTTCTATCTTAACAGGTAGATGGCATGATTTCCCCTAGATAAGTAGTAGGGAGTAGTCCCTATAGGCATCTTATAAGCATTTTGGTAATCCCATAGTGCATCATCAAGCTTCATGGACCCGTCCTTCTGAGTCCTATTGACTATTTTCTCCAGGATTTGCTTGATTTTTCGGTTCAATACTTCTACTTGTCCTGATGTTTGTAGGTGGTAGGATGTTTCCACCTTGTACCTTACTCCATATTTCTTTAGCAAGGATTCAAACTATTCTCCCCAAAGTGGGATCCCCCATCACTGATGATAGTGTGTGGGACACCAAATATGGAAAAATGGTTTTCTCAAACATCTTGATTACTGATTTGGATTCATAGGTCGGGGTTGCAATAACCTCTACCCATTTTGAGACATAGTCAACAACAAAAAAATATATTGATTTCCCTTTAAACATGGGAACAATTCCATATAGTTGATCCACCAAACATCAAAGATGTCCACCTCTATCCAGTAAGACATTGGCATTTCATTCCTTTTTGAAATGTTTCCCTCCCTTGGAATTCATCACATGCCTTAACACATGCTTGAGAATCTTTGAATAGGGTGGGCAAGTAGAATTCTGACTGTAAGACTTTTGCTGCCATCCTTTCTTCTCCCAGGTGTCCTCCATAAGATGAAGAATGGCATTACTGAAGAATCTGAGAAACTTCTTGTTCTAGTATGCACCTCTGGTATAGAGTGTCAGCACATCTCTTGAATAAAAGCAGGTCAACCCAGTAATATCTTTTTAGATTCAAGAATAATTTCTCCTTCTGGTTGTATGTTATATCAGGTGGCAACTATTGCCACACTAAGTAGTTACAAATATTAGCAAACCAAGGTAGGTTTGGTTCTACTGATTTTTCCATCATCAGAGCTTTGTCTGCATAGTTGTCATTAACTGGAAGTGGGTTCTTTTCAGTGACCACTATCCTTGATAAGTGGTCGACAACTACATTTTTAGTCCCCTTTTTGTCAATAATTTTGTGGTCAAACTCCTATAACAGTAGAGTCCACCTTAACAGTCTAGGCTTGGTGTCCTTCTTTTGCATCAAATACTTAATGGCACCGTGGTCTATATACACCTTAACTTTTGATCCTATCAAATAGGATATGAATTTTTTGAAGGCAAATACTATCACCATCATTTCCTCCTCAGTAGTTGTGTAGTTGACTTAAGAATCATCTAGGGTTTTGCTAGCATATTATATCACGTGGTGTTTCTTGTCCCTTCTTTATCGTAGAACAACTCCAACAACATAGTTGCTGGTGTCACACATTATCTCAAAAGTAAATCCCCATTCTAGAGCCTTTAGTATAGGAGCCATAGTGAGGGCATTCCTCAGGGTTTCAAAAGCTTTGTGGCAATCATTTGAGAATTAAAAAACAACATCTTTCGTGAGTAAGCTAGACAAGGGCTTTGATATATTGGAAAAATCCTTTATAAACCTCCTATAATATCCCACATGACCAAGGAAGCTTTGTATTCCTATCATGGACTTTGGGGGTGGAAGCTTGGATATAGCTTTCACCTTGATTGCATCTAATTCAATCCTTTTTTAGGAATTTTATGTCCAAGTATGATCCCTTCTTGGTCCATAAAGTGGCACTTCTCCCAGTTTAGGACCAATTGCTTTTCTTCACATCGCTCTAATACTTTATTCAAGTTCTTCAAACAACTGCTTCCGTAAATAGAGAAGTCATCCATGAAGACCTCCATAGTATCTTCTAGGAAATCAGAAAAGACTAAGATCATGGTCCTTTTAAAAGTTGCGTGTGCATTGAATAATATAAAGGACATTCTTCTAAAAAAATATGTGTTGTAAATGCATATGAAGGTTATATTCTCTTGATCATATGGATGAAACAAGACTTGAAAGAGTCCCGAGTATCCATCTAGAAATCATAAGTACACATAATGAGCTAATCATTCCAACACTTTGTCAATAAAGGTTAAAGGAAAATGATCCTTCTTGGTGGCAACGTTCAGTTTCCTATAATTGATACACATTCACCAACATGTGACAATTTGTGTTGCCACCTCATCTCGATTCTCTCCCTTGATGATGATCATTCCTCCCTTCTTGGGTACACATGAATTGGGCTGACCCAATTGCGGTTACTGATGGGGTATATAATTCGTGCATCCAACAACTTAATTACTTTTTTTTTCTTTACCACTTCCTCGAGCATTTGGTTTAGCTTTCTTTGTGGTTTAACCAGTGGCTTAGTCATTAATTCCAAATTTATATGGTGCATGCATAGAGCTGAGCTCAGACCTTTGATTTCGTTCACAGAGTACCCTACTGCCTTCCTATGTCATTTAAGTTCGTTGATCAGGTTCTCTTCTTGGTATTCCATCAAAGTACAGTTTATGCTAACATGATTTCTTTCCTCATTGTCCAAAAATTCATACTTCAGACCTTCTGGTAGTTGTTTAAATTATGGCTTGGGTTTGGGTGCTTCCTTTTCTTCTTGCATCTATTCAAGAGATGCATATTTTACTATTTCAATTTTCTCTTCTTCATCATCACTGCATCCCTCCTCTGGATGATTAAGGTAATCAAGAATATCAACCACTTCTGGGTCTTCCAAGATAGGGTCCGAGATGTTCATGGCCTTCATTAGTGGATCCACAATAGCATGTTCCTCGTGCACCTCTTCACAGAATTGGTAATAGCTGTCCATAAAGTAGACTGACTCAAAGAGAGAGGGTCCCCTCATGATGTCTTGGATGTGGAAGTTGATATGGTCATTTCCTACCCCGAGGGTAATCATTACTACTTCTACATCAATAAGAGATCTTTCTGTAGAGAGAAAAGGTTTCCCAAAGATCATCAGACATGTGGGATCCTCTATAGTGTCAATTACAATGATAGCACAAGGTACAAAGAAGCATCCTACTCGAATCAAGACATCCTCTACAACTCCTACAATCTTTGTATATGTGTGATTAGCCAACTGGGTTCTTATCCCTATATTCATCATGTCGGTGAGTCCAAGTCTCTGGGCTAGTGTCAATGGCATGAGGCTAATGCTTGCACCAAGATCAACAAGACCTTGTCTTACTTTGTTGTCCCCAAAATTAAAAGGACTGGTAAATGCTCCAGGGCCCATCTTCTTTGTAGGCATTTTTGCCTGCATAAAAGTGTTGGACATTTTGGCTAGTTGTGCACTCTCCATGTGGTCTCCTCTTCTACTTTTTGTTATTAGATCTTCAAAACTACACCTATGTAGGCATCTCTTCTATGGCATCCAAGAAAGGGACATCTAGGTGTAACTTCTTCATGGCTTTCATGAACTTCTCGTACCTCTTCTTAATATGATCTTTGATTAACTTATATAGAAAGGGAACCCTTGGGGAATATGGGTCCCTTTTGGGAAATACCTCCTCAACGGGGTCTGGCTTCTTTGCGCTTGAAGTTTTCTTTCCTTTCCATTTATCTTTATCCTTATCCTTCTTAGAAGCTTCCCATTCACTGGACATTTCCTCCATTGTGATTGTTCAGATTGCATTTTGGTACCAATGTTATGCTCTTTATCACCCCCTCTTGTTGGTTCTCTAGTAATTTTCTAGAGTATATGGTAGCCATTTTTGCGATTTTTATATTAGAGGGGATCTTCCCTTGAGGATTCTTGATCAACTCAGATAGTTGTGCTAATTGTTTGTCGATTTGCCTTTGATGTGTCTGCATATCAACCATCTAGATTTGCATTGAGGATAAGACACCTGAGTCTGTGATTTCACTTTGAGTTAACTACTCGTTCACTAAGTCTTGCCTTTTTTTAAACTCAAACAGCTGAGACATCATGTTGGGCTGGTTGCTGCCCTTATTCTGTCTTTGATCTTGACCTTGACTTTTCTTATTTGATATTTTGTTTTTGGCCTTGACTTTGCCCTTAGCCTTGGTAGTTACTTCTATCCTATTGATAATTCATGGTTTGGGTGAACGTGGTCTGTCCTCTTCCTATCCCAAATCCTGGCCCTGGTTTAGATGAACCACTTACTTGGTGGGAGTTTTCTACAACATCCTTGTTTTCATAATTGAAACTAGAATGACCCCGTCTCTTAAAATTAGCATAGGAAAAATTCTTGATCTCTTCATCTTCCTCACTTTCCTCCTCAGGTTGAGCGTAGATGCAATTATCAACTAATTCCCTCCTTTTTCACATATAACAAACTTCATGACTCTCTCCATAAGTTTCTTACCTTTACTTCTTGACTCCTTTAGTTGTTTGACATTAGTGGCTATCTTCTAGATCTGGGTAGTGATGGTTTCTAAGGCCTTTGATTCGGTTAGAAGGTCCTTTGAATGTTGTTTTATTTGCTGAGCTCCTGTCTCCTCTATCAAAATCTAGACCTTCCTGTAGAGCAACAATGTTGTAAATAATCATCATATTCTTCTTTGGCTTTTTGCCTAGGAAGTCACTTCCTGCAACAACGTTCAACAAAGTTCTCTCAATATATGTAAGACCGTTATAGAAAGTTGTGACTAGGTGGCCTTTGTCATAATTGTGATGTGGGCAGTCTCTTTGACCCCAGAAATTGTTCCAACACCTCATATAAGTTTTCTTTAGACTTCTGCATGAACTTTTGTTTTGGTGTTGACTTTGCCCTTAGCCTTGGTAGTTACTTCTATTCTGCTGATAATTCATGGTTATAGTAAACATGGTCTGTCCTCCTCCTCTCCCAAATCCTGACGATGGTTTAAACAAACCACTTAGTTGGTGGGAGTTTTTTGCAGCATCCTTGTTTCCATAATTGAAACCAAGATGATCTGGTATCTTAAAATTAGCATAGGAAACATTTTCGATCTCCTCATCTTCCTCACTTTCCTCCTCAGGTTGAGTGCAGATGCAATTATCAATTCCATTACCTCCTTCATCACATGTAACACACTTCATGGCTCTCTCTATAGGTTTCTTGCCTTTGCTTCTAGAGTGTTTTAGTTGTTTGACATCAATGGCTATCTTTTGGATCTGGGCAATGATGGTTTCTAAGGACTTTGATAAGGTAGAAGGTCCTCTAGATGTCATCTTCTTTGCTAAACCTCTGTCTCCTCTATCAAAATATAGGCCTACATGTAGAGCATCCATGCTTTCAGTAATCCACATAGTCTTCTTTGGGTTTGTGCATAGGAAGTTACTTCCTACAGCAAAGTTCAACAAAGTTCTCTCAATAGATGTAAGACCGTTATAGAAAGTCATGACTATCGGTATGTATGCCCATAGAGCAAGTCATATGATGATTGTAATGGGATACTTTGTAAATGATTTGAATAATAATAAAGGCAATTTCCGATCTATATGTTTAAACTGTTTTTGAGATGATGGTGTAACATGATAGATGTCTAAAGAATGGTTTTACTCAATGACGTATGCTTTTGGGTTGATGACCTAAACGATGAGATCATACGAATGTTAAGAGTATACATTCTTGTTTAGTCCCTAGTCGGTTGTTATTGTGGAAATAACCATAGACATCAATAACACTGAAGACTAGATTGTGTGTTGGTTGATGACAAAATCTCATTAGTCATGATATGGTGATATCAAACCAAGCACATAGGTACTTATTAGAGAACAAGGTACCAGACAGATCCACCGTGAGAGTGACACATGGAACCATGACATGGTAGTCACAGTCAACTCTCACAGTGATGGTGGTGAGTGTGATTCTTAGACCTGAAATCACTGCACTCAACACATGTCATTGGGTATACTTTGACATCATCAAACGCAGTCCTGAAACATGGGTTGTTATAAAGGTGATGATTGGGTGGCTTCGACACATGGGGTTTTTGAGGGGCGAGTGATAGATATGGGATTTGTCCCTCCTAAGGGAGTTTGATATCCATGGCCACTTGATGAGTAGGATTGAGAAAGGCATGCACATGTACGTGTGAATCAGTATGTGATATTGATGTCACACACATCTCACCCAGTCTGCTCTGAGATCAAGGAAATGAATGAATGTTGACAGGATGACTGTTCCATGCCTCGAGTTCATTCAGGATATCAGTGATAAAGGAATTATACATTCGCTGTAACACCATTCACGGATTGTAGGGTTGAAAGTTGTTCTCCAACTTTCTATTTCACTTGGGTAGCACTGATGTGTGACTAGGCACCGCTCTTTTCTTGTGAAGTCATAAGTGTTATGGACTTTCACTGCCAACGTGAAATGGACCTGCAGGGTCACACACATAGGACCTAACCTGGAAGAGGAGTTTTGTCCACAAGCAACGTTTAGATTGATTACTAAAGGAGTTTAGTAGTTCAATTAAACACTCAATTAATCGATAGCTCCATATCATATGGTTCAAGGTGTTGGACATGTTGATTGGAGTATCGGATTGATTGAAATCGCCTTTGACTGATTCTGCACAACCTGCACTCCCATCCGATCGGCTCATGTGATGAACCGATCGAATGAGGCTGCTGAACTGGTCGGCTCAAACGTTGAACCGATCGGCTCATGCACAGAGTGAAATGATCAGTTCAAGTGTTGATCCGATCGGCTCAGCTGGTGCAACCGAGCAGTTGGGAAAGTCAGGTCGGCAAGAATTTTCCTTTCATTTAGAATTGCCAAATCTGATTGGGAATAACATTGGTATTCGATACCAATTGGGAACGAAACAAGGAAAGTCTTTTTGAGCCAGATCAGGACCGTGAACCGATCAGTTCAGGGCACCAACCGATCGGTTGGAGTGCCCCAAACGATCGGTTCAGGTCCAACCGATCGGCTCAAGGGCCGAACCGATCGGTTCAGCTTTGAACCGATCGTTTCAGGTGGTGAACCAGTTGCTTTTTGTGGAAAATCTCGAACCCTTTTACTCCTGCTTTTAGTCCCGTATTGCCGGGAACTGAGAACCCTATCCCATGACCCTCCTATATATATAGGGGTAGTGGGGGCTTCTCAGAGTACAACTCAGTGCAAGCCGGTTGCTCTGCAAGTTGTTGTTTTCTCTGGTTTTGGTAACCGAGAGAGAGCCCGAGCAAGTGCTTCCCGCAAAAGGGAGGTGCAGCAAGGGAAGGACAAATGCAGTTGCAACAGGTAGCATGAGAGTGTGTTGGCGAATAGTACATCAACAACAGGGTGCGACTCCTTCCACATCCTTATGCGACAAGGAGTGTGGAGTTCCAGGCGGTCCGTGTGGACGACTGCAGAGGCGGGAGACCTCTGCCACTCGGAGGACGACTGTCAACCCGACAGTCCCGGTGAGGAGGAGTTGTTAGTCCTGGTGTGACCAGGAGCTGCACAGACACCGTCCAAGACCGGAGGTGAAGACCCCACAAGGCGCGAGGTACTGTCGCCGAGTAAGCCTCGGGACAAGGTATGCATCTACAAACCATGTTTCCTATTATATAGACGTTGACGCGATTCCTTTGCTATGGGTTTATGGGAGAAAATTTTGTTTCCGCTGCTTCTCTGCCTCCTATAAAACCCAACAGTGGTATCAGAGCCACGTCAACTGTTCTATATTTTAGGATTATCGATATGATCGATTTTGCTTTGTCGCCTTTATTTATTGCATGCGATGCAAATAATATCGGCTTTATACATGTCCAATCCACAAATCCCATATATACATATATGATATGTAATATTAATGCACTCGATACGTGTCGTCCTTAAACGAGTTTTGTGGTGGATGTGTAGCATGATTATGGCCTATAAACCCCTATATCTGTGTGTGGTTGTTTGTGTGGTTTCTTGCATCTCGGTCTGCGCACCGATTCCCACTCTTATTCCTAATGTAACTCGAAATAATTAGAGATTCTTTCCTACCTTTGCTCCCCCCCGAATGTAACTCGGGGTTTCTCTTTTTAAGCAATGTAATAATAGGTTAGATTTTGTTTCCTGTTATGTCAAAGAACGGCAGACAACCTGAGACGACCGGTTCAAGGCGTGAACCGATCAGTTGGTGATCCAAACGGCCAGTTCGAGGAACGAGATGAGCGGGTGGCGACCTGATGAGATGCACGACGACCGGTGAACCAATCGTCTGGAGGAGCCAGTCGATCGGCTGGTGGCACCCGAACAACCAACCTGATGGCGAGCCGATTAGTCATGGAGATGAGCTGATCAAACCCAGAAAGGTAGGCACATATTTCATCTTGTACAGGTTGCATGTGATGTAGACCTAGATGACCGTGATTCCTCTTGGCTCGAGGAATCACATTAGGATGACCATAATCATTGCTTTTTATCATTTTGCATGTTTTCTGTGGGATATAGCATGTATATGATACTACTATATATTGTGGTGATTGGATATGTATATGTATATAAAACCAAATCCCTCATTAAATATTAAGTTTTAGATGCCTTCCAAATGTGACACATGTGAAAAGCTTGATCGACCAAGTGTGGGCACGCCCAAGAATGGTGCACCATCTATCTCGTGGAAGCATGAAGGATGAATGTGTGGTCTGCCCAAGCAGGGTGCATATTCATCGTGTTGGCTTTGGGTCAGAATTAACAAGGTGACCTAGATAGGATCTAGCACCTTGAGGCATGGAGATGATCATTGCAAGGGGTTTCATATGACATCTTTCAAGAGTTGCATATGATGCAATTGGCAAGAGTTGCCTACCTGGAAGATCTGAGTTATGGGTGACAACCCAAGCTGGTCCATGGCTCAGAGGATTTCAGGATCTTGACCCACTAGAAGATTGTACACTGCAATCTTCCGAATTGATGGTGAGGGCTATCAATTTGAGTCAAAATAGTGGGAGCGGTAATTAATTAAAGGCCTAATTAACTATCGTCAAATGTTATTCAAATCAAATCAAAAGGGTTTTGAAAAATGCAAATTTTCTCTTATAGAATGGCAAAAGAATCTTCTTTTAAAATGGGCAAATTAATTGAGAATAAATTCCATAACTGGTTGAGGACTGTGAGAAGTGTTCTGCACAATCCAGATATACCAGGAGCCTTAGAATCCACTCTATGTATGCTTAATGCGTTGATGAAGAAGAAAGTACGTAAGGGAGAGAAGTGTTCTCTCGCCAAACCAATTTCTTCTACATGGAGAGGATGGAAGGAACAATGGAAGAAGAAATCGGAGATAGAGATCTCTACTTCTGGTGTATACGTGATAGAGATTAACTTTACTACTTCTTCATCATGGGTACTTGATACCGGATGCGGATCTCACATTTGTTCAAATGTGAAGGATCTTAAGAGAAGTAGGCTTTTGGGGAAAGGCGAGGTTGAACTACGTGTTGCTAATGGGGCAAGAGTTGCCGTCAGTGCCGTAGGAACCTATGAGTTAACTCTACCTAGTAGGCTAATAATAGAGTTGAAGAACTGCTATTATGTACCTGCCATAAATAGGAATATCATTTCCGTCTCTTGTTTGGACAAAGATGGATTTGAATTTCTTATTAAGAATGGTAGGTGTTCCATTTCTAAAGATGGGATCTTTTATGGCAGTGCCCCGATGTCTCATGGTCTATATTTGATGGACTTAGAGACAAGTGTATACAACGTAAACACCAAAAAGCAAAAACTCAATGACTCAAACAAAACATATCTCTGGCATTGTCGTCTAGGGCACATAAATGAGAAGCGCATTACTAGACTCCATAAAGATGGTTATCTAGACTCTTTTGATTATGAATCAATAGAGACATGCGAATCTTGTTTGTTGGGCAAGATGACCAAGACTCCCTTTTCAGGTAAAGGTGAGAGAGCTAGTGATCTATTAGGAATCATACATACTGATGTATGTGGGCCTTTTAGAACTAATGCTAGAAGTGGGTATCAATACTTCATTACCTTCACTGATGATTTCAGTAGGTATGGCTATGTGTACCTAATGAAACATAAGTCAGAAACCCTTGAAAGGTTCAAGGATTTCATGAATGAAGTACATAACCAGCTTGGTAAAAGTATTAAGGCACTTCGTTTCGATCGAGGTGGAGAATACTTGAGCCAGGAGTTTGAGGACCTTCTGCGAGCTCGTGGTATTGTATCACAGTGGACTCCGCCTGGAACACCACAACATAATGGTGTGTCTGAAAGAAGGAATCACACATTGTTGGATATGGTGCGATCAATGATGAGTTTTGCTGATCTTCCAATTTCCTTCTGGGGTTATTCTCTTGAAATCGTCGCGTTTATGCTCAACCGTGTACCATCTAAGTCAGTTCAAAAGACACCATATGAGATATGGACTGGGAAGCGTCCCGATTTGTCTTTTCTGAAGATTTGGGGTTGCAAAGCTTATGTTAGGAAAATGTTTCCTGATAAGCTTGGACCCAAATCTGATAAATGTTATTTTGTTGGATATCCCAAGGAAACTAGGGGATATTATCTATACCACCCTACTGACAACAAAGTGTTTGTTGCCAGGGCAGCTGTGTTCCTAGAAAAGGAATTTATTTCCAAAGGAAATAGTGGGAGGAAGATAGAGCTTGAAGAGGTTCAAGCCCAATAAGAAAACATTGAACCGGTAGATGTACCAGAGGAAAATGTAGATTCACAAGGTGTTGTGGAATCTCAGTCTCCTCAGGTAACACAAGGACCTCGTAGATCTAGTAGGACCCACCTTGAACCTGAGAGGTTTGGATACCTTGTGACTCAGGAAGGTGGTGAGTTGATCATAGATGATGATCCAACTACCTATGTAGAGGCTATCGAGGGACCAGATTCTGAGAAATGGCTTGAGGCCATGAGATCCGAGATGGAATCCATGTACTCCAACAAAGTATGGACTTTGGTGGAACCACCCAAAGGAGTAAAACCCATAGGGTGCAAGTGGGTCTTCAAGAAAAAGACTGACATGGATGGCAATGTGCAAACTTATAAAGGCAGATTGGTTGCGAAGGGTTTTCAACAAGTTCAAGGTGTTGACTATGACAAAACCTTTTCTCCAGTTGCCATGATTAAGTCCATCAGAATCATGCTTGCTATTGCAGCTTTTTATGACTATGAGATTTGGAAGATGGATGTTAAAACCGCATTCCTTAATGGGAATATAAATGAGGATGTGTACATGACACAGCTTGAAGGTTTTATAGATCCAAAGAATGCCAATAAAGTATGTAAGCTACAAAGGTCAATCTATGGATTGAAGCAAGCATCTCGGAGTTGGAATCTTCGATTTGATGAGGAAGTCAAAGTGTTTGGCTTTATTCAAAACGAAGATGAACCTTGTGTGTACAAGAAGGCCAGTGGGAGCTCGACCACATTCCTCATATTGTATGTGGATGACATACTTTTGATGGGGAATGATGTCTTAGCCTTAGAGAAGGTAAAGACTTGGCTTGGGAAGACTTTCTTAATGAAGGACTTAGGAGAAGCATCCTACATTCTAGGATTTAAGATCTATAGAGATAGATCTAGAAGGCTTCTCGGACTAAGTCAGAGCACGTACATTGACAAAGTGCTGAAGCGGTTCAGCATGGAGAACTCAAAGAGAGGCAACATCCCCATGCTACATGGAGTCACCGTCTCTAGAGCTCAATGTCCCCAATCTTGTGAAGAGAGGGAGCGTATGAATGGGATCCCATATGCATCAGCCATCAGGTCCATCATGTACGCTATGTTGTGCACACGCCCAGATGTCTCATATGCTCTTAGCATGACAAGCAGGTACCAGTCAGATCCCGGGGATGCTCACTGGACAGCCGTGAAGAACATCCTCAAGTACTTGTGAAGGACTAAGGATCAGTTTCTTGTGTACGGCGGCGAGGAAGAGCTGGTTGTAAAGGGTTACACCGATGCAAGCTTCCAAACCGATAAAGATGATTATAGATCACAGTCAGGATTTGTGTTTTGCCTTAATAATGGAGCTGTGAGCTGGAAGAGTTCCAAGCAAGAAATAGTTGCCGATTCTACTATAGAGGCCGAGTATATTGCTACTTCGCATGCAACAAAGGAGGCTGTGTGGATCAGGAAGTTCATTTCTGAACTTGGTGTAGTTCCCAGTAGCTGTGATGCAATTGAGCTTTATTGTGACAATAATGGAGCTATTGCACAAGCTAAGGAGCCCGGATCACATCAGCGGTCCAAGCACATACTGCGGCGCTTCCATCTCATATGAGAGATTGTACAGCGAGGAGACGTGAAGATTTGCTGAGTACCAACTGAAGACAACATAGCTGACCCACTGACTAAGGCCCTTTCTCAACAGAAGCATGATGGTCATGCTAGGTCACAAGGACTGCGTTTCCTTGGTGACTGGCTCTAAGTGCAAGTGGGAGTCTGTTGGTATGTATGCCCATAGAGCAAGTCATGTGATGATTGTAATGGGATACTTTGTAAATGATTTGAATAATAATAAAGGCAATTTCTGATCTATATGTTTAAACTGTTTCTGAGATGATGGTGTAACATGATAGATGTCTAAAGAATGGTTTTACTCAATGACGTATGCTTTTGGGTTGAGGACCTAAACGATGAGATCATACAGATGTTAAGAGTATACGTTCTTGTTTAGTCCCTAGTCGGTTGTTATTGTGGAAATAATCATAGACATCAATAACAGTGAAGACTAGATTGTGTGTTGGTTGATGATAGAATCTCATTAGTCATGATATGGTGATATCAAACCAAGCACATAGGTACTTGTTAGAGAACAAGGTACCAGACAGACCCACCGTGAGAGTGACACATGGAACCATGACATGGTAGTCACAGTCAGCTCTCACAGTGATGGTGGTGAGTGTGATTCTTCGACCTGAAATCACTGCACTCAACACATGTCGTTGGGTATACTTTGACATCATCAAACGCAATCCTGAAACATGGGTTGTTATAAAGGTGATGATTGGGTGGCTTTGACACATGGGGTTTTTGAGGGGCGAGTGATAGATATGGGATTTGTTCCTCCTAAGGGAGTTTGATATCCATGGCCACTTGATGAGTAGGATTGAGAAAGGCATGCGCATGCACATGTGAATCAATATGTGATATTGATGTCACACACATCTCACCCAGTCTGCTCTGAGATTAAGGAAATGAATGAATGTTGACAGGATGACTGTTCCATGCCTCGAGTTCATTCAGGATATCAGTGACAAAGGAATTATACATTCATTGTAACACCATTCACGGATTGTAGGGTTGAAAGTTGTTCTCCAACTTTCTATTTCACTTGGGTAGCACTGATGTGTGACTAGGCACCGCTCTTTGCTTGTGAAGTCATAAGTGTTATGGACTTTCACTGCCAACGTGAAATGGACCTGCAGGGTCACACACATAGGACCTAACCTGGAAGAGGAGTTTTGTCCACAAGCAACGTTTAGATTGATTACTAAAGGAGTTTAGTAGTTCAATGAAACACTCAATTAATTGATAGCTCCATATCATATGGTTCAAGGTGTTGGACGCGTTGATTGGAGTATCAGATTGATTGAAATCGCCTTTGACTGATTCTGCACAACCTGCACTCCCAACCGATCAGCTCATGTGATGAACCGGTCAGCTGAGGCTGCTGAACCAGTCGGCTCAAACGTTGAACCGATCGGCTCATGCACAGAGTGAAATGATCGGTTCAAGTGTTGATCCGATCGGATCAGCTGGTGCAACCGAGCAATTGGAAAAGTCAGGTCGGCAAGAATTTTCCTTTCGTTTAGAATTGCCCAATTCGATTGGGAATAACATTGGTATTCAATACCAATTGGGAATGAAACAAGGAAATTCTTTTTGAGCCGGATCAGGACCGTGAACCGATCGGTTCAGGGCACCAACCGATCGGTTGGAGTGCCCCAAACGATCGGCTCAGGTCCAACCGATCGGCTCAAGGGCCGAACCGATCGGTTCAGTTGTGAACCGATCGTTTCAGGTGGCGAACCAGTTGCTTTTTTGTGGAAAATATCGAACCCTTCTACTCCTGCTTTTAGTCCCGTATTGACGGGAACTGAGAACCCTATCCCATGACCCTCCTATATATAGGGGTAGTGGGGGATTCTCAGAGTACAACTCAGTGCAAGCCGGTTGCTCTGCAAGTTGTCATTCTCTCTGGTTTTGGTAACTGAGAGAGAGCCCGAGCAAGTGCTTCCCGCAAAAGGGAGGTGCAGTAAGGGAAGGACAACTGCAGTTGCAACAGGTAGCAGGAGAGTGTGTTGGCGACTAGTACGTCAATAGGAGGGTGTGACTCCTTCCACGTCCTTATGCGACAAGGAGTGTGGAGTTCTAGGCGGTCCGTGTGGACGACTGTCAACCTGACAGTCCCGGTGAGGAGGAGTTGTCAGTCTCGGTGCGACCAGGAGCTGCACAAACACCGTCCAAGACCGGAGGTGAAGACCGCGCAAGGTACGAGGTACTGTCTCTGAGCAAGCCTCGGGACAAGGTATGCATCTACAAACCATGTTTCCTATTATATAGACGTCGACGCGATGCCTTTGCTATGGGTTTATGGGAGAAAAGTTTTATTTCTGCTGCTTCTCTGCCTCCTATAAAACCCAACAATGACTAGGTGGCCTTTGTCATAATTGTGATGTGGGTAATCTCTTTGGTACCCCTAAAATCATTCCCACACCTCATACATGTTTTCTCTGGGCTTCTACATGAATCCATTTATCCTTTTCCCATTTTTGAGGGTCTTCTCCACTAGGTAGAACTTGGTGAGGAAAGCGTCAGCCAAGGGTCCCAAACCATTAATCTTTTGGTCAGGTAAAAAAAGGATACCACAACAAGGCTTTTTCACTCAGGGATAAGTTAAACCCCTTGAAATATATTTCCTCTTAAGGTACTTCCCTCATATTGACGATGCCGCAGATATTCTTATAGGCATCTAGATGATGGTACATGTTCTCATCTCTAGAATTTTATCCAAACGACTAGTTTAGAATTATGGCAATTACAACTGACTTTGGTTTGAAGTTTGGTGCATCAAACCTTGGAATGACGACGGGGCATCTCAACTCATTTTCCCTTATAGCTGCCAAATTGTGGAGGAATGAGCCTCCATCATCATCTTCGTCTTCATTGTTGTTGTTACTATCTTCATTCTCACTGTTGTTCCTTCTATTCCTTCTCGGAATGACAACACTCTTCTTCGTGATGTCATTCCTCACACTCCTTTCCATGTGGGATTGGTATTGCATGAGGAATATCCTCCCGTTCCCTTTCGTTAGAGTGACTTTCCTTGTGTTTGGATTTAGTTTGTAGTGGGGGTTGTCTTGCTCAATCCTTGCATTCCGATCTCCTCCAACATGTCTTCCCCTACAGGGTGGCATGATGATGTGAGAGGAAGGTGACATTCACAACCCACTTCTCTCAAACTACCTAAATAGTTCGCACAGTTGAGTTAGAAAATTGGACGTGTTTAAACAAAGTATTCAAGATAGTTAGAAATGGCAAATTTAAAACTTGTAAAGTCAAACTTGTTGTTAAGATTTAGGCACATATGTATAGTGAGTAGTTTCAAGTTCTTAATATTTCCCTTTGCCTTGTCCCCGACAACGGGCGCCAAAAATTCGACCAACCTAAGTCACACATCCAAAAGGAGCAAATATAGAGTAATCCGACTCTTAAATTTATAGCCCAACAATTAGGCCCCCACAACTATTATATGGGGTCTGATGTAGTAGATTGGGGTCGAACCACATGGACAAGTAACAAGAAGTGCTAAGAATGTGAAACCTTGGCTAAGATACACCAAGCAAAAGGGGTAGATTTAATTGGGTGTTCCTTACAAAATGATGATACTCCAACCAAGAAATAAGTAAAACAAAGTAAAAAGTCAAAAGTAAGGAAAGAGACTAAGACTAACAAGCAACATTGTAACAAGTATGGAAGGGAACTTGGATTGGGTTTCATCATATAAGGTCTGTCACTAGCATGCAATACTCGCACCCATTGTATACCCTTAACAAGATTACAAGAAATCACCATTTATGTCTATTCCATACTCTCTCAAGCTTGGGATAGATCTAGATTATAAGGTTGTCTCTCTCTCGAGATGGCAAGAAAACAATTAGCTTAAGCATTCCAATATTTTCATGCATTCATGCAACTCCAAAACACTAAGATAAGACTACTGCTACTCTTTCGAGGCACAAACAATCAAACATCACGAAATGGTAGCTAATCATACAAGTGAAGCATTAAGACCAAGCAATGGAGATAAACTTTTCTAAGATCTTATATTCAAATGGATGCAAGTATATACATGTCAGGAGAGCCTTAATGGCTACTCCCAACCCAAGCTATGTGTTTAGCCACTCAAGTTAATGAGTAGAACTATAGATTTACAAACGACAAGGACATAAAGTACTAATGAGGGGAAGTAGTGTAAGAAGAATGAGTGAGGAAGTACTATTGAAGTAGGGGATACAACTATGGCCAAGGGATGGATACAACCGATGGTTGAAATCTCCTTGTCCCTGTACTCAACATGATAGTAGAGGAGATCTACTCTCTGTCCTCCTTCAGTTGAGGAATTACTTTGAACATGGAGTACGAGATAGGATGGGAGTAGGGTTCGGTGGACTCTCATCCTACTTGCCTACCAACTGATGGCAATGGTGATAGGTGGTGGTGAGCTCCTTCTTCGATAGTGCTTGGCCATCCTTGGCATTGTAGGTCACCGTCTTCATCGAGAGATGTCTTCTATTTATAGGATCTAGCGTGGGGTCCTTTACTTGTTCCCCAAGCATCAGAGGTATCCTCCTCGGTCCATGTACTTAATAGTCTCGAGTGACCATTCTGCTATTGCTGCCATTGGTTTTTCAGGTCATCAAATGGCTTCTGTCTTTGGCCTTTAGTTGATGAGTTTTCCCTACCATTGATTGTTGGTGTAGGAAGACCATCAACTTACAAGGTTTTCATGACAATTTCCTGATGCTTCTATTGGACCATTGATATATGACGTGGGTAGGCCATCAACTGACAAGTCTTCCCTGCCATCAATTGTTGGTGTAGAAAAACCATCCGATGGTGAGGTCTGCATTACCATCACCAGATGAGCATCCATGTTCATTGGTTGATGGGTCTGTATGTCCACTGGTTGATGAGGTGGACAGACCACCGACTGACAAACGGTGGTGGTGGCATTCGATGGAAGCGTAGAACTGCCATTGAGTGTCAAGCGATGGTGGTGCAGACTACCACGGGAGTCCATTGGCTATGACTCGATGGTTGTGCTATCTATTGCTACAATGCTATCATCAGATGTGAATCGATCGTGGTCCTTCTCCATGGTAATATGTTCTACTCCCTTGATTACCTACATGAATCATTCTTGTTATCCTCAAGTGGGGGTAGAGAGAGTAATTATGTTCTAGGTAAAAGGAAAGTGAATATAAATTCACATGATGGGAGAGAAATAGAGGTGAAATAAGGCACATAATATTCACAAAATTGGATGTTATCAACCCCCTATTGAGGGTGGGGTTTCTGATCCAAAATTTGGATGGGGTAGTGTTTCTATAGAAGTAAATGATGAGGAAAAAGGACCTCCACCACCACCTATGAGATGTCACTCTAAGAGATGAGTACTAGACAATGGAAGGCCATCTAGGCCCTTTGATTTTTAATAGATGTAACAATAGTTGTATCATAGTAACACTACTAAGCCCACATGGAGTAGGATCAGCAACACCAAGGCAGTAGGGATATATGGCATCAGAATTAAATTTTTTAACTATCATATTCCCCTTTAACAGACAATCACATAAATAACTATGTAATGGGAAGGATGGTTTTGAGGTAATGCATGATCCTAGAACAAGTCCAACGACAATTCCCTTGATGCAGTGTGAAATTTCCTTCAAGTCACACCCGGAAAACGTCTGCAACAGCTCCTGGTTGACCACAATGGACAACAACTGACATTGTCCTCTTAATGGCAGTCAAGCGTCCTCACATCTATAATAGTCCACACAGACCACCGTGAACTCCTATCATTCTAGAGAATAAACAAGAAGGAGTTATCCCTTCTCATTGGTGTACTAGCACCAACTTGCTCTCCCACAAGTGTTCTCCCTTGCTATCCCTCCCTTTACAGGGTAGGACTTGCTCAAGTTCTCTCAATTACTAAAACTAGAGAAGATAACAATTGTTAGAGCTAATTGATGTGTCTGACAATCCCTCAATACCCCTCTATCTATAGGAGGGTTAGGGACAGGGTTCCCAGTTTGAGTGGGAGTGGAAGAGTCCAAAATTTTACAAATTTTCACATCCTGCGATCGGTGAAACAATTGGCTCATAGGTGAACCGATCATTTGGCATGCGAGTCGATCGGTTCAACCCTTGAAGTGCTTGTTTCATCATGTTACTCAATCACAATTGTATTGGAAATTAATATCCAATTTAATGCATAAATGTTTGGTTCAACATTTGAACCGGTCGGTTCATAATTCATCAACCCACATTCAACCAATGTTGTTTAAACTGAATACCTAACTCTTTAGTAATCAAGTTTAAACTATATTCATGAATGAACTCCTATTCCAAGTGTATCCTATGCATGTGACCGTATAGGTTTCAAGTTACATTGGCAGTGAATGCCCATAACTGATTTATGACATCAAAAGCAATGAGCGGTATCTAGCAACACATCATTGCTACCCAACTAATTAGGAAAGTTGGAGAACAACTTCAACCTACAATCTACAATCAGTGTTACAATGGTTGTCTAATTCCTTTGTCACTGATATCTAGATTGAACTCGAGGCATAGAATCATTATCCTCTCAATGTTCAATCCATGTTCCTTGAACTAGAGCAAACTTTCTGAGATATATGTGACCTCAATATCATATATTGATTCACATGTGCATGCACATGTTTTTTCTCAGTCTCTCTTATCAAGTGGCCTGGATATCAAACTCCAGTAGGAGGGACAAATCCCATCTACATCACTCACAATCATCCCCATCTGTCACAAAGTACCCGAGAACCACCTTTATGGTAACCCTTATTCAAGGTTACGTTGGATGATGTCAAAGTACACCGACCTACATGTGATGAGTGTAATGACTTCAGGTCTAAGAACCATAATCACCACCATTAGTATGAGAGATGATTATGACTACTGACTATGGTTTATATGTGTCACTCTCAAGGTGGGTCAGTCTAATACATTGTTCTCTAACAAGTATCTTTGTGTTTGGTTTGGTATCTCATATCATGATTGATGAGATTCTATCATCAACCAACACACACTCTAGTCTTATGCGTCATTGCTTTCAATCAACCTTCCACAATAACATCTGACTAGGGACATAACAAGAATGTACATACTCTTGACATCTGTATGATCTCATTGTTTAGGTCATCAACATGAAGACATACATCATTGCGTAATGTCATTCTTTAGACACTCATTATGTTTCATCATTATCTCATAACTGATTGAAATAGAATAAATTGGAAGATTTCCTTTATTATCAATCAAATCATTTACAATATGTGCCATCACAATCATCATATGATTGACTCTCTAGGCATACATACCAACAAACTCCCAATTGCACTTAGAGCCAATCACCCACGAATTTTATTCTTAGCGATCATGAACATTTCCATCAAGTTTCTACTACACAAGTGTTGATCCAGTGGGTTAGCAACATTTGCCTTTAGTCAGTGTATTGCATGTTTCACATCTCCTCACTATACAATCTCTCATGTGAGATGGAATTTCCTTAGTATGCTCTTTAATATTCCTTGTCTAACAAATAGCTCCATTGTTGTTATAGTATTTTTACTATGACATGAATGGTTGGAACATCCTTTAAGTCCATCTATATGAACTTCTAGATCCATACAATAACCATTCCCGTGTTTGTAACACCAACACAGTCAGCTTCAATTGTAGAATTTAAACAATGGTATGTAGTTCGGAACTTTTCCAACTTACAACTCTTCTTCAAAGTAAAACACAAGTTTTAGATTGCAATCATTAATTTTCTTTGTCAATTTAGAAGCTTGCAACGGTGTATCCCTTTACACCTAATCCTTAGTGCTTCTCAAGTACTAATGGATATTCTTTGTGGTATTCTAATAACCTTCATTGGAATCTGACTAATGTCATCTTGTCATGTCCAATACATACAATATAATGGGATGTGTACATTATATATCATACATGATGGATCCAATTACTAGTGCATAAGGCATCTTACTCATGTTTTCCCATTTTTCATAGGAATTGGAATACAATATTCTTGAGAGACTAATCCCATGTACCATGGATAAATTCTCTCCCATTGAATTCTTCATGCTGGTCCCTTTCAAGATCTTGCCAATACATGTGCCCGTATTTAGGTCAAAAAACTTTCTAGAACCATTTCTATAGATCTTAATTTTGATCACATAGGATGTTTCAACTAAATCCTTCTTTTTAAAGAAGGTGTTTTACATGTAAGGTTTCAATACTTATAGTATTGGGATGTTATTCCTAATCAATATGTGTAATATAAATGTCTATAGTATTGGGATGTTATTCCTAATCAATATAACTATTTCTATAGATCTTTGTTTCTTTCACTTATGATGTTTCAACTAAATCCTTCTTTTTAAATAAGGTGTTTTACATGTAAGGTTTCAATACTTATAGTATTGGGATGTTATTCCTAATCAATATGTGGAATATAAATATGCTCCCACTAAATCTTTTGTAATCATAGATTTCATCTTTATTTTGACTAAAGTCAAACTCTTTGACTATCTTGTCAAAACAAATATTCCAGCTCTGAGATGCTTGCTTCAATCGTATTGATTGGACATTGTAGATTACATACTTCATATTAATGGAGTTATAAAACCTTCAGGCTGTGTCACATACACATATTCTCAATCCTTTTAAGGAATGCAATTTTAATCTCCATATATCAAATCTCATAGTTTTGATTAACTACAATAGCAAGAATGATCATCATGGATATAACCATGACAATTAGTAAAATGATTTCATCATGTTCAACACTTTGAACTTGTTTGAAAACCTTTACAACCAATATGATCTCTTGGATTATCCATATTGGTCTTCCTCTTGAAAACACAAATAAACCCTATGGGTTTTACCTAGGGCTGAATAGGAAACCAAATTTGACCATCAGACCAAACCAAACCCGACCAAACCACCTAGTTAAGTGTGGTCTGGGTGCGTATCAGGTCAAGTTTGATTTGAAATGTGTTCATACCATTTTTTACTGGTCTGGTCAGAGTCTAGGAAACTAATTAACTAATCTGATCGAATGTAACATATCAAATCCTAGAACTTTATCCTATTCTAAAGGTTAAGAGATTAGAAACCTTTGTTCTTTGGGCTTAGCCAAACAAGGATAAAGATATACACAATAGTAACTAATTAAAATCCTAACATGTTAATGCATGAATAAATCACCCGAACATGTAGACATATGAAAAAATATGACATCATACCCTCATATTAACCATAAGATCAATAAAGGATACATAGAATATGTCACATGAGAAAATTTTGATTAAGCTATGATGATAAGAGATATAATATGCATAGGAGGTGTTCATAATTGAGAGAAAATGTTACATTATCCAAATAGGTATAGAATTAATAAACTAATTGAGATAAAAAATAAACATATAAGATTTCGTGCATAAAAATGAAATATAACCTTTTAGTTGTAATATGATGGTTTTGGAAGGATGATAATAATAATAATAATGATGATGAAATAATATGTTAACTAAAATAATGATGGGTGACAAATACTAATTATGAAAAACTCATAAAAGAAAGACTAATTGGATAAGGATAACTTCATATTCATTTTCTTTGGATATGTTTTGGATTGGAGGAAAAGTTTCACAAATTTAGGATAATAATAGCCATATATATTTTATTTAGAAACGAAAAGATAATTTTTATCCAAAATATGAAATAAAATATTTAATGACTTCAAAAGTGGAAAATAATCTTATATTCGTAATCTACACAATAACTATAGCCTTTGGGTGAATTTTTATCCAATTTGGAAAATCTTTGATAAAAAGGTTAAGAATAAGATTGAGAAAGTGTGTAGAACCCTCAAAACATTAATTAATATAACAAACAACTTCAACATGTAAAATTAAGGACAAATTCATATCCAACATATTTAATGTGACTTGTGGGTGAAGTTTTATCAAATTTGGAGAATCTTAGAGTCATTAATGCACGAGGAAAGAGAAAATGAGATTTGCTAATTTAATGAATCGAAAGCTTTCAAAAGGGAAATCTAATTACATATTTGGATTCTACATAATCAAAATAGCTTAGGCACTATTCTGAAATGTGTTATGCGATATGCGTTCGGTCATGGCACCACATAAAGTCTAAGCGGAATGCGGGAGCATAAGCGGGCATATGCGTTTTTGGATTTTTAATAAATTCTATATTTTATACATTATATTTGATTAAAATATATAATCATAATCATAAATTTCATACTATCTACTTTCATAGCCTAATAGTCCAAAATGTACCAATGGATCATTACATCATGCAATAAGAAACACATATTTTCCAAACATCAAGAAGAAAGATCAATCAACAAAGCCCTAAGTTTGTTTAATGTACTAGAAGATACAAGTAACACAACACACTAACACATGCAATTCATTATAGAACATTTATTGAATGAACACAATAAGAATAACCACAGTAACACAACACATGGTAGTTCAAAGTAGAAATAGTAAAAGAACATCAAAAGCAAAATTAAAACATCAAAATGATATGAAGAAATCAAGTCAATAATAAATAGAGAAGAAAAAGTCATAGGGAATATAAATTACTCCCTAGGAAGCAAACAAACTTGATACTTTGTAAAAGAAAATATCATATCCAATTAATATCTACAATAGATTCCCATTTTATACAAAACAAAATAAGAATTGGTGCAAGTGCAACATGTTCTAATCTTAGAGAAAAATTGAAGAGAAAAAAAAGAGCAAAGGAAAGAGCATAATGAAACATTGACAACTGTAAAATGTAATAATATATTTTGCACCGCTCATTCAAAATAAAATTATTTCTGAGGTAGCAAAATTTCAATATATGATCTAAAACCAACCATATAGCAGAAGTTGTCATTTAATTTGGTTGATTTTATTTGCAATTTTTTTACTAAGTCACCAAATGAAATGTGGGGCCTAAGCGGCCGCATATGTGGACTGCATGCAGTCCGCATATTCGATCCATGACCAAAAATAGCACTGCATAGTTATATGCGGAGCGGGTGAGGGATGCATATGCATATGCAGCTGCATAAGTGGTGTCATGCGGGGCATATGAGAACACTAAGCTTAGCTGTCAAATTTCAATTAATTCGAGTATCATTTACACCCTCAATTGAGGAGAGAGAAAAAGTTAAATACATATATACATCACTTAATTCGAATCTGATTTGGAATACATTTAATGTCATGTGACCAATTTTCCTTATTTTGATTCTACACACATAATATCAACCGTTGGATGGTAGATCATACGGCTCCTGCTTATCATCTGGCTTGTGCTCGAAAAGGAAACTAGCACAGTTCACATTCAATCTTTGAATTGGATTTTCTCTCTCCCTGATCCACCTCTTCCTGAGATTTTTGTCCCATTGTGTTCCAAAAATGATCACACACACATACATACCTAACTTTAACCCTATTGTCACGTATTTCAAAAACACATAATTCTTGGGCTCTAAGGTACCTCAATCACCTTGAGAAAACCCTACATACATGTCCATACCTATAAATAGGGTTGCATACTTCTTTGTCGACTCATGTGCTTTTCAGTCCCTGCTCCAATTTGCTAAAAAATTCTTTATACATCCACCACCATCCAATTCTTCCTCCCGACTTTACGATAGTGTTCTTGAGTTCTCGGTGATACCGACATACTAATTCTTTGGCTTGGTGGGTTCGTCTTCTATTAGGGTTTCTTTTTTTGTCCTTAATTGCTTCGTTCATCTTGATCCATGGATTCACTCAAATCTTGGCCAAGATACTCGAGAAGCCATGGTGAGAGTAGAGGAGGAAGAATCCTCTCTGTGGTTTTACCGTTTTGTCCCTCCTTGTATCTCCTTTCTCTATTTTCTCACCCAGGGTCATAATCGTCTTTTTTGCCCATGTTGTCTTTGCTTTGAGTGAGACAAAGTCGAGCCTTTGACCCATGACTTGGCCATACCTGATTGGGCCAAGTCAACGGGCAGTCCCGCCTTCTTATCCTCTTCTTACATGTTTCTTCGCTTATGTGGATTTTCCTAATATTCTAATTAGTCAATTTTGTAAAAATGATATCTTTTAATACACTTCTTAAAAAATTAAGTAAAAATATGTTTTGGAAATGGAAAAATGTGATATTTCTAACAAGAATAGTTTTAGAATCGGTTTTGCCTATTTTTGAAGAGTGATTTTTTAGAATCTAATTAATTAATATAAAGCCTCAAAATTGGTAACTAATTCGTCTTAACCCCAAATATAACAAATAAATATGTTTTCTTGATTAGGAGAATTTAATAAATCCTTCAGTGAAGTTTTTAGAGTCAAAATCTGATTTTTTCTATAAAGATTTAGAATTAGGGTTTCATTACATTTATATGAATATCAAAACCCTAATACATGTGAACAATTTGTAAATTAGGCAGAGTTGATCTTGGAATCAACTAGATAGGTGAAGAGTGTTTCTAGTACTTTTAAATAAGGTATGTTTGCATCCCTATTATTCCTTTGAGCAATCAACCTATTTTCTTCTTTCTCTTGGTCCTATGGACAATCAACCTACACAATGTTCCTTTCTCTTTTAAGAACATATTTCTTGTGGAATATCTTATTTGTTACCGATCTTATGATCAATTTGTTGTGATGGACATTCTTTTGACTCTATCCTATATGTTGTTTAATGGTGGAACTTTACTTGGTGATATATGCTCTTTTTTTCCACTTTTGTGGTGGTTACTTATATTTCCATTTATGTGGTGACAAATCTTGTTTAATCTGACTATACTTTTTACTTGGTTCTCTATTAAGCATGTTATATGACTCAGTAGCACTAGAGTAGTGTAATTGCATTGGTTTTGGGTCATGTGCCCTTATTATATTTTTTGGATTGAGGTTATGCGCCCCATACCCGAGTTTCAAGTTTACGAGGCTTGGCCCACATTTTATTTATTGGGGAGTTTGGTTATGTGGCATTCTTTATCAGGTTTCAAGTTTATGAGGCTTGGCCACCATTGTTATTTATATTGTTCTAGTTCTATTGTTATCTCACATGCATGCATGTTGATGATGGATTATCTGCCCAAATTTCATTATATGTGCTTATGTGGCACAACTTTATTGTTTATTTATGGCACGTAATTCCTTTTACTATCTCTTTCTTGCAAATCAATTTCTTTTATGCCTGATTGTGTAGTCCTTATCCTTTCTATGGGAAGCATTCTTTACTTGATGACCTTTACTCCATAAATTGCTCAATTCCATATTTAGTACGCACACACCAATTTTTATTGATGTCTTTTAATTTTTATCCTTTTGCTAGGGTATGCTTCCAACCCCAGGTATAGGTCAAGGAGGAGACAACCAGGTTGGACCAAAACCTCATCAAGTTTAATTGAGACCTTATGGGGGACTTTCTTGAAGTTGTTAAGTGATCGTTAGCTAGTCCTATGTTTAGTTAGTTTTTTTCTTTTATCTCACCCTATGTGGTGAAGGCTAGTGATGATAACAAGTTTTTAATGGTTAGATACCTCTTTAAATTCCATTGCTACTTTTGGTGTTATGATACACACATGTTGAATAAATTGGTTATCATCCCTTTTGTGAAAAAATTATGTTGGTGTTTGGTTTGGGATGTTGCCTTTTTATTTTAGTAGGGAGTGGTTCCCCTTTGGGATCCCACTCCTTACAACATGGTATTAGAGCTAACATGTGTCTATTATCTAACTATTTCAATCTTGTCTCCCTTAGGATGTTTACCTTTTTTATAGGTTGCTTATACCTAGTACCCTTGCCTTGTGTAGGAAAAACTCTCATGGCAGGAGATAACTCAACTATTGATAACCAATCTGATTATGAGACACCTAAGAACCCTAGGTTTGGGATGCCAAGAATGAATCCACCCTTTACCCCTCTAGTGACTCAAGGTACTCCTCCGTCTAGAAGTGGACCATCAGTAGGTCAAGAAACCCCAGTCTCTGCTGCTAATGCGTGCATAGTCATCTCTCCTAAGTAAGAGTTGGCCATGTTTCAACAACCTTTTACCACAACTATGGTAGGGAAACTAAGCAACCAACCTGTTCTTGATAAGCATAAGGAGTATTCAATAATGGAATTCATGAAGATGCAACCACCCTACTTCAAGGGTGAAGTTGAAATATATATGGTCGATAAGGCTAATGATTGGGTGCTGGCATGTCCTCTGCACTAGAAGGTTAGATTTGCTTCATATGTTCCAGATGGACCAACTTGAGTTTGGTGGAACAACATAGAAGGACTCGTGATATCTCTACCATGACCTGGGAGCAGTTTTTGGTGATTTTTTGTGGGAAGTATATCTACACTGCTTCCCTAAAGAAGAAGGAAGTAAAATTCTATAGTTTGAAGCAAGGTTCCCTATCCGTTTCTTCCTATGTACACACGTTCCTAATGCTTGAACACTATGCATCTAGACTCAATGAAGAACGTAGAGATTACCTATATCTCCAAGGACTCAATTGCAATGTGGGTCATGCTCTTATTCCATAACTACCCTTGACCTTTATGCAGATGGTTGATAAATCTTTGGCTGTGGAATCTTACCTAGGGTATCAACCTAGGGAGCGTGACAAGAAGATGAAGTCCTCAGGTGAAGATCAGAAGAAGGATATGTGTTCTACGTGTGGTGGGAATCATCCTCCAGGGAAGTGTTCTCGAGATAAGAATTAAGAAAAATATCAACCTGACTTCCGAGTTATATGCTATCATTGCAATGAACCTGGACACATTCACCCTAGATGCCCCCAACTTCATAACGAGCATGTACCTGCTCAACAACAACAACCTCAAGCACCTCCTCAGAATAATGGTAACAATAATGGAATAAGACCTATGGAAAGACATGCTAGAAGGATCTTTGCTTTGGATGGAAAAGAAGTCTATGATAATGATCATGTGGAAGGTAACCCTTAGTTCCATAGTTAGACTTTAAAGTAATGTTTTCTTTTTGCATGATACCTTTATGTAAGGAAGTGTTTGAGGTTATCCTTGTGCCTATAGAGTAGTTTGACTTATTAGGGTGAATCTTTTTAAGGGGTGGCACATAGTTGTTTGTTAGGTTTGGATGTTTAGATTTTGAGGACGAAATCCCTTTAAGGGGTGGTATGGTGTAACATACCAAATCCTAGAACTTTATCCTATTCCAAGGTTAAGAGGTTAGAGGCCTTAGTTCTTTGGGCTTAGCCAAACAAGGATATATATACACACAATAGTAGCTAACTGAAACCCTAACATGTTAATGCATGAATATATCACCCTAACATGTAGACATATAAACAAATATGACATAATACCCTCATATTAATCATAAGATCAATAAATGATACATAGAATATGTCACATGAGATAATGTTGATTAAGGTATGATGATAAGAGTGATAATATGCATAGGAGAACTATGTGTTCATAATTGAGAGAAAATGTTACATTATCCAAACACTACTACAGAAATGGCTTATAAAGTCACTTTTCAAGGTGTCAGTTGTATACATAAATGGACATATAAACTCTATAGTGTCGGTTTATAACATAAACCGACATACAATCTGTGAAGGTCGACCAGACACGGGTACCACTTTTATTAAGTGTCGGTTAATTAATAAAAAACTGACACCTAAAATCAACCGCCAAAACCAAAATTCCAGCGAAAAAATTACCTACAAAATTTGACATATGTCATCGGTTCATAAATAAATAACCGACGACTAAAGGGTATTCGCGAGACAGGAATAGTTGTCGGTTGTCCTTTAGTTAAAAACCGACGACTATAATCTAGTATAGGTTCCGATTTTTGGAAAAGAACCGACACAGTTGGTTTATTTGTCAGTTTTTTAGAATAACCGACGCTTATTGTCAACTTAATAGCTCACCAGCACGAGCTTCTCTTCCCCTTTCCCTTTTTCATTCTCGATTTCAGTTAGGTCCGACGATTTCTTGCTCGCCCCTGCCGGTCGTTGCTCCTCCGCCGCCGCTGCCGTGCTCCTGCTCCTGCCCTCGCCGCTGCTCCGTGCTCACCGGCGGCCGTGCTCCTACTCCTGCTCCTGCCCTCTGTGCTCACCGGCGGCCATCCGTGCTCCTGCTCTGTGCCCTCACCGCCGTTGCTCCGTGTCCTCGCCGGCGCTTCTCCTCTCTTTGCCGCCGCCTCCGCCGATGGCTGCTGTGCTCCGGCCGCTGCTCTCCTCTGCCCTCAAGGTATGCCCACCTACCCTGCCTTCTTCCTTCTTCCTCTGCTCCGGCGGCTGCTTGGGCGGTGCCAAGGCACGCCCAAGCAGCTGCTGGGCATTTTTTTTAAAGTTATTTACTTATTTGTGTTTAGGGTTTAGGTACTGATTTTGTGCTTCTACTGAGTTGAATCCTCTATTGTCTATACAATACATGTAATTTTTGATCAAGTGATGATATGTAAATGTAGAAATAAGTTAGTAAGGTATCAATGATAAGTCTGCTGTAATGTGATGCAAAATAGTTATTGTATCATGCATATCTTAATACTTTTTTGTTTTATAGTTGTATAGGGTGTTTTATGTGTGACAAGTCTGTTGTTTAATAGTTTAGCTATAATCATTGTTTTATAGTTGTGTTATAAAGTATTTGGGTGTTTAGTATGGTTCCAAAAAGTATAGTATATATATGCATACATGTGCATTTTTTTATAAAATTGTATAGAAAATCAAAACCCGTTCTTGGTGAGAATCCTAATCACCCTTCTTGCTTAATGATGAACTGTAATGCACACATGTGACATGCTTGGAATGTAAATGATGAACTTTTCCCTAAATTGCCAATTGTCGCCTACTTGTCTGCCGCCGCTACCGAAAGGTATGCTTCCTCCAGTACTGCTCCGCCACAGTTGTCTAGTTGTGCATACCTACGAGTTATCAGGAACACCTAAATGAATGTCTAACACCTAAATGAATATCTAGTTGTGTATTTTCCTAGTATCGTGAAAGATTCTCAATCGTGTGTATCACATGGGATTCTTATCTCAACACAATGGACTGCAATATATGCATCTAATGCCTTAAATGGAAGACTCAAATGTTATAAAATCCCATCAAAGTAGGTAGAAACAACTTATATATATTCAGATCTTAATAATTCCATGAAGTGCACATTATCTTACTCAGGAAAAGTATGTGTATAATGTAGGATTAGTTCCATATAATGGTTCTATTTTAGTAAGCACCTAGAAACCCATCCAAGATTTACTCATTAGGAGTAAATCTTGGATAGTCCCCGGTTTGGGACTGTTCTTGAACACCTAATCTCACTTAGGATGTAAGTGTATAATGTGTATTGGGTTTTCGAGAAAATTTCGGTAGCATTTCCTCGTTTGTTCTCTAAGTACATATGTAGACTTCTTTTCAAGCTATCATGTCTACCACAATAAAGTTGGTTATGACAAGCAATAAAAGGTTAACTGATGTTATACAACTTTTTCTGAAAATATATAACATCGTTATATGTACTTACACTTTGTTAATACTAATATTATGCAGTCTCTGTCCGCCCATAACAATCACTATGAACTGGGCCTCTATGTCAATGTTAACGTTCCCTATTGAAGAACAATTGGACATCATCCTAGATGATCGTTCCTTAAACCAATTGGTCATACCCAAACATTGGCGTTTTCTAAAAGGAAGACACTACATTCCTGGTAAAGTGACCCTAACTTTTGGCAATTATTCACATGTTATCGAGGTTGAGTATGATTTGGCGGGAAATCTTGTATCAAAATCCGGTTGGCGTGATTGGATTAGAGAGATGCATGTGGTCTGTTGCAACATGCTTTTTCTCCATCCAGCTGGCCATAATTCCATCAAAGTTTGGATAACCAATAGCAACTGCGAGACCCCCGATCATCTACTACGGTATGAGCGCACGTCGTCGCATATCAGCTCAGACGAATCTGAATCTGAGGCCTCTGTCAGTTCAGATTCATCTAAATACAGTGAGGAGCTTTGTGACACAGCTTCATCATCAAAAAGACCATGGTAAGTCCAATTAACAAATATAATTGTCAAGCAATCAATACTCATAGCTGCTTTCTATTCTGAACTTCAGGAGAAGATCACCACAATGATAAGTCCTCGAAGTTACTGATGCAGGACCATGTTGGTGTAGTATTTAGTTGTCTATCTATCTAAACTTGTCTGTATTAATAGTTTTTTTAATTATGCGCATGTTTAGGGGTACACCAACCCCTTTGTTTAGTTACTGTTTAGGGGTACACCCCTGTGTGTGGATGTAAAAAGAGATTAATGAATGGAACTGAAAGTTGCTACATGAATGCTTATAACTGAAGTGCGTGTTCCCATGAATGTTCCCATTTGCATGATTACACTACTATTTTCTCATATTGTATAGTCTATTTTAATATGACATACTTACTCATATGGTATATGTTGGGTAAGTTTACTTTACTTATATCTTTAACTTAAGTATAGTATATATATGCATACATGTGCCTAGAAACCCATCTAACACATTATTTGTTGGCCTAGAAACCAGTCCAAGATTTACTCATTAGGAGTAAATCTTGGATAGTCCCCGATTTGGGACTGTTCTTGAACACCTAATCTCGCTTAGGATGTAAGTGTATAATGTGTATTGGGTTTTCAAGAAAATTTCGGCAGCATTTCCCCGTTTGTTCTCTAAGTACATATGTACTTGGAGAACAGTGGGGAAATGCTGCCGAAATTTTCTTGAAAACCCAATACACATTATACACTTACTAGTGAGATTAGGTGTTCAAGAATGGATAGGTGGTACACATTTATTATATATAATAATGACATCACATGTATTTGTTAACCCTAGACCCTAATCTTGTCCTAATATATACTTGTTTTCTCTTTGATCATAGAATGGATAGATCATGGATGTCCATTCACAATCGCTGCACCCCAGAGTTTATTTCTGGTCTTGACCAGTTCATTAGATTTTCCGAGGAACATAGGAAACAACCTGGAGATAGGTTCTACTATCCATGTAGGCATTGCGATAACAACTTGAAAGTCAACACTGGTGACGAAATCAAAACTCATGTCATGTGCAACGGGATTATACAAGGCTATACAGAATGGCACTGGCATGGAGAGATTTCAAACCCAAAACCAGTGGATGTCGATAGCAGTGCTTGTGTGGAAGAAGAAATTGCCTACGATGAAATAGATGTGAATGAACCAGTTCCAGTAGACATCGTTGATGCGATGCTGGATAGTTGTGGGGTAGAGCACACCGATCCACTTCCCATTTTTAGAAACATTGTGCATGATGTTGAGATGCCGTTATACACAGGTTGTACTAAGTTTACGAAGCTTAATGCTGTGTTGAGATTGTATAAGTTGAAAGCTAACAATAGATAGAGCGACAAAAGCTTCACGTCATTGCTGTCTTTGTTGAAAGAAATGCTTCCTGAAGGAAACAAGCTGCCAATCTCAACATACCAGGTAAAGAAATTGTTGTGCCCAATGGGAATGGATGCCAAGAAGATACACGCATGCCCTAATGATTGTGTATTATTTCAAAAGGACTATGCGGATTTGAAAGATTGTCCAAAATGTGGTGCGTCACGGTATAAATTGATGACTTCGGGGGAGTCCAAAACTGGTTCTCCTGCCAAGGTGATGTGGTATCTACCTATAATATCACGGTTTCAACACTTGTTTGCCAATCCGATAGATGCGAAGAATTTGAGGTGGCATGCAGATGTTAAGAAAAATAATGATGGGATCCTACGACATGCGTCTGATTCCCCACAGTGGAAGAAGATTGATGTATTGTACCCTGAATTTGGTGAAGAAGTCAGGAATCTAAGACTTAGGCTTTTTACAGACGGGATGAATCCGTACGGGACATTGAGCAGCCAACATAGCACTTGGCCAGTCATGCTTGTTATATACAATCTTCCTCCCTGGCTGTGTATGAAAAATAAGTATGTAATGCTGTCGTTGTTGATATCGGGCCCTAAACAACCTGGAAATGACATCGATGTTTATCTTGAACCTCTGATTGATGACTTAAAGAAACTCTGGGGTGAAGGTGTGATGACCTATGATGCTTCACGAAGAGAGACATTTCGTTTGCATGCTATGTTGTTTTTCACTATTAATGACTTTCCAGCATATGGGAATTTGTCTGGATATAGTGTTAAAGGAGCTAAAGCGTGTCCTATATGTGAAGAGAACACTGATTCAACAAGACTAAAACATGGCGGTAAGAATGTATATCTCAGTCATCGAAGGTTTCTTCCAAAATTCCATCCGTATCGTAGGAAGCGCAAAGCATTCAATGGATTGAATGAGGAACGCAGTGCACCTAAACCTATACCAGGGGAGGTTGTTTATGAAAGAGTAAAAGACTTTGTCAATGAATTTGGTAAGAGATCACAATGTACTACACGGAGTGACAATTCTTCATTCAAGAAGAAGTCAATATTTTGGGATCTTCCTTATTGGAGTTCTTTGACAGTCAGACATTGTATCGATGTAATGCATAGTGCATAACAATATTAGCGCCAAATTTACATACAACACTAGCTTAGTACATATATAGTGGGACTAAGGTGACAATCCCACCTGCTAAAATAGGTTACCGACAACTACATGTTACGACTGGGAGGTCATGATTCAGCAACCGTATGCATTAGCAGGTGGATCTGTTTGTCCTCCTGCTAATGAATACAGTTGCTGAATCACGACCTCCCAGTCATAACATGTAGTTGTCGATAACCTATTTTAGCAGGTGGGATCATCACCTTAGTCCCACTATATATGTACTAAGCTAGTGTTGTATGTAAATTCGACACTGCTGTTGTTATGTACTATATATGTGTTAGTCTGTCATGTTGTATGGACATCGATTGTATTGCTCATGTATTATATAGTCTCATTAGATAATATCAAATTTATCAATCTTATTTATAGCTCATTAATTATATATATACATCATTCTCTTTACAGGTGTTTAAAGATGACCCCACTACGGGAACGAACTTACCAGATGTACATGCTCCCTATATGTTGGGAGAATTAAATGAAGTAAGAGAAGAATGGGCAACAACCATACAAATAGTGGGGTTTTTAAAATATAATTGGGATGTTGATAGCGAATAATGACTAAAGAATGATATTTTGTAAATGAATTTCTGAATTATAATATATGTATGAATGTTTCTACATGTCTAGATGTTTCTACATGTGTCTGACTGAAAATGAATGAAAGTGTTGGTTGCTATATGAATGTTTCTACATGTGTGAATGTGAATGAATGGAACTGCAGATTGCTAGCTACATGAATGTTTCTAAATGTGTGAAAATAAAATGGAACTGCATGTTGTATTGCTAAATGCATGTGTGAATATTTTTTTTGTTAAATTTGTAGGTTTGTGGCCTGTTGTTGGCCGATATCAATGGATATCGTAAAACCTGCAGTTAACTACAGGTTTCTCATCCTGCGACCAGCCACAACAGGTCTGCAGACTGACAGAAAAAAAAACAAAACAATAGGCGTCGATTATTTGTATAACACCGACACACAAAGTTATAGTGTCAGTTTTATATAAATAACCGACGCCTGTTTCCTATGGCGCGAAGGTATATGGCGTCGGTTTATTATCTAATAACCGACGCTGATAGTGGCCAAGATGGTGCCCTTTCTGTGTCGTGAAGGTATATGGTGTCGGTTTATTATCTAATAACCGACGTTGATAGTAGCCAAGATGGCGCCCTTTCTGTGGCGCGAAGGTATATGGTGTCGGTTTCTTATCTAATAACCGACGCCTATACCTTCGCGCCACATGAAACAGGTGCAATTTCGGTGGCGCGCGAAGACTTTGGGCGTCGGTTTTGGAACCGACGCGTAATGGGTGAGCTTTTAGTGTCGCCCACATAGGTGTCGCTTAGAAACCGACACTAAAGGCCTTAAATAACCGACACTAAAGGTAGGTTCTGTAGTAGTGAAATAAATATAGAATTAATAAACGAAATGAGATAAAAGATAAATATATAAGGTTCTGTGCATAAAAATGACATATAACCGTTTGGTTGTAATACGATGATTTTGGAAGGATGATAATAATATTGATGATGAAATAATATGTTAACTAAAATAATGATGGGCTACAAATACTAATTACACAAAACTCATAAAAGGAAGACTGATTGGATAAGAATAACTTCAGATTCATTTTCTTTGGATATGTTTTGGCTTGGAGGCCAAGTTTCACAAATTTAGGATAATAATAGTCATGTCTATTTTATTTAGAAAACAAAAGGTGTTTTTTCCTTCAAATTATGAAATATAATATTTAATGACTCCAAAAGTGGAAAATAATCTACACATTAAATATATCCTTTGGGTGAATTTTTATCCAATTTGGAAAATCTTTGATAAAAAGGTGAAGAATAGGAGAGAGAAAGTGTGTAGAACCTTCGAAACATTAATTAATAAAACAAACAACTTAAACATGTGAAATTAAGGGCAAATTCATATCCAAGATATTTAATGTGACTTATGGGTGAAGTTTCATCAAATTTGGAGAATCCTAGAGTCATTAATGCATGAGGAAAGAGAAAATGAGAATTGCTAATTTAGAATCAAAATTTTCAAACGGGAAATCTAATTGCATATTCAGATTCTACATACTCAAAATAGCTTAGGTGTCAAATTTCCATTAGTTCAGGTATCGTTTACATCCTCAATTGAGGAGAGAGAAAAAGTTAAATAAATGAATATATCACTTCATACGAATCTAATTTGGAATACACTTTTCTTTATTTTGATTCTTCATGCGTGATATCAGTCATTGGATAGAGGATCATAGGGCTCCTGCTCATCGTCTAGCTTGAGTCCGAAAAGGAAACTAGCTCAGTTCACATGCAATCTTCGAATTGGATTTTCTCGCTCCCTTATCAAACTCCGCCCGAGATTTTTGTTCCATTGTGTTCTAAAAACAATCACACACCCATACATACCTAACTTTGACCCTATTTTCTTGTATCTTGGAAACACCTATTTCTTGGGATCCAAGGTACCTCAGTCACCTTGGGAAAACCCTACATACATGTCCATACATATAAATAGGGGTGCATACATCTTCGTCGAATCATGTGCTTTCAAACACCTGCTCCAATTAGCTCGGATATTCTTTGTACATACATCACCATCTAGTTCTTCCTCCTGACTTTGTGACAACATTCTTGAGTTCTTGTTGATACCATCATACTAATTCTTTGGCTTGGTGAGTTTGTCTTCTATTAGGACTTCTTTTTCTGCCCTTAGTTGCTTCATTCATCTCGATCTATGGATTCACCCAAATATCAGCCAAGCTACTCGAGCAGCCATGGAACGAGTAGAGGATGAACAATCCTCTTAGTGGTTTTACCATTTTATCCCTCCTCATTTCTCCTTTCTCTATTTTCTTACCTGGGGTCATAATCATCTTTTTTTCCCATGTTGTCTTTGCTTTGAGCGAGTCAAATCCAAGCCTTTGACCCATGACTCCCCCCCCAATTGGGCCAAGTCAGTGGGTCGGTCCCGCCTTCTTATCCTCTTCTCATGAGTTTCTTTGTTTACATGGATTTTCCTAATATTCTGGTTGGTCGATCTTGTAAAAATGATATCTTTTAATCCACTTGTCCAAAAATTAAGTAAAAATATGTTTTGGAATTGAAAAAATGTGATCTTTCTAACAAAAATAGTTTCGAAGAGTGATGTTTGAGAATCTAATTAATTAATATAAAAGCCCTAAAATTGGTAACTAATTCGTCTTAACTCCAAATATAAAAAATACGTTTTCTTGATTAGGAGAATCTAATAAATTGTTTGGTGAAGTTTTTAGAGTAAAAATATGATTTTTCTAGAACGATATAGAATTAGGGTTTTATTACATTTATATGAACCTCAAAACCCTAATACATGTGAATAATTTGTAAATTAGGCAAAATCGATCTGGGAAACAACAAGACCGGTGAAGAGTGTTTCTAGGACTTTTAAATAAGGTATGTTTGCATCCTCAATTATTCCTTTGAGCTATCAACCTATTTTCTTCTTTCTCTTGGTCTTATGGACAATCAACCTACACAATATTCCTTTCTCTTTTGAGAACATATTTCTTGTGGAATATCTTATTTGTTCATGATCTTATGATCAATTTATTGTGATGGACATTCTTTGGACTCTATCCTATATGTTGTTTCCCGATGGAATTTTACTTGGTGATATATTCTCTTTTTGCCCACTTTTGTGGGGGTTTCTTATATTTTCATTTATGTGGTGAAAAATCTTGTTTAACATGACTATACTTTTTACTTGCCTCTCTATTAAGCATGCTATGTGACTCAGTAGCCCTAGAGTAGTGTAATTGCATTGATTTTTGGGTTGTGTACCCTTATTATATTTTTGGGATGGAGGTTATGTGCCCCATACCTGGGTTTCAAGTTTATGAGGCTTGGTACACATTTTATTTATTGGAGAGTTTGGTTATGTGCCATTCTCTATCATGTTTCAAGTTTATGAGGCTTGGCCGCCATTGTTATACTTGATGACATTTACTCCATAAATTGCACAATTCCATAGTTAGTATGCACATACCAGATTTTGCTGATGTCTTTTAATTTTTCTCCTTTTGCTGGGCTATGCTTCCAACCCCAGGTATATGTCAAGAAGGAGACAACTAGGTCAGACCAGGACCTCATCAAGTGTAATTGAGACATTGTGGGAGACTTTCTTGAAGTTGTTAAGTGATCCTCAACTAGTCCTAGTTAGTTAGTTTTTTCTGTTATCTCACCCTGCGTGGTGAAGTCTAGTGATTATAACAAGTTTGTAATTGGTTAGATACATCTTTAAATTCCGCTTCTACTTTTTGTGTTATGATACATACATATTGAATAAATTGGTTATCATCCCTTTTGAGAAAAATATATATTGGTGTTTGGTTTGGGATGTTGCCTTTCTATTTTAGTAGGGGAACCATCCTCTGGGATCCCACTCCTTACACCAAACTTGACCAACTTGTATGTGTGTGTACCTATATATATACATAAAGAAATTATTGTATTCATGATTTAGTTGATGTGATACAATATTTCAATTTATCTCAATATTATATTTATTATAAGTGCAACAAATGACTTTTGTATTAATTTTGTAGTATATATATATATATATACACACACACACACACATATATATATATATATATATATATATATATATATATATATATATATATCTGTGTGTGTATTTATACATATATATGTATGTACATGTATATATGTCTGTGTCCATCTATATATCTAAATATAATATTTCAAAAAAATTAACATTTAATTATTACATATAATATACAAAACATTTGATCTAATGTTTAGGCAATAATATTTGTTTCATGTTACTAAAGTATGAGTTTTAGTGAAAAGCATCAAAATATTTGACATCAAAATTGAATCAAATTATTATTGATCTTCAGTTAAATATGCGACTAGTAAATAGTAGGTAGTAGTGGTTTTAGATCGAACTTAACTAAACTTTAGTGGTTGAGTTAAGCTCAGTCTTGATTGTTAAGCAGTCAAGTTTGGTTTGAAAAACTTTTAGACCACTATATGTGGACTGGTCTATGGTTTTCGGGTCAGACCAGACTATGCCCACCCCTAGTTTTACCCCTTTACGTGGTACCACCAATGTCAAACCTTGTTGTTGTACATGGATTACATTTTGGATATAATGGCCTCTAGCCATTTCTCAGATTTTGGTCCCTCAATAGCTTCTTGTTGGCTCATCATCTTATGGTCAAATCATCGCATTTCTGAGTTAGAAGATATCATAATCTTTTACGATTGTGGTGTGTTCTACTAGAACTTACGAGTCTTGTGTTACATAAGGAATTTGAGATTCCATAACAATTTTTTATTCTCCTTATTCCCATTTTACCTTCTTAGGTTCAATGCTTTCTCACTTATCTCGAACTTTTAGAGTTCTACTTTACTCCCACTGATTACTTTGGAATTAAATTTTTCTCAAGGAATTTAGTTATCCAGGTAATAAACAATTTTGTCATTAGATTGAGATAAGTAGTGTTCAACAAACTAACATTTATGTGATTTGAGGATAAATCTTCTCAAGAAACTATTTCCTTGTATACATTTTATTCCTAATCTTATTAAAAGAAACATCGAGACACCTCCAATAACATAACTCATATGGTGTCTTTTGAACCATTTTAGATGGTACATCATTTTAGTGCTAAGAATGTGCCCAGAAAGAAATTAGAAGATTAGGTTTGATTCATTGATAATCACACTATGATTCATCAGTATGTGACTCCTTCTTTCTGATACATCATTATGTTTTAGGTAGAGTTACTTGTAATACACTATCACAATCTTTTCTAGAAGGTTCTCAAGATCTTGATAAAATATTTCAACATTTATCACATCAAAGTACCTTAATACTTTTACCAATGTAACTATGTACTTCTTTCATGATCTTCTTGAATAGTTTAAGACATTCATGTTTGTATTTCACTAAATACAAATCACCTCATCTACTGAGATCATTAGCAAAAATAATGAGGTACAAATAACTACCTCTAGCATTTAGTCTGAAGGTCTATATACATCATTATGTACAAGTCCTAATAGAATGCTTATTCTCCCACTACATATAGTGAGAGGTGTTTTGTCATATTGTGCATAAATAAGGCTTGCATGTCTCTTATTGGTTCTATAACCAAAAGAGTCTGGATAAACATCATCATGTATTCTAGAATTGCATTTCTCATGTCTATACTCTAGATGACTATGCTACAAGTATTCATTGTTTGAGATATCAAGTTTTAATCCTTTTGGTATTTACATTATTAACATTTATCTTTGGATCCTTCAAATAAAGATCACAAGACATTTGGGGCATTTTCATACAAGATCACATCTTTGAAAAGAGAACATTAAATATTCTTCACTCACAATCATCCTTGTCCATACAAGATGTAGAAAGTAAAATGTTTCTATTATTAGCATAAATGAAATAGCATTTCATTAACTCTATTCCATGCCCTATGGGCTGAGATAAACTATAAGTTCTGACTCTTGTGACAATAGATCTTGCCCCATTTTTGACTAACAACCCAACCTTGTCCTTTCATAAAGGCTTACTTATTTTCAGATCATGCACATTCAGACATATGTGAGATCTACATCCTGTATCATATACCCAAGATACAGAAGTAATTAAATTTATATCATAATGTATATACCTAAAGTGTCAATCTATATCACATCCTTCTTCTTCTTTAGTTCCTCCAGGTAGAGAGGGAAATTCCTCTTCCAGTGTCTACGCCGGTGATAGTGGTGACAATTGCCTTATTAACTCCTCCCTTTACCTTGAGCACCAAAGACTTAGTTTCCTGGCCAGCTTTAGAACTCTTCTTAGCTTAGCCTTTGCCTTCAAACTTCCCCTTTGATCTACTAATCATCATCACAGACTTGGGCTTGTATTTCTTCATTTGTGCCTTGGCTATTCTTAACATGCCAAGTAACTTTGTCAATGACTTGTCAAAGTCATTCATGTTATAGTTCATGACAAATTGATTGTATGATCCCAAAAATGACTGTAGAATCACAACATCGTCCAACTCTTGACCCAAGGGAAATCCCCATCTAGAAAGGTTCTCCACATACCCAATGAGCTTTAGCACATGAGGACCTACTGGATCCCCTTCTTCCATGTTACACTTGATCAACACCTTGGAGACATCATATCTCTCTTGTCTTTCATGATCTTGGAACATGTTCTTAAGATATATTACCATCTCAATAACATCCATGTTTTCATGCTGTCTCTGCAACTCATAGTTCATGGAGCACAAAATTAGGAATTTGACATCAACAAAATCTTCAATATGCTTCTTGTAAGCATATTTGTCAGCCTTAGGTGCAGCGGGAGCAAGTTCATCTGGCTCTAGAGTCTCCAGGACATAGAGCTTGGGCTCTTGTGTGAGAACAATTCTCAGCATCCTAAACCAGTCATTGAAATTATTCTCTTTTAACTTGTTCTTCTCAAGGACTGATCGCAATGAAAAAGTTTTGTTTGTTGCCATTTGATTCTACAAGTGAAATATGCAATTTTGTCAAAACATTTTTGATTTGATTTTGATTTTGATTGAAATAAGATTTTATGATATTTTAATCAGGCCTTTAATTAATTACCACTCTCATTATTTTGTTCAAAATGATAACCCTCACTTACAATTCGGCAGATTGTAGTGCACAAACTTCTAGTGTCAAAATAATTGAGTTATTACCCGACCAACGCCAACGTCCATTATCAATCATTAAGGTATGAAACTTTTGCCAATTGCTTCTTGTGAAGTTCTTAGATAGATGGCATGCATAACTCTTTGTCATAATCATATACACACCTATAAGTGCTTAATCTCATTAAGATCACTTAGTTAAGCCTGACCCAAGATACAATATGGTAGAAATGCACTCTGCTTGGCAGGCCTACATATCTACCATCAAACTTCCATGAGATGGATATCACACCCCACTTGGCGTGCCCACGCATAATCAGCCAAGCTTTTCATGTGTGTTGTTAATGGAAAGCTTCTTAGACTTAATATGTTTGATTGAGGGATTATATATTTTTTGTATATATATATATATATATATAATCACCACATACTCATAGTACATATCATATACAAGCTATATACCATAAATGAAAATATGCAATTAAAACTTAAGCAATGGTTATGGCCATACTCTTGTAATTCCTTGGAGCCATAAATGAATTACTACCACCTAGGTCTACATCTCATGCTTGAACCTATTGTTGGTGTAGATCTGTGCTTGAACCGATATGGGTTGATCGATTCAAACTTTGAACCATCGACTCACCTCTTGGTCGGTCAGTTGGTCTATCAGACCGATCGCCTGATATCTAGTCCAACATCTTGTAGACACCTCTAGTCAATCAGTTAGGCCACCAGCCAAACGGTTTGGCTCTTGTGTTGATCCTCCTTGGTCCTCCATTCGATTGGCTTGTTTGGCACTGAACGTCTTCGTCGTCGTAATAAGAATTAAACCATATAATGCTATTAAACTTATTACATGGTACTTGTGAAACCTTGAGTTACATTCGAGGGGAGTATAGGAAGGAGATAATAATACTTTTACATGTTGGAAGAAGAAGGTAGAGGCTCAATATGTAGACTAAGATATAAATAAGAATAAATAAACCACACAACCACACACATATATCTGGGTTAATGGCCATAACCATGCTACACATTCACCATCAAATCTAATTTTAGGGCGACACATGTAAATTGCATATATATCATATCATATCATATATATATACTATTTTGGGATCATATGTGGTATTTAATCAGATACACACATTATCATTTTAAATATTCACATCGTATGCAATAAGTAAAAGGGGAAAACAAAAATCTGATCGTATCGATTGAATTCCAAAGCGTAGTAGATTGACATGGCTTTGATCCCACTGTAGAAAAATATGGAATCAAAATAGGAAGCAAAATTAAAATTTTAACTGCCATATCCCCCTTTAACAGACGATCAAGTCAATAACTATGTAATGGGAAGGATGGTTTCGATGTAATACATGGTCCTAGAGAAAGTACAATAGGATGTGGTGTGTGACTTCCTTCAAGTCACACCTGGACAACGTTTGCATAAACTCTTGGTTGACCACCATGGACAATAGCATGACCTTGTCCTCCTAGCAGCAAGAAACAACCTCCTCACCTCTATAGTAGTCCACACTGACCATCGGGAACTGCTGTCATTCTAGAAGAATAGACAAGAAGGAGTTGTCCCTTCTTGTTGGAGTACTAACACCAACTTTCTCTCCCATAATTGTTCTCCCTAGCTATCCCTCCCTTTATTGGGTAGGACTTGCTTGAGTTCTCTCAGTTACCACAATAAGAGAAGACAACAATGGTTAGAGATAATTTATGTGTCTGAGAATCCCCCAGTACACCTCTATTTATAGGAGGGTTAGGGTTACTAGTCTGAGTGGGAGTGGAAGGGGTCGGATTTTTACAAATTTTTGCATCATGTGGGTGGTGAAATGATCAGTTCATAGGCGAACCAATCAATTGGCATGTTATTTAGTCGGTTCAACCCTTGAACCAATTGTTTCATCATGTTTCCTAATTGTAATTATATTGGCAATTAATATCTGAATTAATGCATAATATGATGTTAGCACTAATCCTTGAATTGATCCACCAAATGGTTGGTTCATATCTGAACCGATCAGTTCATGTACATGAGCCGATCAGTTCACTTCCTGAATTGGTCAGTTCACAGACCAGATTGCCAATATTGGTTTAGCTGACCTGACACACTGAAATGATCAGTTCAACACTTGAACCGGTCGGTCCATAGTTCATTCAGTCCACATTCAACCAATGTTGTTTAAACTAAATACCCAACTCTTTAGTAATCAAGTTTAAACTACAATCATGAATGAATTGATATTCCACGTGTATCCTATGTGTGTGAACCTCTAGGTTACAAGTTACGTTGGCAGTGAATCTCCATAACCAATTTAATGACATCACAAGCACTGAGTGGTATCTAGAAGCACATCATTTTTATCCAAGTAATTATGAAAGTTGGAGAACACTTTCAACCTACAATATGTGATTGGTGTTATTGTTATTGTCTAATTCTTTTGTCATTAATATCTAGATTGAACTCGAGGCATGGAATCATCATTCTCTCAATGTTCAATTCATGTTCCTTGAACTAGAGCAGGCTGTCTGTGATATATGTGACCTCAATATCATATATTTATTCACATGCACATGCACATACTTTTTATCTATCGCACTTATCAAGTGGTCTAGATATAAAACTCCAGTAGGAGGGACAAATCCCATCTACATCACTCACAGTCATCCCCATGTATCAAAATGCACCCGAGTACCACCTTTATGGAAACCCTTATTCAAGGTCACGTTGGATGATGCCAAAGTACATCAAATGACATGTGATGAGTGTAGTGACTTCAGGTCTAAGAACCACAATCACCACCATCACTATGAGAGATAATTAATGTCTATCATTTGTTGTTTCCATGTGTCACTCTCAAGGTGGGTATGTCTGATTTACTACTCTCTAGCAAGTATCTATGTGTTTTGTTTGATATCACATATCATGACTGATGAGATTCTATCATCAGCCGACACATACTTTAGTCTTATGTGTTCATTGATGTCTATCAACCTTCCATGATAACATCCAACAAGGGAAAAAATAAGAATCACTACTACAGAAATGGCTTATAAAGTCGGTTTTCAAGGTGTCGGTTGTATAAAAAAACCGACACATAAAACCTACTATGTTGCTTGTTAACATAAACCGACATCCAATATGTGAAGGTCGACCAGACACGGGTACCGCTTTCAATAAGTGTCTGTTATTTAATAAACAACCGACACTTAAAAGCAACCGCCAAAACCAAAATTCCAGCGAAAAAATTACCTTCAAAATTGGACATATGTCGTCGGTTTTTTAATAAATAACCGACAACTAAAGGGTATGCGCGAGACAGGAATAGTTGTCGGTTGTCTTTTATTTATAAACCGACGAATATTAAGTAGTATAGGTGTCGGTTTTTGTCAAAGAGCCGACACTGTTGGTTTAGTTGTTGGTTTTGTTAAATAACCGACACATATTGTCAACTTAATAGCCCCGCGAACAAAACTTTTCCCCATTGTCTCTGTTTCATTGTCGTGCGCTAGGGTCTGGCGATTTCCCCCGATTGCTCCCGCCGTCGCATGTCGCTCGCCGCCGTCGCCGTCGCTTCCGTCGCCGTCGCCGCCGGTTGCTGCGCCGCCGGTTGCTGGTCTCCTCGACGCCCTCGCCGCCGCCGGTAGAAGCAGCTACGGTGCTCTCCTCGTCACCTCCGCCCCCGCCGGTAGAAGCAACTTTTCTCCTCCGCCAGCTTCCTGCAAGGTAACCCACAAAAGCTTCACCCCCTTTTCTCCTCTGCCTTACTTTTCTCTGCCGCCGCCGACCTGGAACTCACCCAGGCGGCGCCTAAGCAGGTGCCAGGGCACGCCTAGGGTCCCAAGCCCAGGTGCCCTGCCTAGCTAGGCCTTTGGGCAGATGCTTGGGCGGCGCCAGGGCACGTTTAGGCTGCTGTTGAGGTTTGGATTCATCTACTGGATGCCCAAAACATGCACTGATTTCACCAAGTCACCCCAAAAGCCATGAAAAATATTCTGATTGTGTTTATTTATGTACTGATTTCACCAAGCTAGTGGATTTTTTTTAAAGTTATTTACTGATTCTGTTTATTTAATTATGTACTGATACATATGTGCTATACCAATCTGATAGTCCATGATAGAACAAAGCATAATGATGTTGACTGCAACTTTGTGTGTCATGCTATTCTGAATTAAGTGTATATTTACTTCATAATTGAATGTTTAAGTAAGTTATAGATATCTTGATGATGAACTATAATGCACACATGTGACATGCTTGGAATGTAAATGATGAACTGTAATGCACACATGTTTAACTTGTTTCATTGTTGAGTATATTGAGAATCCTAATCACCCTTCTTGCTTAATGATGAACTTTTCCCTAAATTGCCTAGATCTTAGGGTATCTCTAGATCTTAGGGTATCTCTACCATCCTAACTATGAAATTGGTAACTTGTTTCCTTTTTGAGTATATTGACAATGTTAATCACCTAACTTGAAGAACTAGGATATGAATGATGAAACTAGGATTGTAGGTATAAGAATGACAACACACGTATTTGTTGGCCTAGAAACCCATCCAAGATTTACTCATTAGGAGTAAATCTTGGATAGTCCCCGGTTTGGGACTGTTCTTGAACACCTAATCTCACTTAGGATGTAAGTGTATAATGTGTATTGGGTTTTTGAGAAAATTTCGGCAGCATTTCCCCGTTTGTTCTCTAAGTACATATGTACTTAGAGAACAACAGGAAAATGCTGCCGAAATTTTCTCGAAAACCCAATACACATTATACACTTACTAGTGAGATTAGGTGGTCAAGAATGGGTTAGGTGGTACACATTTATTATATATAAGAATGACAACACATGTATTTGTTGGCCTAGAAACCCGTCCAAGATTTACTCATTAGGAGTAAATCTTGGATAGTCCCCGGTTTGGGACTGTTCTTGAACACCTAATCTCGCTTAGGATGTAAGTGTATAATGTGTATTGGGTTTTCAAGAAAATTTCGGCAGCATTTCCCCGTTTGTTCTCTAAGTACATATGTACCTGGAGAACAGCGGGGAAATGCTGCCGAAATTTTCTTGAAAACCCAATACACATTATACACTTACTAGTGAGATTAGGTGTTCAAGGATGGGATAGGTGGTACATGTACATTTATTATATATAAGAATGACATCACATGTATTTGTTAACCCTAGACCGTAATCTTGTTGTAATATATACTTGTTTTCTCTTTGATCATAGAGCTTTACAATTTTGTTGTGATATATACTTTGTTGTAATAATGTGAACTTTACAATGTGAGATTTACACTTTGAATTACTACTTTACAATGCGAACTTTACAATTTGAATGTGAATTTGCAGATGGCTGACCATTCTCCTGATGACCATGCTGATGACTACCGTGAGGGTGAGGACATCAATGCACCGCCTCACAATGTGCAGATTTTGGATTCGAACATGTAGGGTTTTTGATTCCATCCTTGATTAGTCTAGTAGCTAAAGACCCTACATCAGTTCAACAATACTGCTGTGAGTCTTTTTCAAATTTTGCTGTAAAAAAGAAGACAGTGATAATGGCTCCATTCAATGTAGAGTAAGTTTACTTTGCTTATTATAATTTGGACTTAAGAAAATTACATTTTATTGTGGATTTTGAGTTATTAATTTTTAACTTTTTTTCCTCTAGGGGTAGGCATTGGGAGTTATTGGTTATTGCCCCCGAGACGTTCACTGTGTATTATCTAGATCCTAAGGGGGGTAAATTGAATACAAGATTTGGACACATAATGAAAATGGCAATATTTCGGTGAGAAATATTTCATTTTTCATATCCGTTAACATATGTTATTACATTACTATTTAATTGCAATGTTCTGTGTTACATTAACATGTAGGGGTTTTGAGGAGTACAAAAAGGCTGGATGAAATGTCCCCACGAAAAAGAACCATCCAATAATTTGGAAGAACGTGCAAGTAAGTTCCCGACTGCAATATATGTATATATTATTTATGTGAACAATGCTTAATTAGTTGTATTTTTTAATATTTTGTATGTTTGAATTTATAGTGTGCTACATAAGACAACGGATGGGCATGTGGATACTATGTCCTGCAATATATGCACATGATTATCAAACATGCTGTAATGGATATCGAATGTATTGCTCAGGTATTATATAGTCTCATTAGATAATATGATCGAAATATATCAATCTTATTTATAGCTCATTAATTATATATATACATCATTCTCTTTACATATGTTTAAAGCTGACCCCATTACAGGAAAGGACTTACCAAATGTTAATGCTCCCTATACAATGGGAGAATTAAATGATGTAAGAGAAGAATGGGCAACAACCATACAATTAGTGGGGGCTTTAAAATATAATTGGGATCCTGATAGCGAATAATGACTAAACAATGATACTTTGTAAATGAATTTCTGAATTATAATATATGTGTGAATGTTTCTACATGTCTGGATGTTTCTACATGTGTCTGAGTGAAAATGAATGAAAGTGTTGGTTTCTATATGAATGTTTCTACATGTGTGGATGTGAATGAATGGAACTACAAATTGCGAGCATTTGTGAATGTTTATAAATGTGTGAAAATAAAATGGAACTGCAGGTTGCATTGCTAAATGCATGTGCTACTTTTTTATTGTTAATTTTGCAGGTTTGCGGCCTGTTGTCGGCTGATATCAATGGATGTCGTAAAACCTGCAGTTCATAACTGAACTGAACAAGTTTCTCATCCTGCGACCAGCCACAACAGGTCTGCAGACTGATGTCAAAAAAAAAAAACCAATAGGCATCGGTTATTTGTAAATAACCGACACATAATGATATAGTGTCGGTTTTTTACAAATAACCGACGTCTATTTCGTGTGGCGTGAAGATATATGGCGTCGGTTATTTGTAAATAACCGACACTGATAGTGCCCAAGATGGCGCCCTTTCTGTGGCGCGAAGGTTTTGGGCGTCGGTTTCTTACCTAATAACTGACGCCTAGAGTCCCATGATGATGCATTTTCGGTGGCGCACGAAGTGTTTGGGCGTCGGTTTTGGAACCGATGCCTAATGGGTGGACTTTTAGTGTCACCCACATAGGTGTCGCTTAGAAACCGACACTAAAGGCTTTAAATAACAGACACTAAAGGTAGGTTCTGTAGTAGTGAATGTACATACTCTTGACACCCATATGATCTCATTGTTCAGGTGATCAACCCAAATACATGTGTCATTGAGTAATGTCATTCTTCAGACACTCATTATGTATCAAATTATCTCATAACTAATTTTAATAGAATGAATTAAAAGATTGCCTTTATTATTAATCAAATCATTGACAAGATATGGCATCGCAATCATCACGTGATTGGCTATCTGGGCATACATACCAAAAAAGCCACCAGCTCAACCGTATGCATCTGATGTAGGTTCATGAGTTGTGGCATGTGAATAGGGGAGGGTACACATAGATCCATACCTAATACAAGGACAAAAATATGATACATACCAATCATAACCCTACCTCTTAGTACTTGGGATAGTAGTACATCAAGCCACTTCCTTATGAGGAACCTCCACGGTATGCCATGAGCCAAGATTGACCAACTCAATCATCTTAGGATTCCTTTCAGACTAAACCCCACCAACCCCACCTCTGTATCACCAGGGGCCACTACCACTGGGTCAAAATGACATTTGGTGGCCATTCGAATAGTTTTATTCCCCTTCATGATGGACCTATATTTTTCTTCAGATGAACATATTGTTAAGTTCAGGGTGGAGGATGGGTCGTACGTCTCTAATATACCCACTCTATGTTTATATTTTTCTATTTTTATTTCAAGATTAGGCTATAAATCTTTCTTTTTTTGTTATTTTTCAAAATTTCTTAGTACAATTATTTTTAATTGGCCATTACCTAGTCAACCTAGATTTAGTTTTCTATTATCTTGTGTTGTTATGCATCAATAATCAATTTACCCATATGATTGAACTGAATTATTTTGCAGTGATGAATCATGAACTACCAATGCTGGAATCTATCTTGTCACCAATGATCACAATTTGCATCATTTTGTAATAGATGCCAACTTGTATGGGATTGAGAGGAAACAAATGTAGTGTGTCTCTTAATGATTAGAATAACTTCTTGTAATGTCATTGCTCTGTGAGTCACATGATATAATTGAATTGATTGTTAAGACTATTCGTATGCTATGAGTTCTAATATATAAGATGTGCAAGTTTAGTACTCTTCTACACTTTCTTCTGTCATCTTCTTACCCCATCATTCTAAAGCAATAAAAAGCCAAAAATATGTGCCAAACTCCAAGTTTGGGGTGTCACTCCCCCTTCTACACCACCTCCTCTAGACCACTCATATGTAATAAGGGCGTATCACAAATAAAACCTGCCAATGTGCACACCATAAACAAAAAACATGATAAATATAACTACATAAAATAAAAAGAAATCTCAAGTTGAATAGAGGATATATTTATAATTCTTTCTTCCATACCCCCAATCACTAAATTTTCTCCCTAGGGGAAGCATTTACCCCATAAACATTCCATCCATGGTTGAGCAATCTTCTTGTGCGAATGCCATAGGACAATGCAAAATTTTTGAAGCATCAATGAAATTATAATTGTGATCTTACAAATTATGACACAAGAACATGTTCTTTAAAGCAAAGTCAAGACATGGAATTTGAAGTTGCATTGCGTGGATTCCAGGATATCGGGCTGCTTTGTATATTTGGTTGTAGGGATGAAATGATGTTATGAAGGAGGAGATGATAACCTGATAGTATTATTTGGAAAGTCACCTTGATTCTGTGTTTCTTGAGGACGTGCAATGTTCAAGTTTTGATTATTTTAATGAATGCATATTCATTCCATGTTCATTACCTATTTTGGAATAGTTTTGTTCATTTCAATTAGTAAATTTTTGTTACTTTACTTAGTGTTGGTAACTTGCTATTCCTAAAATGTTAACATTTTGATAATAATTCTTACTATTATGTAGGGAAAAGCACTAATCAATTTAAATCATAATAGTGGTATGTCTCCGATTCCATTCTAAATTTTAGAGGAAATTGGAAGGCAAAAAGTAAAAAATTAACATTTTGAGCTATTCCAGTCGAGCGACCAGATTTCCCAGCTAATCTATTGGCCCAACCAACCAGTGGCACCTCCCAAGAAAAATCTAATTGGCCAACTCTTCTTAGCAGTCTAAAATTTGAATTCATACCCTCCAAGTCAATAATGGGATGTTCTCTTGATGACATTCCAGTCGTACAACTTGCCCTGACATTTGTTCGTCTGGAGTTCAATCCCTTAAAAGTTAGTAACCAACATAAGATTTGGCAATTCGTTAGTTGGACGATTGGCTTCACTAGTTGGTAATTTGGAATCCACTCTCAATTTCTTCCCAATTAAGTATCCATTATTATTTTTGAAGGTATTCTATTAGACCAAATCATCTCACCATACCAATGACTCACATGTAGCACAACATCAATGAGGGGAGCTCAGTTGGAGACATTCTTCACCAGTCGACTGATTGGGATTCGATCCCAATTGGCCCTTAAAGTCAATACTTGTCATAGTTTTTAGGTTCCTTGCAAGTTGGATGACCCATGTTCTAGTTGGCCGACCCAGTTCATCTTTAAAAAAATCTCTACGAGGTGAGTCACTCATCACACATTCTAGTCAGACAATTTGAATTCCGTTAGATGACCACCTGAAGGCCAGTTGGCCGACTATTTTTTCCAGTCAGGAGACTTGTGCTACAAACATGTGCATGAAAGACAGCTGTTGACCCAACCAAAGTAGATTTTGTGGGTCTAGAGCCATCTTAATAAAAGATAAAACTTGACCTAATGTCTGTAGGGTCGTCCACACTCATTTCCAACCTGGTTTGGTACAAAACCAGAGAAAAGAGAAGGGAACATCATCCTTTTCATGGCGTTTGTTGAACCTACTGCTGTCAAAGCTGAGTTGCAGGGAACTACCTTCTTTACCATCTTCATTGACATGATCTCTTTTTGTCTATTTTATATCCCTACCGTCTCTATGAATATCACTAAGTAGACTCCATCGTTGGGGCATGTGAGTAGCCCCATCACCCGTATTTTGTTTTGATTTTTATAAAACTCATTATTTCAAATAACTAGATTAATCTTCATTCATTTCGTTTCTTGTTCATTGAATTAATCATTTGATTTGCATGTTAGATATAATCGTAAGCATAGAGATCATGAAACTTAAGATTATATACTCGAATGAATGCATTAGACTCTAGATGAGATAATTGAAGGAGTTATATAAGAAGATTGAGTTATGATCCATTGGTAACGAGACCTCAAGCCCATAAGAAATTCAATCCTTATGCCAATCCATATTCCAAAAGAAGACATATTCACATGGTCCTAGTCTAATTAGACATTTTTTGAGTAGTAACAGTCAGGGTAATTATGTAGGATAGTGGTAAAATTCAAATGTCCAGTGACTTTTATATATTATCATCAACCCAATTTCAACCATTCCCTTTACAATTAGAATATTTAATATAACCTTAATTAATAAACCCTTCCTATAATCATTTTTTAAATATTCTTCTTAATAACTGGATTGTAAGAATTTTCTTAACAAATTGTCCTTTTGGTTTGACCCTTTATCCATACTAGAATAAGTCTCATACTCTTGTAGGTGAGTGATATCTTACTGGGAAAAAGGACTATAAAACCTAGAATTTATTTATCTTAGGGAATTTCTTATGCAATAAAACTCACATCATGTTCATAACCCTAATTTGGTTCACTCCTCCAGATCACTCAAATATCTAATCATAAAACAAAAACAAACAAAAACTAAAACTAGAAAGTAGGAAAAAGAAGAGAGAAGATAACATCTAAAGATCTTTCCATAATTGAAGAATTGTCATTTTTTTAGTAGTCATAAACTCCTGATTTTATACCACTGATAAGTCTCCATATTATCCATTTTTCACATCGACCTTTCCTTACTAAGAGACAAGTTAGTGAGAAAATCAGACATGTACTAATGTAAAAACTAGAGATATGAAGAGAATCACTTTTTTGGTCAATAAACCTCAAATGGCTCATCAAAATTCTAATAGAATGAATGGCAGGTCAGATACGGGTAAGTTCCTCAAATGAAGGCCAAACTTATCTTGGGCACATCATGTACACCCAAGATTAGTTTTTTATATATGACAATTTCATTAACCCATCTTTAAAAGAAAATACATCACCTACGATTTCCACCCTCCACAAGGCTTATCAAGATATTTTCAACAAGTCTCACCTTTTTGTCCATTTGTGACCAAAAATCAGGATCAAAGTGAACTCATGTATGTGGGTCTCATTGTTATCTCAAACCTTGTATTGAGAGGCACAAATTGTTGACACCCCATCTTTTCTCACTTAATGTGAATTTATGATTATGTTGATTCTCTGGATAATATTGGAGTTATTTCCACATTTCCCACATTTTCCCAAAATTATATTTTTGGTTTACATCTCTCCACCGATTTAAACCACTTGTTTCACCCATTTTGCAATCAGTGAGAGTTGGTGCAAAGAATATCTTTTATCTGAATTGAAATGCAAACTATCCTTTCATTGAGCTTTTGTTTGCCTTTTTTTGAATAAACTGCCCAATTGAATTATCCATGAATAAAATATTCAATCTCAATTGGAAAATCAATTGCTATTAATCTCTCTTTCAAATCAATATCATTATCTAATAAAGACAAAACATAGAATAAATAAATCCCATCCAAATTCCATAATGATTAATGAGCTTTCCTTAAATTTATGAATTTTCATATGAAAAAAAAGGATTAGAGAAGGGGGAGGATGGCATCTTCTTTTTCTTTTCTTCTCCATATTTTCTTTATCCTCATCTAACTAAATTTCATGAGAAAAAATATTAAAGAACGAAGAAGATCTCCTCCTCTTTTCTTCTCTTTTTCTTCTTTTATCTATTATCATTTAATTCATTTCCATGAGGAAAAAGGATTGAGGATGGCGCCCCTTTTTCTTTTTCTCTTCCTTATTTCCTCTATCCTCATTTAATTAAAATGCCATGAGAAAAAGGCTAAAAGAGAGGAGAGCATTTTGTCCTTTTTTCTCTTCTCTTCATTTTCTCTATCTTCATTTTAATTATTTATCAAGTGGGAAATGAAAATAAAAGGAGAGGGAAATAACTTGTTCAACAAGTTTACTTCCATCCTCTTTTTCTCTCATTTAAAACCAACAAAATTAATTGCATATAAAAATCAATCTCATCATCCAAACCATTTTTATCCTAAAACATTCATGAAAAACCCAAAAATTCATTTTTTTTCCATGCACGAGAACACCCGATAGAACCATATGATCCTCCATTCATGCTACTTGGTGGAATATTCCTCCAATCTGCCAGACTTTCACCTAAAGTCTTGACCCTGCCCTTCTATAACTTTCTCCGTGGGATACGAGGAGACCCGATCTAAAATATTCTCTCAGAGCACTAGACCCTGACCCTCAAGTATAAATACCACCACATCCAACGTACTCCAAGCCCCTTTTGACTCTCCTAAATCTAGAATATCAACTATCTCTCCCTTTACTTTCTGCATTATTTACGATCAGAAAAAGCTTCCTCTAACACCATATACTTTTTGTATGCCAGTAGGCTTCTCACGGATAAGAAACTATTGCTTTCTCTTCTATATTCATAAATTTTATTAGTTGATTGATCCGCTCATCTCCACATGCTATATTCAAAAATCCATATTTTGTTCTATAGAGCCTCTCTCACTCTCTCCCATCCTACACACTGATCCCAATTTTCAGGGATGGATCTCTACTGTGGGAGGTCTTCAGGTGATTAGGATCCCCACATATTAAAAATTTAGGGAAATTACAGGCAAGCCATGACCATGTCAAGCCCCAAAGGTTTTCAAAAAAAGTCACCTTATTATTTTTTCCGTTATTTTCTTTAATATAAAATCCGATCACCATCATTTTAATCTTATATTTTTGAAAAGTATGTAATACTGTTATCTAGCAAGATGTTGGTGGTAATCCTTCCCCACTCATAATGGAACAATCTAGTTTGTTATCTAAAATCATGCATAATTTTCTTATCCACCCTTAGGTGGAGTCAAAATTGGGTCTTTTGTGTTTCCACACAGATTTAGACACACACCTCTATTTTCCCTTGTTTACAAATAAAATTGGGTGTTAACTCTGAAAGCTTTATCATTCGTCATTTTCTCTTTCTTATTTATTATTTCACATGAATATAGGATCATCCTCGTCAAGGTGATTTTTTGGACTAGTATAACACCAGTCTACCCTACCATCTCCCTCTAAAATGCCTCAAAATATATTAACTTCAAACATTAGAATTCCTTAACCAAATACATACAAACCTTGTTATGCCCAATACTATTCAAAGAATCACTAACCTTATCTAGAGACACCAAACAAGCCCATAACTCTTATGGATTCATGGCCATCATTTTACAATCAAAAGATCTAGAAAACTTATCTGCTTTAGAGGCTTGTGCACAATGAGTAGAATGGGTATGTATGATTTTGTTTATTAACAATGAGAAGGATATGGAGAGACCCCTCTACTTTATATAGGAGAAGGTGGACATGACTTTAGAGACTTCTAGACCTGAATATAATCTATATGGGCTTATAGACTCTGGCCTATATATGATATGACTATTACTTATAACACTCCTCTACAATTTAGAGCATGGGAGAATCACATGACCAGCTTGGATGATAGACATAAACAAGACACGAAAAAAGTAATGAATCAAACATGATATCCCCTCACTTTATGCGACATGTACTTTGTCATCTTTGACTTTGAAGCTTCCCTTGAGATTGATAAACATTGGGTCTTTCAGACATTTGGAGCTTTGATTGGATTGGATCTTGTATATTGGAGTGTTCTAAAGGAACAGACAAAGATCATCTGAGACACCAACTCATTTGATACTATATTGAAGTAGTTCCATAAGAAGACTGCCATGTAAAAAACTTGACAAAATTTGAGCATAAGAAGACTAGGTTACAATATACTATGGTCAAGGTGCTTAACATGGAACAAATTATGGTCAACGTTCTTGATAGGGCATAGAAAAATTAGGAGACTATAAAACATCAAATTATATGCATACAAATGATCTGAAGCATCAATTCCTGAATCATCATAGTGATCGGGTATCACATGCCTTGAATATCATGCATACATAATAATTGAAATAATAACCAACACATGAACACATTTGTATTCTCAGACTTAATGCATAAAACAAAACATAGGCCAGTAATGGCACCCCACCAGGGCACTCGTAGCATTTCATTAGGTCCTCCATGTCGTTAGCCTAATGTCCTAATCCTTCTTGTCTCATCACCTATGAACATCTCCTTCAAATCCATGCAAAGCAACACGAAACTTGTGTGAGTGGAACTGAGTCGTTATAATGAACATAACATATATGAACTATACAAAAATTGAATTGAACATTAATCATAGTTTGAGGATTTATTTATAATTTTCATGATCTTGTAACTTGAAATTAATGAGTCAATTAAGATGATTTAACCACATGACTTGCATCAAAGTGCTCGTTGCTCCCAAGAGCTCATTGCACCAAAGTTCTCATTGCACCTAAGTGCTCATTAAGTTGGGGAATCACTAATCAACATTAAATAACATAAATACCACTCTTGGAGAATTTTGGTAATTAACATGATTATCATAATATCATGGAAGCTTAAAGTGGGTTTACATAATTCACATAATAACATGAATTTTAACTTGAATTTATATAGTTTCTCTCCTGATTGCACCCATAATGCTCATAAGGCTGGTTAAGGCTCACGTAAAGCTGATTAAGGCTCACATAATGCTCTTACACAGCTAATAAGGCCAGATAAGGCTCATATGGGGCCAATTAATACTCACATAACATGGTTGATGTGATTATAACAACATAGTGTGGTTTCTAAATCTTAAATATTGTTTTCATAATTTCCTAATTCATTAGCACTACAGTGATACATAATGTTCCATTTGAAACATAAACATCAAAGTAGTATAGAACAAGAATTCTTAGCATGTGCATGGTTTTCCATAAGCATATAATGTACTAATGAACTTCCATAAGCATGACTTATTTGTGAAATTATGAGTACATAAGAAAATAAAATAAACCATGAACTATAATTAACTCAAGTGTGCATGACCACTCACTTGAGCCTGAGCAGGGACAATACCATATCTTGATTCCTGGTCCGATCCTAATTATTATAAAACAACCTAAATAGTATTGAATTAGGATCTAAATCCTAATATCTATATATGCATGTTTGTGTAAACCAACATAAATTAGATTATGCAATCATTTCCATTAGTTAGAAATAAAAAATCTAATCATAATTCACATATGGTTTGACCCTATCGTAGCCCTATACCAATTTCTATGAATTATCAATGATCATACTATTCTTAGCCAATCAGAAACAAGACAAACCATTAAAATGTTCTCTTTAAACTCTAAAAACTTGGTTGTAGAAATAGGTAATGGACCAATCGCTACTACAAAAATAGCTTATAACGTCACATTTAGAGGCGTCGGTTGTATCCAAAAAACTAACGCCTAAACCCTACAACGTCGGCTGAAAACACAAACTGTCATCTATATGTGAAGACCGGCCAGACACGGGTATCAATTTTTATTTTGCATAGGTTGCTCAATAAGAAACTGGCGCCTAAAATCGCCCGCCAAATCCAATTTTTCCAGTGTAAAAAAATTACCTCCAAAATTTTACATACGGCGTCAATTGTTTACCAAATAATCGACGACTAAAGATTTTTTGTGAGACAGAAATTGGCCCCATTTTTGTCATCGGGTTGCTTACAATAACTGACGCCGATGTGTGTTCGTGCACTGTCCCCACGAAATTTTTTACCCCCCAAATTTCCCAATTGACGTCGGTTTTAGATGGCAACCGACGACTATGGTTGTAATTCAAGAACATTTTTTTGTTGGCATATGTAGATAGACGTTGTTTTTTTAGTTGTAACTGACGACTAAGACAGAACATAGGTGTCATTTTTTATTAATATCTGACGCCGATATGATGGATGTATAGATGGAATAGCTTGATAAATGAAAAAAAACCCAAATAGCACACTATTGTATAAATATTTACCAGTATAGCATCTTTCCCAACTTATTTCCCAAACTAGCACACTTTGAGATTAAAGCGCCACTTTAGTTGGCGTTTTACTGTTGCGGGGATATAAAGCGCCACACAGTGTGGCGTTTTCAAGCTGTAGGACCTAAAAACGCCAATCAATCTGGCGTTTTCAAGCTTTAGGACCGAAAGCGCCAAATAAGTTGGCATTTTACATATAAAGCGCCACATTATTTGGCATTTTATGACTTCGAGGCAGGCACCAAACTCATAGAAAAACGCCACTTAGTTTGGCGTGTTACAATTATTCACGGGCCCGATACGTCTCGTCTCCCTGATTCACGCTACGGAGAGGCGACTTTATGTAAAACACCACAAAATCTGACAGTTTTTGCTTCCTTTTACTCCGAAACGATCGCCCGCCCGTCATTTCATCTCTCGACTTCTTCCGCTTTCTCTTACATTTTTTCTGCTCCTATCGCCCGCCCGCTCGCTTGCTCTTCCGGAGTAGCCACGACCGGTGACTGGCCACCAACGACGAGCGTCGACCGGCGACCTGCGACGGGCGGCCAGTGAAAAGCATCGACTAACGACGTCGATGGGAGCGACGATTTTGCCGTCCCCTTCACTGACCAGTCCATACCCTGTGGAGGGGGTTGTTTTTCTGGTTGGGGATCTACGCCATGCGCTGCCGATTGCTTCTGCTGTTCAAGCTAAGGTTTGTACGTACCTAACTGAGGTCGAGCAACTCGTGGTGTAGTGCATTGTTGTAGTTTTCGATCACTAAGCATATCGGCTATGGCATGCATTGTCAGCTGCTGAACTGCATTTACTATCCTGGTTTGTTCAAGCATGAAATCTTCACACCCCATGTATCGTGAAAACTAACCATCAACTTTCATCGATCTGCCATATGATTTAGTATCCCTCTATATCTGGTCAGCAACTAGCTAGAAGGGCATTGTGGCTAACTCACCTGTTTGTTTGGTGCTGGTTGTGTTCCAGTGTGCCTATTCGCCAACGACAACCCGACGCTGCTTTGCCATCCACGATGCTCTTTACGGCAGCCCCACACGAATGCGAGCATCCCTTGCCACTATGCTGCTCATCTCCAGCTCCCGGGGTTTGTTTAGATCAACCGAGTGTGCGATCCAAACTCGCCGGTAAGTTCTTCTGCCTGCTTGCCTGGGGCAACCACCATCGATCGCCTGTGTTGTTGTTCCTATTGCTATTTGTGACCGGGGCACCCACCATAACAGAACATGGACACTCCCACTACTACTAGTTGCCCTTAGTTACTTGCTCCTTCATCTTTTCACTCCCCATCCCTTCCATTCCTTCCCTTTCTTGCTCGCTTTACAAACACAGAGTCCGGTTCCAGCAGCTGCTACGTTGTGTTAATCGACTGCCATCTACTATGTAGATTTGTACGATTGTAAAAGTGGCCGGCCAAATCAGGCCTTAAGACCTAGTTACAACACTCAGTAACAAATGGTGTATTTTAGTTATTTCAAATTTGAGTACATTGTTGCATATATCATCAGTACATTGTTGCATATATCTTAGTTGTTTCAAACCTACGATAGATTGCTTTCTTTTTCATTTTTTTATTTTGTTAGCAATGTCAACTCTTCTCCCTCTGTATCGAACTCTTCTATTACTTTTCTTCATTTTCATTCTTTCTCTTCTTCACTACAAAGACTAGGTATTGTTATTTAATTGTGTGGTGAAGGAGATCACTGAACGGACGGTTGATCTTGTCATACTTCTGGTGTGTTGAAGCGACACAGATGAGAGCTTACTACTTCTAACAAAAAGGTGAGATTAAGTATCTTATGTGCATTTTAGCTTGAAACGCGTGAGTATGATGTATGTACTTGTAGAATGTAATTTATTTGATTGTAACTAATTAGACTGTACCTTAATCAGATTTTACACATACTTTTATTATTTAGACATTTGTCTAAATATCATATGGTTTATTTTATATTTTCTATTTCATACATATTGATCATTGTTTTTGTGATTGATGTTTGGTTTTATATTTTCTAGGCAATTACACCAATATGATTTCATATATATTTTTCCTTTTTATGTGATTGATGGTTTGGTTTAACATATATCATTTGTTGTTTCATGCATATTTTATACATGTTTTGTGATTTATGGTTCATTGTATATAGATTAGATGCATAAAGATCACTGGTTTATAAGTTTTCAAAGCTTCGATGCATTAGATTTACTAGAAGAGAATGGGATAAAAACAACATATATCTAGGCATCCAACACGATTTATTTAGAAACCACTAGTCTATAAGTTTTCCAAGCTTCGTGGATTTCAAAATGATAATTGTTGTTTCAAAAATAATTTTTCTACTTCCAAAAAGGGAAAAATATGTCAAAATAAAATTATTTCAAATCCAACTATATCATTGTTTTTTTTTCAATGAACTAATCGATAAACGTCATAGATGTGACATGAAGTGTAGTAATGTTCATGAACTTAGCTTATTTGTTGTATCAAATTTGTTGAACTAAGTCATTTTTATATGGTTAGTGGTTTTATCAAAGTCATTTGAACAAAGAAAATTTTATATCAAAATCATTTGAACAAATGGGGTAGTTATATGGTTAGTGATTTTAGATCTAGTGAAATATACCAAATTCATTGAACTTCCATACAATTATACTAAATCACAAAAAAACTTTCATATCTAGCATGAATCGTACTATGTGGTTCAAATCAGTATGGTTTGGATCATCACAAATGTGCAACAATATCGTTATCAAGATCAATTTAACAAAGTAAATTTTATATCAAAATCATTTGAACAAAGACACTTTTATATCAAAATCATTTGAACAAAGGCGCTTTTATATCAAAATCATTTGAAAAAATGTGGTAGCTATATGTTTAGTGATTTGAACAAATTTGTTGAACTTCCATACAATTCTACTAAATCACAAAAAAACTTTCATATTATATATCTAACAAAAATTACTTCCATACAATTCAGGATTATGGCCAATACCTCAAGACATTTTGTCATATTTTATGATGGAACACCCATGCCTATTGAAATATCTACGACATCTACTTATGTCGAGTTTATGTCATTCATACATCAAGTTCTTGCCATCAACTCATCAATGCATGACATAAATTTAAGTTACACCCTTCCAAGTGATTTAGGTCTGACGTTTAACTTATTTCCTACTCAAGTTGTGGATATTGATAGTTGGAAAGACCTACTCACTATCAGCAATGGGAGGCATATGAATCTTTATGTTGAGAAATCCAATATTTTGGGTGATGATGGAAAACACAATGTTGTTGAGGATGATAACGATGATGATGATGATCCAAATTATGATGATGATGATGATGATGGTGATGATGATGCCGATGATGATGATGATGAAGACGACCTTGATAATGATGTAGAATTGCAACAAGTTCGTATATATGATAGCAATCATGATGTTTATGTTGACCTAGAAACCTGGAAGGATGATTGGGTGGACCATAACAATATGGATAACTATGGAAGTTTTAAAGTGGATGATTGGATTGATGACTATGAAAACCCTTTAGACATGGGAGGCGATGAAGTTGTTACAGGGCAAGGTTTTAATAAAGATGACATTTTTGAAACAAAGGCAGACCTCCTTGTAAAATTGCAGTCTTGGTCAATCAATAATAATGTCCAATTTCGGACAGACCGATCAAATAAGTGTTTCCTTACACTTATATGTCTACATAATGATCAATGTTCATGGAGACTTCATGCATGTGCTTCTAAGAGGGTTGGTGGGTTATGGAAAATAACAAAATACAATGATAAACACTCATGCCACAGTGCAATTTTGTACAAGGATCATATGCAATGCAAGTCTTCATATATTGCAAGGATGATAATGCCTATGTTGAGAGCAAAACTAGACATGAGCACTCGAGAGATAGTTGAAAAGGTGAAAGCTGAGTTGTATCTTACCATATCCTACAAGAAGGCTTGGCATGCACGTAAGAAAGCTATTTCATCAATCTTTGGAGATTGGGAGACATCGTATGGGTCGTTACTTCTATTTCTTAGATCTGTTGAACAAGCTATTCTAGGAACTGTATACAATTTCAAAGTCAATGAAACAACCCTTGGTCATCGATTTGAACGTGTATTTTGGAGTTTTGGTCCATCTATTGCAGGTTGGGCTCATTGTCGGCCAGTGATTAGTGTTGATGACACATTTTTTTATGGTAAATATGGTGGGACTTTACTTATAGCTACTGGAATTGATGGAAACAATGGATTGTTTCCCTTAGCTTTTGCTGTTGTTGAGAAAGAAAACCGTTCTTCTTGGGTGTGGTTCTTGAATTGTATGAAATATCAAATTTCAATTGTCTGACAAAGGAATGACTTTTTTGTTATATCTGATAGGTGGCACTCAAATACAAATTCCTTCCACTTCCCTTTAGGTGAGATGACGATCACACTTCAGGATGTTGAAGTCTTATTAGGTTTACATGTTGATGGTGATTCCGTTGTAGCTCATCATCCTATAGGTCCTAATGAAGGTCACTTTAGTTTTTGGTCTTCCATGGGCGACCATATCTTTGGTTCACATCCAGAAGGGCTGGATCATGGGTCTGTCCAGTTGAGTTGGTTGCGTTCTACATTTACATGCATTGACTTGGAGAATGTCGACGATCAAGTCAAACGTCGATACAAAAGTGCACACTTGTTACACCTTTTGGGTTGTTTTCTATTACCAGATGGTACTGGTAATGAGGTTCATCTTCGCTACTTGCCTCTTCTAGTGGATTTTGACCATTGCGGTTTATACTCTTGGGGAAGTGCAGTTTTAGCATACTTATATCGTCAGTTGTATAGGTGTCATCCAGGTTCTAGACAGAAATGAATATCTGGGTGTGTGCATCTATTGCAACTGTGGTCTTGGGAAAGATTGCATGTTGGTAGACCTGGAAAGGTGGACATGCGAGATGATTTTCAGTGGCCTGAACATGCTCCGCTAGGCTATATGTAAGTCATAGGAATATAATAATACTCTATTTTAGAAAGTATAATCTCATAATATTCTTATCATTGGTAAATTTTGTGAAATAGATGGAACCATATGATGGAGTGTGTACATGTACCATGAGGAACTGTGACGTTCTACATTAATGAGATTGATACCCATCAGCCAAGTCAGATGAGAGTTTTAGTTCATTTCATTCTTAAATTTTACATACCTTTGTTTGTGAAATATTTATTCTAATGTATTGTTATAAATATTTAAATTGTTATAAACATTTAAAATTGCTGTTAGTTTGGACACCTTACAGTGTTGAACTATTGGCTAAGTTGCCGCCTATATGTCAACAAGGTAGAGACATTTGGATGGCATGTGTACCAATGATCTCTTCTACTGTAATGGAGTGGCATGCTCCTGATAGAGTACTATGACAATTTGGTGCTCACTATCAACCACAACCCCAAGACCTTCCTATATATCATAGGATTGATGGTAGAGGGCGTAGCAGCAATGACTGGTTGGTCCAATATAGCACAGAGCTAAATGCATGGAATGACAGACATAATAGTATCGTTCAACTTCCTGATCCTTTGACTGTCGAGAAGCCCCCTAGATGGTACAAACCTGAGTATCATGTTGAACGGCCAGTTGATCCACCTACTTTGTACTATCCTCGTGGATACATAGAGCGAGATTGTGTAAGTATACATATATATTTATATATCTATATATATATTTATATAGATCTTAATATTGAAATGAAATCAATTTTAATTAACATTCATTCTGATAGGTCCAAACTCATGTGCAAATCCAAGAGACACTACAAGCATTGACACAAGAGACAATTGTTGATGATTGGTTGAGAGCACGGGACAACATATATAAAGTACATAATACATTGTTTCAGCAGATGCCTAGCCACATGCATCCAAATCAGAGTATGGCTCCTCCTATGACAACATCAGTTGATGCCACTCCTTTTGCAACTTCTACAACAACTGGACACTTTACACCACAAGGGCATTCTACTGCACCAGGTTGTTCTACAACAACTGGACACTTTACACCACAAGGACATTCTACTGCACCAGGTTGTTCTACAACAACAAGCGACTCCTTGCCTGTAGGAGATTCTACATCTGCAAGACAATTTCATGTTGGTACTCCTTCTTCGTTTCTAGGAATGTTCTACTCTTATTCGTCACCACCACCATCTGATCAGTTTGGGGTTCCTTCTACTTTATCATGGTCTCAACAAGGTTTTAGTCCGTCCCGAGCCTTTGACCGTGCCTTTTATCCATTTTCACCACATGGACCACCACCTAGCTGGTCACATGACCTCCACACAACCATGTTTGGATCACCTCCACCATCTTGGAATATGCCTTTCGCTCGACCTCTCACACCACCACTTCCTACGAGTAGGCCTACACGTGGAGCTCAAACTACACAGTTGAGCGCAATCCAAGATTCTCCAAACATAGAGCAACAATCTGGTGACCAAACCTAAGGTTTAGGTAGTCAAAAGTGACATGTATTAATTCTTTCAAATATTTTTATATTCTAAATAATATATTGTATTGTTAAGTATAGTTTATTAATTTGGTCAAATATTTCTTTTATTTTGATTGCAGGATTGAACTTGTTTGTTGCAACATCTGAAGATTGCTTGTCATTTCCAAATATTGTAGATCTCCTAGTTGAATCATGTATCTTTCTTAAACAGATTTAGACTAATGTTTATTTTTTTATTTTTCTATGTTGGATCATTTTGTATTCACCATTTACCTTATTCCATTTTGGACATATTTCTATCATATTGTAATCATAATCTAGCTTACTATGTGTTGGATATTTAGAAATTTCAAACATACAACAAACACCATATGAATACGTGTTTGATATTTACATAACACAGCAAACACCATATGAATACGTGTTTCATATTTATACAATGCAGCAAATACCATATAAATATGTGCTAAATATTTACAAATTTAGAACATGCTTGAAAATTTAGAGCATACATTAAACGCCATATAAGTTGACGTGTATTGTGATCAATTTTATTTGAGATAAACATGCCAATCAGTTTGGCATTTAAGGCCCACAACCATGAAAATGCGCTTTTGGGTTCTCCAACATGAAAACGCCAGCCGTTGTGGCGCTTTAGTCTAAAACGCCACTTTATTTGATATTTTTGGGTCTTGCAGCAGGTAAACGCCAGATTATTTAGCGCTTTTGGGTAAAATGTCAGCCTGTGTGGTGCTTTAGTCTAAAACGCCACGTTATTTGGCATTTTTGGGTCCTGCAGCAGGAAAACGCCAGATTATTTGGCGCTTTTGGGTCCTCCGGCATGAAAACGCCAGCTTGTGTGACGCTTTAGTCTAAAACGCCACTTTATTTGACATTTTTGGGTCCTCAAGCAAGTAAACGCCAGATTGTTTGGCACTTTTAGGACCGACAACAGTAAAACACCAACTAAAGTGGCGCTTTAGGCTGAAAGTGTGCTATTTCGGGAAATAAGTTAGGAAATGTGCTATACTTTAGTGTGCTATTTGGGTTTTTTTTCCTTAATAAATTTAGTTGGGCAATGCTATCTTTCCCTCGTCAGGTGTTATTCTACACTGCTGCGGTTGGACTTGACTCTGGCTTCCACCACCATTGCTAGGTTTAAGACGCAAGAGTTGGCGAACGGATACAATATCTGAATGTACTTCTCGGACAATGAAATATGCTAGATAACGCTATTGCCAGCCTAAGTTTCGGTGGTGGTTAAGTAAACAAAGTTACAAAACGATGTATTATCTTTTCACTATCAAATATGGTACAGAAGTTCCGCAAACCACTAGTAATGTAGAAATTTCCTAAAAGTTTGGGGGCCAAGGCCCCTGTTGGACCCCTTGTTCTTCCGCCACTAACTGAAAGATATCTTACTGTTAATGCCATCATTCTGGAAAGATATGTTACTGTTAATCTAGTCAGTTTTGTTTTGCTTCTACTTTTATTTCACTTTCTCATTTCAAGTATATCGCACGTCACGTTTCTTTGCTTATTTGCTACACCTGTGGCAACAATAGCGAACTACCGCTTTCTTTTTCACTCTGCTACTGTGAAATACGTTCATTGGTATAATAAAAGATTCTCGACGGTAAATTCCACCCTTAACGATTTACAAATAATCATTTCGATGCCTCCACCAATCCATGTTCATCTTCTCATGCCGTCTCGACAACAACTTCTAATATACAACACCAATGCCTTCTGCATAATTTTGGAAGGTGAACGTACCTCACCCATGATCCACTTATCATGTTACGATGTTGCTTCTGACAAATTCTTAGAGCATCTATATCCTCCTTGTAATTATATGGGTTTACTAGCTTGGTCAAGACTTATAGTTATTTCATCTTTGGCAAGTTACAGCTTTTTGACATCTATATATGTATCGTCATGGATGAGTGACCAGAAGATGAATGCGGAAGATAGATGGAGACAAACAAATCTCACGTGCTTAGCCACAACACAAAATCTAGACGTGGCACTACCTGATCGTCATTAGTCATCAACATTGTTGGTGAAACTGCTGCCCGACATCGACCTTTCTTACAAGTTGGCATCTCAGTAGTCATTTGTTAATGTTCTGGGGATACATAAACTCTGTGCCCCTGTTTGGGAACGGACTGGGATTTCGTAGTCTGGACTGGATTAGACTGGGTTAGTCAGGATTCAGTCTGATTCTGTTTGGCAACCCAACCTGATTCTGTTTGGCAACACAGTCTGATTCTGGTCAGCTGGTCTGGTTTGAGTCTGATTGCAGTCTGGTTCTGTTTGGCTACTAGACTGGATTCAGTCTGATTTTGTTTGGCAACGTAGTCAGTATCTGCTGATTCTGTGGTGATGTTGTAGAACTGTTTTAACAAGAATAAGTATGTGTAGTTGTGTTGCCGCTTTTAAGCAGAAGTTGGCTGAAGTGTATTATATTAAATAACAATTACATAATTTAATTAATGTATTTAAATTAAATAGTAGCAAAGGTGCGTAGCATGTCTGTAGCAGAACGTAATACCACATAAATTAAAAGATAATATATTGTTGGTTCTCGTGCGAATACATATGTAACATAGAAAATGAAACGAGAGGTCTGCCCTGGACCTAGACAACGACATAGTAACACAATCTAAGATGGTGATCAAGCAGGCAACTTCATGCCTCGTCGTTCTTCATGGCCTCGTCGTACTGTTCCCACGACACAGGACAGGGTTCGTCCAACACCTGATTTGTTTCCTGTTTGCTGGCGTCTTTTGGCCAGTCGAACAACAACGGCAGATGGTGAGTAGGAGGAAACAAGGCTCGCAATATTTGGGCCCTCATTTGGCTTGTTCCTTCGGCTCTCTCATTTGGGCCCTCATCGGGTGGAGGCTCGCAACATGGTTTTTTGCAAACAAGATTTTCTTTTACATATTTTTTAATCTTCGACGGAGACATCAATATTTTTTCAAATTCTGTCTTTGCCTTTGACCGTGACCGCGACCGTGACCGCGATGATGACATCTATAGTTAATAAATCAAATTTTAGTATTAGCAAATATCAATAATATAAAGATAACTGTGACAATATTGAATAAAAATAAATGCTGCAAACAAACTTAGCTACAAACAAGTAAGAAAGTGATTTATGCATTCAATACATAAACAAAAAGGTCCAAACAAACTTAGTTGCATACAAATAAATGTTGCGAGGTAAACAAAAACAACTACAAACTGTGACAATATTCACTCATCATTGTTAATAGGGTATTGAGCAACGCCAGGTGGGTAAATGCGACGAGTCGTCATGAAGTTGCGTTGCACGGCCAATGGCGGGGGAGGCAATACATCTCCCAAAATAAAAAGATTGTCTGTTATGAACTCTCTCCTTATGTGTTGCCACCTCATCTGCAACTCAGTCAAAGATATGGGCTCCCCAGTTATGTTTCGGAAGTGACGCCATGCCTCCATCCAAGCCTGTGTAGTATATACTCCATTAACACATCTCCCCAATTCATATTGATTTCTTATCATACCTCTGAGAACCATATCAAGCTCCCTACACCACATAAAGGAAGGCGTCCTTTGAGGCCCAGCCATATTACAAATTCTGTAAGTAATATGTTTTAGATGTAAGTGTGTATCGCATAATTAAGGGAATATAAAATGCATATTCAATGTTAGCTATCATTTATCAACATAACGGTGAAAAAACATACACCCTCCATAAAACATACAACAACATTATGATGAATAACGGTGAAAAATCGACACACCAAACTAAATGTAGTTCTCTGCCATTAAACATTATGGCGTCACCGTGGGTGAAGGAATGTCTAAAAGAAGACTACATTCTTCCTCTAGACTGGCAACGTAGCGTTCTACACTGTCATGCTCATACTTTTTTTGGGTGTATATATCATCGTAGTTGTGATGAATTTCAACACAGTCCTTCATGTTCATTGCTTGGCCCCACACTGACTTGCACTCGACAGTTAGTAACATAATCTCAGCTTTCAAAGAATCAATTGTTGGGGGGAGATCGACTGCCCAACGGAAGTATCTGCACCGATCTCTTCCCTACAATGTATAATAAAATTTAATGAATGACAACGAATGTGCAACATACACAACGACAACCTATTATGTATGTATTTACTAGTGCACCTCACGAGAAGGACATATGTAATACATTTCGCCCGACCTTTCACTCAGAATGCCAAAATCGTACAACCCTGCATCCTCTGTGTTAAGCCGCAAGGCTGCATCTAACCCACAATCACACCTCGGAACTCCAGATGGATCCATTGACATCTAAAACATAATTGAGGATTAGTAAAAACATTGTCGGCTTCTGAACATAGATTTCAAATACAACTTTCCGAACATAAAATAGGCCTAAGTGCTTGTTCTACATCTATGATGTATTGTATCCGTCCTCGTTTGAAGAGTCGTTACTGCTCGTGATGTGAAGTAGTTGTCGAAGATATTGGCACCTCTCACGTAGAGTGGTAATACTTTGTTCAAGCCTATCGATGTCTGCTCTTGTCGAACTGACAAAGTCACATTGTTCAGACCATAGCTTGCGTTCGTTGCGGGCATATGCAAGTTGTGTTAGCATAGCATCCCTAACTGCAGTAAGTGTGGCAACCGTGGGTGGTACACGCTGCGCAGGCAATCTCATCTGACATCTGTTCGAAACAAGGCCCCTACCACATGTAAAATACGGTCTGTGCGGGTTGTTGTTTTCAAAATGTCCATTTGCCGCGTCCGCTTCATCTATATACACACGTACAGTGCATGTAAGGCCGCATGTACATCAAGGCATTCCATTCTCCATTTCAAGACAACCTAGCGATTCATTATGTCATGTATATTATTAGGATGCAGAAGAAAGTTTGTAAAAAAAACAACTAAAGCCTACAAAGTAATGTCGTGGATAATTTTTCAAATAATGTCGAAGACTATTACAGATACAATTGTAAGTCAATGGGCATCCCATAGCAAATTAGAAATGGATTCACGTAAACGCTCGCCCTCCCTTGAATCGGCCTGAGTTGTTTGTTGGAGGGAACTCAGGTCAACCCCTGCAGGGGGAACGACAGATGTTGAAATGTCATCTGGTAGTTCATCCATTATACTGTCGCCATCATGTTGGCGGCGTATGAAATTATGGAGGATACAACAAGCCATTACGAGGCGACACTGCGAATGTATGGGATATGTCGCCCCCTTTTTAAGGTAGGCAAACCGCCGCTTCAGCACCCCAAATGCTCTTTCTACAATATTACGTAATTGTGCGTGGCGGTGGTTGAACATCTCCTTCTTGCTGGTGTAGGCATGTCTGTTTCCTCGGTATTCAGAAATATGGTAAGCTGTGTTGCGATACGGTGCAAGGAATTGCCGAGTGTTGGCATACCCTGCATCTACTAGGTAAAACTTTTCCGGCGGAACTTTAAACCCGCCTGTGGTCGTCGCTGACTGTAGGACCCGTTGGTCAGCAGCCGATCCCTCCCACCCAGTTAGGACATATGTAAACTCCATGGAGAAGTCAACTACAGCCAAGACATTAAGAGAGACATTCCCTTTTCTGTCTCGGTAGTGATTTTGCTTGTCTCGTTTAACCAAGACGGGGATGTGTGTTCCGTCAATTGCCCCGATGGCATTCTATAACACCAAAATAGGTTGTCAACATACAAAATATTTCCAAATGATTAAAGATTGTAGGGGCTAACTATTACCTTGAAGTAAGGGTAGAACCTTGGGGTCTCCAATATACGAGAATGTGTTGCCGTGCATGTCGCTGCAGTTTGCATGACAATGTACTCATTGGACAACGAACACACAGCGTCCAAGACATCGTTGAACTTCCTACTTATGGTCTCACCAGAGTGAATGTAGTCCTCAGCCAAAGCACGATTTGTATGTCCATGGCCAACGATTTGTAGGAAGTAGCACACAGCCTCAACCGAACTGACGCCTCTAGTGCTTCGTAACAAGGCCCGACTCTCAAGCTTGTCCACAAGGGCCAATATAGAATGTGGTCTCATTCGATATAGGTCATAAGCCCTTTGTTCATGACCGTTTAAAATTTCTAAGACCTTCTGGTGGCCACTCCTAATGCTAACTGACCTAGGTATTATAGGTGGTATGTCGGAAATGTCATCAATGATGGAGTTTGCTATGGACTCAGCTATTGTATCAGCAATGTGATTAGCTGGAACAGACAATGTATGTAGAATGTGCGTGAGGAGGCCAGGTGTTTCTGTTTGGTCAGTGGTTGACATTGTGCCTACAAGTGGAAGCATAGCAACGTTGTCATGGCAAGGACAAGGAAAATAACTAGGCTACAATCATATGTAATTGTGGACACATAAAATAATGCCTTCCAGGATACAAAGCGAAATACATTGATTGCAAAATAAAACCATGGCAGTGAAATAAAATATTACAACAGTTAATCAATAATGTCTGGACAGGAATAAAAATATTACAACAATTCGGAAAATATGATAAAGCCCAAAGAAAATGTTTGGATGGGAAATAGATTATTACAACAACGAAAGAACTTTCTACTGATTTGATGAGTTAAATGCCTAGCTGGTAAAGTTTGGTGATCCAGAAGGGCCAGCATCATTAGACGAAGGAATGAATGGACGGTGAGATGACGCAAAGTTTGTTGGTCCGGAAGGGCCATCATCATTGGACGAAGAAAATAATGGACGGTGAGATGACGCAAAAGACGATGCCATACTTGGTATGTTGCTGAAGTTGGGTGTTGGGGATTGCGGGAAAAATGCATGGTGAGATGGCATAAACAAGGATGGCATTGAAGGTGTTGGTGTTGCATTGGCAGCTTGGAACGAGGATGGCATTGAAGGTGTTGATGTTGCATTGGCAGCTTGGGACCTTTCCCAAAGGTCTTGCAACCATATGGTTATCTTTTGAGGTGTGTCTATAAGGCTTAGGTAGATGGAGCGGTTTGTTGAGTCCTTGATGGCGTTCACAAGTGTTGTAAATACAGGAGTGGGGGCATCTGGGTTAGTGTCCTGGAAATGTTGTAAGATGGTTGTAAATTCTTTCTTTTCAAAGGATCTAGTTGCCACACCACTGCCTAACTCGTGAACCTTTGCATAAACCTGTGTGAATTCAGATAACACTTCATTTGATAACCCACATCAGTCTTGAGGCATTGATGGCCGCTTCTTGCGCCTAACGACAGGAGGCCTCCCGCCACCACTCGGTGTATCTATTCCGCCTCCCCCGGTTTCTCCCTCGCTTTGCATCCCAAATGCGCCCATATTATGTTCCCCAGCTTGGCTTCCAGTGTTCATGGGTGTGTCTGGGTCATCTAAGTCGACAACGATTTCATCCTCGGAGGCAACGTCAGAAGGGATATGTGTGTCCGTTGAAGACATTGCATGATGTCCTCTAGCAATGTTCCTCCCCGCCATCATCTCGATGTCATAGTAGTGGGGAAACGACTTGTTAAGCAACCTAGCAAGGTCCTTGTTTGCCTAAGTATAAAAAAAATGTTTATTATGAAATTAAAGTGTTAATAGATGACTTTTTTTTCAATTTAAGGGACTGGATATTGGATATACCGCAAGGCTCTCCCTCCATTCAGGGCTGTCGGGCAGCGTTGGCTTATGCCTTGTGTCATCCCATCCAACGCCGCTCTTATTCGTCACAAGCTTCAAAGCGGCATAGTCCCTCCTCAAGTTCTTCCACCGAGTTTTCAACTGGTCTGTATTGCAGGCCGTCTTCCCCATCCTATTTTGCATTTCCACAGTTGCCTCCCTCCAAGCCTCCCTAGTGAAATGACCATCGACACACTTGCCTAGGTCATATTGTCTGCGCAATGCAGATACTAGAGCGGCATCAGAGTCTCTTTGCCAAACAATACGAAACTTGGGGTCGGCGGAAGACATACCCCCGTAGGTGCTGCAATATATTATGATACACAAATCGTTATATCGTTTATCTTTTCAGATAAAGTATTTACTTAGATAGTGTCGTCTAAGCTGTAATGACACTACGAAATTACCTTGTTCATCAGTTGCATATAATTTCTGTATATTAGTTCCAATAAAATATATAACGATCTGAAGCCGTGTTATATAAATTTTAGGTTAAACATCCATCAAAAAGAATTCAGAACTTTTCAGTAACAAATTTTAAGGTCTTCAGATCTAATATTGGCACTCCAGCAACCACAAAAAATAATTCAAAACAAAGCAAGCTGGAACAGTGTATTAATGAGAGCATTATACGAGTTCCCCACTTATTCAATAATGCCATTAATATTGATTAACAAATTTCAACAAACCAATGTCCTGTTTCTGCAAAAGAGGCAATTTAGAGCATTGGTAAATATAAAATATCTGCAAAAGAGGCAATTTAGATGACAAAGAAGAGAACCAACTATAATATCTAGCAAGAGTGGTGACAAGTAAGATGATCATATTTAGGGAAAGAGGAAGTGAACCTAGTAGTGAATTAGATGATTTTACACCGACTTCTCAATTTGTCTCATAGTGGAAATGATGGACTCAATTTCAAAGTATAAAATATATTATCTGATCCTAAATTCAGACACATGCTAGGTATTATCATAGATTAAATCAGTAGATTAAATTGTTCCCCCTTATTACAACAATGAAGACCTGTAATACAGACCTAGGTATTCTATACAGAAACACTCTCTACCTTCTCAATTTGTCTCAGACCTGTAATACAGACCTAGGTATTCTATACAACAATGAAGACCTGTAATCAGTTAGTACAGTTATTTTTTCGACAATAATATCAACCAAAAAAGGAGAGAAAGAAGGAACTTTGGGCTAGATATCAACCAAAAAGGTTGTATTATAGCAATACAAACATATTTTTTATATGAGTTGAAACAGAGGAAGTTGGTTTGTTGGGCTATACAATAATTGAAAATACAGACCTGTAATACAGACCTAGGTATTCTATATACAACTTTTGCATAGAAGAAACATCAATTTATGCTAAGTTGGTTTGTTGGGCTCTACAATAATTGAAAATAGTATTGCCATATATGCAACATGTAGATATTGGAAATGAAAAATTATCAAAACAGATCATGTTATCTTAGTGCACAGGAGTCTACAAAGCAGATATTTATCAATGAAAAATGTAGATATTGGACTCTACAAAGCAGATATTTATCAATGAAAAATGTAGGTATTGGAAATGAAAAATTATCAAAACTTATCATGTTATCTTAGTGCACATGCGTTCATTAGGGCTAAAGCAATACATAATAGATTTTAAACTGAACAAATAATGACCTATTAAATTGATTGGTACTGAATCAAGCTAAAGCACAAATTCAGACATCATTGTAGGGCTCAAAGCACACTTAAGGGGATCAGATATATGTTAAAGTTTGGTCCATCATAATAGACCTAATTGTAGGGCATTGAAATGCAACCAAGTAAACTGTTGGACATGAAATGCAACAAAACTTATTCAGTACACAATTGTAAAATCATTCTGATTTATTTGGTATGATTGTATAATGGTTCAATAATGAGAATTTTTTTGGGTTCTAAATGAAGCTCAAGCACGAATTCAGACCTCAATGTAAGGCTTAGAGCACACTTAAGGGGATGTTCCAACTTAAATAAAAACAATACATAAAAGGTTTTAAATTGAACAAATGATAACCTATCAAATTGATTGGTACTGAATCAAGCTCAAGCATGAAATTAGACCTCAATGTAGGGCTTAGAGCACACTTAAGGGGATCAAATAGTTGTTCCAACTTAAATAAAAGCAATACATAATAGATTTTAAACTGAACATATAATGACCTATTAAATTGATCGGTACTGAATCAAGCTAAAGCACAAATTCAGACCTCATTGTAGGGCTCAAAGCACACTTAAGGGGATCCGATATATGTTAAATTTTGGTCCATCATAATACACCTAATTGTAGGGCATTGAAATGCAACCAAGTAAACTATTGGACATGAAATGCAACAGAAATTATTCAATACACAGTTGTAAAATCAATCTGATTTATTTGGTATGATTGTATAATGGTTCAATAATGAGATAATTTTTTTTGGGTTCTAAATGAAGCTCAAGCATGAATTCATACCTCAATGCAGGGCTTAGAGCACACTTAAGGGGATCAGATTAGTTGTTCCAACTTAAATAAAAACAATACATAATAGATTTGAAACTGAACAAATAATGACCTATTAAATTGATTGGTACTGAATAAAGCTCAAGCATGAATTCAAACCTCAATGTTGGGCTTAGAGCACACTTAAGGGGATTAGATATATGTTCCAAATTAAATAAAAATAATACATAATAGGTGGATTCCAATTTTATACCATCATAGTAGACCTAGGTCAAGGGGTCATACCTCAGTCAAGGGTTGTGGACAAGGTGCCAAATTAAATTCAACATAAAACAAAGTAGGCTGACTAGGGAAATATGCCACTATTTATGAACACATTAAATATTCAGTACACAATAGTAATGCACATCAGGCTCTGTCAGACAGAAAATAGTCAACCGACCATTGAGGGAAAATCAATCAGATTTATTTTGAATTATGTGGTATATGGGTTTTAGTGGTTAAATAGTAGACATGTTAAACTGATTGTCACTGAATGAAGCTCAAACACGAATTCAGACCTCATTCTAGGGCTCAGGGCACATCAAACTAAATAATAATAGGTATTGTGATCAATCAGTACAGTTGATGAGGCTATGTTTATGAGAATAGAGAATGTACACTACACAATAATAGGTTCCAAATTAAATTAAAATAATGCATAATAGGTGGATTCCAATTTTGGACCATCATAGTAGACCTAGGTCAAGGGGTCAGACCTCAGTTAAGGGTTGTAGACAAGGTACCAAATTAAATTCAACATAAAACAAAGTAGGTGGATGAACACATAAAATATTCAGCACACAATAGTAATGCACATCAGGCACTCTTGGACAGAAAATAGTCAACCAACAATTGAGGGTAAATCATTCATATTTATTCTGAATTATGTGGCATGAGGGTTTAGTTTTTAAATAGTAGACCTATTAAACTGATTGCTACTAAATGAAGCTCAAGCAAGAATTTAGACCTCATTCTAGGGCTCAGAGCACATTAAACTGAACAATAGTAGGTACTGTGGTCAATCAGTACAGTTGATTTGGCTATATTTATGAGCATAGAGAATGTACATTACACAATAATAGGTTCCAACTCAAATAAAAATAATATATAATAGGTGGATTCCAATTTTGGACCAACTATCTAGACCTAGGTCAAGGGGTCAGACATCAGTCAAGGGTTGTGCTATAATAGGTGGATTCCAATAATATACAAATGTAGGTTAAACTCTAAATTTCTAGAAATCAAACTCTAGAAACTGAATCCATTTCTTCCTCCTCTCAGCTCAAAAACCCTAGAAATGGAGATTAGGAGACAACAAGTGAGAAAAGAGGGAGATTTGATATCACTTTGAATCAAACCATACGAGGGATGGCATATTGACATGTGAGATAAGACTCACTATGAAAGGCTATTCTATGAAGCTAAACATACTTGATTTCATCATATCTCAGATGGTGAAACCCTAGGTCAAAATCTCCACCACTTTGTCTTCTCAAACCCCTAGCTCTCTTCTCTATCTAGGATTTCATTTATCTAGAACCAATCATGAGATATGAGATCTCCTTGGTTGATAGGTTACACTTTTTTTTTCAACAAATTTTTCTATCATAAAGCATTTTACTGAAAAGCATCTACTGAATAGGTCAATCTTATCTAAAAATTATCAAAACTTATCATGAAGACCTGTAATCTGTTAGTACAGTTATTTTTTCGACAATAATATCAACCAAAAAGGGAGAGAAAGAAGGAACTTTGGGCTAGATATCAACTTGTATTATAGCAATACAAACATATTTGTTATATGAGTTGAAACAGAGGAAGTTGGGTCAAGAAAATCATTTATTTTACAGACCTACGTATTCTATACAGAATACAGACCATTTTTTACAGACCTAGGTATTCTTAGCTTCATGATAAGATGGGAATGTGACCAAATGTGGAAAGGCATCCAATAGAAGTTTCAATAGTTGACTAAAGATGTGTTTGTCCAGTGAAGCATACATTTTAAATTAAATAGTCGTAGAAGAAATGACAGTGTTGACAATTTCTTTCAACCAGGGTAAAGCTCATTATTAGAAAGAAGGAACTTTGGGGTAGATATCAACCAAAAAAGTTGTATTATTCCCTGGCCGTATTCAAACACAACGATTAACAATAATACTACAGATTCTGACTGTCATACACAACGATTAACAATAATACTACAGAGATGGATATATTGTTGGAAAAAGCATAACAACGACAAACATTGATTAAACTATGCCATCGACTGATAAAATGTGACTGTCATACACAATGATAACTTGTTTGGAACCAATGTCGGGTGAATAAATACACAAATTGATGAGCAATCCACCTCAGAAAAGTCTGCCCTAATCGACATCACAAACAAAGCGTCGGCTACCCTATTTCATAACCAACCTTAGCAGCAAGGGGCGAGAAAGAAGAAGCACTGCGGAATCCTGGCTGTGTGTAGCGCCGCCGGAGCACCAGGGAGGAGAACCGCCGGATTTCAGCCACGGACGATCAGCTTCCGCGAACAGCTGCTCCAACAGGCGTAAGTGGAAGTGAATAACCTCGCAGCACAAGCCGAATATGAAGGCAGACGGGGGCTTCGGCTTGGAGCTAGGGTTTCTCCTTCTCCTGTGCATCGACAAGATGGGACAATGTCAGATTGAGATAGTCGAAGACCAGGGCAGGGTATGGGTTACCTTGATTTTGAGGGATGTAGCCGCCCCAGTAGACCGGCGGTTGCAGACGGCTGAATAAATTCTCCACGCGGGCGCTTCGCCCGACAATGACCTACCTCCATCCGTGATTTCGTCGAGGTCGCAGACATCGCTTTTACTTCTCTCACACACGGACCAACAGTATTGCCCGCAGAGAACAGATGCGAAGCGTCGGGAGGCAGACCGCCGAGAGGGAGAAGGCTAGGGCGAGAGGGAGGGGCGACAGGGAGGGGGCGCGAGGGATCGGGGTCGGGGGGTTGTAAACCGGATTGAGATTCGCGATCCTGCCTCGACCGGGACTGGGATTATGCGGATTATGGGATTCCGTTATCCCAAAACGGGGATCGAACTGGGTTGGCTTCCAAACACATTTTTCGACCAAACCGGACCGGATCGGGCCCTCGTGGCGCTAAACGACGGGCGCTAATCCCGGTCCAGTCCGTTCCCAAACAGGGGCTGTGACTCTACGAAGCACGAGGCCTTCCAATCACATGTTTGTCGTATCTGCAATCCTTCAGGTATGTTGAAGCGAAGTTTACGTCCAATCGGATGGATATTTGTTGTAGTCTACCTTACCTGGTAAGGCTTACCATGCTCATGAATGCGCCATTGGATACGCATTGAAAATCGTAAATATTTTATTTTATAGTCGCATGGTATAATTCGATTTCATGAGTATGCTTAATAAATATCAATATAATTTTTTAACCGACATGCATGGAAAGGACCATCTCGATGGAATATTAGTTCAAAAAACAACCTCAACGGAAAAATATACCAACCAAGATATTCATTTCATTTAATACAAGTAGAAGTTGTGTTAATTTCTGAATTGCAGGACTGAATTTGTGTATATATTCTATCCAGCGAAGTGTGTCATGCCAACTCAAAATAAAACGGATCGCTGAAATTTTACGTATGCATCTTATTATCAATGCATTGTCTTCTTATACCATCAGGATTTAATGATATTGGCTTTTGACGTTGTATAATTTTCTGGCGGGTGTTCAGCATCTATCAATCTTTGACAATGAATTTCTTGTTGATTAATTGAACACCATGACCAAGACTAGAACTCATGCCTTTTAAGTGTAGGACTAGGAAGGACACCTCAATGACTTTCTACTGAACACATTCAATGGTTACAATTTGTAATGTTAATCAAATAGAAATCATTTGACTTTGAACGATGAAATGATACATTTTTTTTTCTGATTAATAAACAATGCACATTATTTAATAGCATTATTATCTCTATGTGAAATTTGTAACTCCGAAATTAAGTAGTTTCTTAATTAATGTGTTCCCCACATAATTGAAACATGATGGATTATTCTTATAAAAATCAATTTATACAAGAATAAGCCGAGTAAATTTTATAATTTATATTATAAGTAGAATGTGTTTATCAATAAAGAATATGTAAGACTTTCACACTCTTCTAAGTGGTATTTATCAATAAAAGCAACGTCTTTCTGAAAAAAATGTGTAGGTGTTCTATTTTCCATTTTGCATCGACTTTGAAAAGTATTACATAACTTATCTCTACCCAATGACAATCAAACATCTTCATTAATGTTTAACTATAAATGTGCTGATGGTAGAAATAATAAAATTTAGTTTCATTCAGTTTTCAATACCACACAATGCAATGTGAGTTAATAAATTGGTATATGGTATTTCAGTAGTTCTTTATTCTTTATATGCTGATTTTTAACTAGAAACTCCCCTCTCACTATGTAGAGATTACAAACTATTGCATGATGATGTAAAAATCACAATTTCAACTTCATTTTTGTAGTCAGGCTAATAATGTTTATGTTAGTATTCCATCAAAATGCATGCATGGTGCATGCTTATGTTTTAATAAACTTATAAATATGTATCATGGTTTTGTTCTTAGATTACTAAATGTGTCAATTTATATAAAGAACATATACCTTCTCAAATGTTTTATTGGCAATCTATGTTATTTGACAATAAAATCACCCCAAACATGTCAAACATAATTAGTTGTAATGAACAAATGATTGATGGTAATCATGAACCAGCCAAAAATCACATAACAAGATCTATCCCATTGTCAAATATCTCATTTTTCAATTTCCAATCAGACATCAACAATTGATAAGTAGAAATGAATAAAAGTATACCCAATGACTCTTACTGCTCTCTTCATTATCTATGTCTTTCCCTTATCTCACATTATATGAAATCCAAAAGATGGCTAATAACAATTCAATATAACTTGATAAATATTTCCCTTAACGACCTCAACTTCTAAAATATTGTCTCTTTCTCTCTTATTATATTCTCACTCTCACCCCTATCACCATCAACTCAGTTGAAATTTTTTGCCAACACCCTTGAAAACTACCAAACATTTCTTTGGAACAAGTTTGTTTGTTATTATTATTACCAAACCCATTGTATTGCATAAATAATGTATGCTTATATTACATTTAAACTAATGTTTCCATTCTATAAATGACACATAATACTAAAAAAATTCACAATATTCCTCTCCACAAACACCTACACGCAATGTGCATGTATACATATTATTCATAAAGATATCATAGTAAATATACTTATTTGTTCTTTCATGTGCATGAACACGTGTGTGTTTACTTGTGTGTATATATATATATATATATATATATATATATATATTCTGTTGGCTAAATTGGACATTAATATAATCCCTTTGTTTTGATGATGACAAACATTTCTTTCTTTTGGTTTTAACTTGTTATTTAAGTGTTTCAGGGACAAGCATATAATGTGGTGGATAGCAAAGCCTTGGAAGATCAATTTGCTAAAATTGCTTTATTTTTATGATTGTAATCAAATATAAAAACTTGTACAAGTATATAATGTACAAGTACTTAGATATCATCTAAATCAAGCGTTTAGATCTTCCCTACCCACACACAACACTTAGATAGGTCATCTTCTAAGTTAGCATCACAATTGCACATTGATACACACACTCAGTAAATGAATACATTGAATCAGGGATATTCTCAGTCGACAAAACTTCGACCGAGACACTCTTGGTGGACAAACTCCTCGACCGAGAATAGACCCTCATAGCCATTAGACTGAGTTAGAAAAGTAGTTGGGAGTTAGAATCGAACGTTACAACATATTGACTCAGACTCCCACTCGGTCGACAAAATCCTCGACCGAGAAACTCTCGGTCGACAAATACTTCGACCGAAAATGGTTCTGTCTGCACTTTTTAGAATTAATTAACTAGTCGTTACAAATGCAATTAGTGGACACTTAATGACGAGTTGAGCACTAAGAACACCCTAGAAGGTGTCTACAACGTCCCCAAGCATTAGCAAACTAATCCTATAAATAGGAAATCCATAGGACACCTCAAAGCACCACTTACATATACAATTCACTTGAGATCACATTGTAGCAAGCCATTAGCAAAGCTTTCACTTGCAAAACATTTCTACAAGCTGTGAATTCGTGTCCTATAGGCTGATATCTCCCATCCACTATACATTCACGTCCATCCACTTTGGTTAGGAGATCAAACGCTTGATATAGGATTCAAGCCTTGTGCTACATTGGTAAAGTTGTACCTTCCTGCTTTTTTCTTGTTCCTTTTTATTGCTTTGGTTCTCTTTTGCTACTCCTAGGTTGGAGGCTGCAGAAAGGAGGTTGTAGGAGCTTCTTCGGTGGTGAAGGTAGCTCAGCGTGACTTTGGACTACTTCTAGAAGATCTCAATGGGAAGCTACTTCAAGGAGGAAGACTACTTCAAGGGGGAGCTTGAAGTTACTTGAAGTGAAGGCTGCTTTAAGGTTGGTGAGATGACTTCAGGGTGAAGGCTGTCCAAAGGGTTGTGAAGGTAGTTGTATCTTATGTAACATCCTTGCGAGGTAATAAAATACAATTGCTTTCAAAATCCCAATTGGAAACAATTGGGTAGTGGACTGTCTCCCTTAGTATTTGCTAAGGGTGGAAGTACTCTAAACGCCTTGTCTCCTTCTCCAACATTTTGTAATTGATTGGTTGGATTAATTTTAAAATTATTATAAAACCCTATTCACCCCCTCTAGTATTTTTTCAATTGGTATCAGAGCAGGCTTCAAGGAACTTTAACAAAGTCTTGAAGAAAATGGGTGATGGGGTACTAAACAACCTCAACTTGGAAGGAACACATGTAGCTCGGCCTCCACCATTTGATGGCACCAACTATACCTATTGAAAGAGGAGGATGCAATTCTATTTCTAAGGAATCAGTTGGGATCTTTGGAGAATGGTTTCAAATGTCTATGATCTTCCTCAAATTGAATATGATACATGGAATGCAAACACTATGAGATTAGCCCAATTGAATGCAAAAGTTGTAAGTATCCTTTATTGTTCAATTTCCGTAGGAGAGTTCAATAGAATTTCAAAATTTGAAATTGCATATGAAATATGGCATAGACTCTCTATTACTTATGAATGAACAATTCAAGTAAAAAATTCCAAAATTGGTATTCTTAAACAAAAGTTTGAACAGTTTTGTATGGAACCATATGAGTCTATTAGTAAAATGTATGCAAAGTTTCTTCTATTGTTAATGGGTGGAATGCATTAGGTAAAGCCAATAGTAAAGAGGATCAAGTATCAAATATTCTTAGGTGCTTGCCTCCAAAGTACAAACCAAAGGTGATGACCATTGAAGAAGCCAATGACTCACAACATTAAGGATGGAACAACTCATTGGCAACATGGAGGCTCATGAAGCTACCCTTGTAGAAGAAGAAAGATTGGCGACTGAACACAAAAAGGAAAAAAGAAAGGACATTGCATTCAAAGCATCAATCAAGAATAGTCATGACACAAGTGAAGAAGATAGTGAAGAAGAAACACTCATTGTAAATGGTAAGCAATATAGAAGTTTTAAAACTAACAAAATTCCTAGTGTTTCTTCCTCCAGGTGCTTTGAATGTGGCAAAAAGGGACACTTAAAAGGTGATTGTCCCAAACTTAAGAAGGGGAAGAAATCATCTCACAGGAAGAAAGAAAGAGCATATAAAGCTGCATGGGATGATTCAAGTGATGATAGTGAAGATGGAGAAAAAGAAGTAGAGTGCCTTATTGCTACAACAAATGAAGAAGAAGAAGAGGTAAGCCTTTTTTATTTATCTAAAGAAGATTTAGTTGCTAGCATTGAGGAATTACATGATAAATATATTGATTGTAAAAAGAAACCAAAAAGAGTTACTAAAACTAATGAGGATTTGTATGCACAATTAGATGATCTTGCTTCTGAAAAGGAAAGTATTATTTCTAAAAATTCTTCCTTGAAATCATCTTTTAATGATTGCAATACAAAATTGCTTACTCTTGAGACAAATCATAATTTGCTTTGTCAAGAAAAGGTTAAATTGCTTGCAAAATTGAATGATCTTCAATCACAACCTATATTGTGTACTCATCTAGATTATGATGCTATTATTAAAGAAAGAGATACTTTATCATCTGATCTAGATCAAGCAAAGTTAGATATCCAAAAGAAAATGGATGAGATTTCCATGTTACAAAGAGAAATTAGTACCTTGAGAAACAATGATGTTCTTGATAAAATTCTGAAAAATTCTTCTAGTTATAATGGAAAGAGAGGTTTAGGATATATTCCAAAAGAGAAATCATATCAACCTAAACCTAGAAGAACACAAGCACCCAAGACCAAGATCATGTATGTACCTAAGAACAACTCAAAGAGAAATGAAATTGATTTTATTTGTTGTCACTATTGCTTACGTCTTGGACATTATTCTTTTTCATGTCCGTACAAGAAAAAGGATGTTGAGTTGGTATAGGTTCTGAAACCCCCAAACTAAATGAATATGAATAACATCAAGTTGAGATATGACCAAAGACTCTAATTTGACTATCTTTATGTCCTATCTCAACTAAACATAAAGGAACAACAAAATAACCCATAACCTGACATAAAAAAATTGCTGAAAACAAATAGAAACAACCTCTGTCGACAAATATTTCAACCGAGACTCCTCTCATTCGAGAAATTTTTCAACCGAGGGAATACCTGTATCAAAATCTAAAATCTTCTGTAAAAACAGTAACCATCCCGATCAAAAAAGAATTTGACTGATATAAATTCGATCGAGCATTCATTGGACCGGATTTTAACTGATAAAATTGGAGATACAACAAACTTCTCGGTCGAAAAGAATCTCGACCGAAAGGAGGTCGGTCGAGAAAGAGTTCGACCGAATAAAGTTATGGAAAACCTATTTAATTGGTTCAGTTTTCTATAAACTTGCTATAAATTTGGTATAAATGAAAATGGATTGGAAATTATGAATGAATCATAAATCTTGGATACAACTCTCAAATCACATATTGATAATTTGCATCATGATCTATATGTTTGATTCTTGATATCCTTACGAAACATCCTGTAAATTTACTAATTATGTGATCAAACACTATATGTAAATAGAAACCAGAAATGTTTTCTTAAAATCAATGCACACATCGTAAAGCCTTCAATTACTATTTCTCTTAAAATGATTAAGCATGTTCATCTACATGGTTTGTCTTGAATTTGAACATTGATTGATCATGAAAAAGATATTTCCTTGATAAATCTTCCTTAAAAGGTATGATTCTCTACATTGTGTATCTTAAAACTGAAAAATGTGATGATTTGAGTAAGTTTAATCAAGAAAATCATGGATTTGCTTCTCATGAGATTATTTTGGTTCATCTCCTACATGGTTTGGCTTAAAACTGAAAATTATGAACCATGTTGATTTAATCAAGAAAATTACTATTTTATCATAATCCACATGGTTTGTCCTAAGTATTCCTTGGTTTATCTATATAGAAATCATGTGTCTTGAAATTTGCTTTTAAATGATCATGATCATTGTATTTCATGAAATTATGGATATGCTTCTATTGTTCTATCATGATCATTGTATTATGGATATGCCTTTACTATTTCACCATGATCATTGTGTTTCATATTTTACTTGGTTTGCCTAAAATAATCTTTGAACTATATATATAAACCATGAATGGATATTGTTTTCAAAATGATCATAGTGATTCATCTCATTACACATAAAGATGATGTTATCATTGAAAATGGCATTTTTGCATTAAGGTAAATATCTATGGAACAAATGCATCTTGACATATTAGTTAAATGATCATCTTGTGCTTAGCCTATGGAAAATGATATCATCCTTGTTATACATGAATACTTTTTATATGATACTCTGTAAGCTATGTTTCAAATATTCAATCAAGTAGATCATTGTGAGTGCTTAAACTGGAATCTGCAGAAATTGCCTCTCGGTCAAAATAAAAAAATCAATCGAGGGGCGCCCAGGTCGAAGTCAAGGTTGACCTAAAATAAGCTTGACAAAATACTTAATTGTAAATCATTTCCTTGCACTCAATCTTAGTATATTGAAAACAAGATTTTAGTGCATAACTCTCATAAAAGGTTAACTTATTATGATCTAATGCTTATTATGACCTTAGAATCCTTAAATTATCTTGATTATAAGATTGATGGGGAGCTCACAAAAACTATCTTGACTATAAGATTAAGAAGGAGCTCACAAAACTTCGTAAACATTATGATAAATCTTGATCAAATCAAACTTTAAAAACTTGCTATGACCTTAGGATTATTAAATTATCTTGATCTAAAATGGACTCTCTATATCAATATGGGCTTAACATCCCTCATTATTGATTAGAGATATATTTCTTGATCCTACTATGTCATAAAGAAAATATCATATCATTTTTAGGGCTTAACATCCCTTGTAAAATGGATGAGAAATCAATATATGTATCCATCATGAGCCTAAATGGATCTCATATCATTTTTAGGACTTAACATCGATTGTAAAATGGATGAGAAATAAAAACACATATGCCATGAATCTAAAAGGATCTCATATTATTTCAAGGCTTAACATCCTTTGCAAATGATTGAGAAATAAATTGTGGCTAAATTTCACATAAAAATAAGTGGTTTGCATTAAATTGTGTTGATTACCCTTGCTTGAAAAATTGAGTATCAAATTATCAAATTAAGGGGGAAAAATAAAAGTCATACTTAATGATTAGTTTGGTTATCTTTTTGAAATGACAAAGGGGGAGAAATAATATAAAATCAATAACATAAAGTAAAATGAGTTTCATAATCTGACACGCGTAAATCGTGCGTGCAAATGCAAGTATACGTATCAATGTAATATAGGCCTTGTGAGGCCTGAGTCGAACTCAGGGAAACATGAATTTTAGTAGACTACTACTAACTGGTTGCGATCAGCTAAACCGATTAAAAGAGTTTGAGAGTTGTTATAAAATAAAAGAAAATAAAATGAAACAAAGCAATCGATTAAATGTTTAGTTTAATCAATTCAAATGGAGATCTTTAGGATTGCGATTTCACCGCGGGTTTTCATTGTATGAATTTCCATATAGCTACTCAAGTTCATCTCTCAATCTGGGTAGTGGCCTGTAGTCAGAATTGTCCACTTTCGTGGTACAATTCACTACCTAAGTCTAGGTCGGTTCCACCTTCGTAGTAACCTATACCCTAAACTAGGTGCATTAGAATCGACCTCTGGGTTTCCACCATTAACCGTACATCACCTTGTTCAAGGGATTTGTTAATTAATGTGAATTTCGTCTCTTTTCAACCGTTAATTCTTCTTTCAAAGTAATTAAAGGCATTAGATTATCATTATGGTGATTAAGCATAACAATATAATTGAGAAAATGAAATCATACCACAAATTTAGGAGACAAATTATGAATTACTATGATAAAAACGTCATATAATGCTTCCCCGGGCTACTCCCGGTCCTAAAGATTAAGGGGATTAGCCCCACATGGTTGAAAATGGAAAATACATAGGAGTAGAGAAGAAAAACATGAGAAACATGGAGCAAACTCGTGTAACCCCTAATACAAAGGTGTTCTTGGAGATCCTCCTCGAGAAACGTGCGTTTTGCAGTCTTCCGACAGCAAAATCGCCCGTCGGAGGTGCCCGGATCGCTCGGTTGACGACCTTCATCTCTTGTCTCCTCTCTCTGTCTCTCCTTCTTGGATGTTGTGAAACACAATATGAGATACCCCTCGGGCCTTCTGTGCCCTTCTTAGGTCATAAGACCACTTTACGGCTCCGAAAAAGCTCAACCGTCGGATTAAAACACTCCGTTTTAGTGTTGAAAATCGCCAGATCCCGACGCTGTCGATAGTATCGACCCCAGGTCGATGGTATCGACCATGATACAGGTTTTTCTTTCCAAAATCACATTTTGGGGTTGCTTTCTGATGAAATGTCGATACTATCGACTCCAGGGTCGATAGTATCGACTCTGGACAATGCAAAAGTGCCTGAAAAAGTGCTGAAACATGTGTATAAGTCCGTGGATTATATAAAATCATATAAATATGATAAAAGAAGTATAATTTGATGCAAAAAGAGTTTAAAGGCCAACTATAGTGAATTATGCAAATATAATCAAGAAAATGACAAATACATGCATAAAACATATATAAAATAAGCCTATAAAAGTGACTCAAAACCCATGCATCAAACTCTCCTAAGCTTAAACTTTGCTCGTCCTCGAGCAAAAAAACTTTGGATCTGGTTGAGATAAGTCAGCAACATGACATAAATACATGAAATGAATCTACATCATCCCCACTTTCTTTCCATAAATCGGCCCTCATTGACCACTGAACACTAACTGCCATCCAGGCGACCAGAGACCTATGTAAAAGATGTCTGTCCCTCAATCAGTGAAACACTATCAATTAAAGTAGTTAATATGATAAACTCATTTGGTCCATACTTGATGCATCTTGTGCTCTCCTATCTATGTTGCTCATTTCCTAACTACCATCGAAATGGAAGCAGATCTCCTGATATTAATGAATGAGGAGAATATCATGGGTGGCCTACCGATTAGAGCAACGGGTGGATGGGATAGGTGGCTGTGGAAGAGATGGAAGCACATAACAGTCAATCACGCAATACAAAAATTAATGAACTATCATGATGCAAAATTCAAGTGAAAATGTCCTAATGCTATATTTTTGGTGGAATGATGCATGCATTGTCCTTCCGTCTCAAGGTGAGATGGAATATCTAAGAAAACTACACCATGTGCTTATTCTTCTTAGTTCTCAGGTGAGAACATGTTCCTTTCTCCCTCCTCTTCTTTATTACTTCTTAATTCTTTTTTTTCTTCTCTTTTTTTCAATTTTCTTCAATTTTTTTTCAAGCCCTTATTTTCATAAATGACAATGAATTATTTGTCGGGCTCACTTCTTGTTACATAACTTATACATTTGAAGCATTCTATTTGGAGGGTATGGATCAAGCTCACCACCTTTAATGTTTTCAGAGTAACATAAGATACATGGTGTACAATATGCTCAAAAGATGCAAATGCAACTACATACTGATAGTTATGCAATTAAATGACACGCACCTAAGGATAATGTGCATGTATAACTACTCTATCCTTTTTTTTTCATTTTCATGCAAAAAAAATATGTGAAAATAGATATAATGCAAGACCTATCTACATGAGATGCAATCAAAAAGTGAAAGACAATAATGTACTCCCATTTCTTATGGTGGAGTGTGAATGAAATTGCGGTGGATCAGATCATAAGACTAATTGACAGAACCTTCCGAAAATATCATATGTCCCTCTCTAAAGATCTGTATACAGGGTAACTGAAGGATTTCTCTCTTAAACTTTAGTCTAAGGTCACGTTAGCGTTTGGTCGGTTTGGGCTCAAACATCCTTGTCAATCACTTTTCCTTGGAGAATAAAGATGGTCATTCATGTCCCCATGTCCTGAAGCTGACTCACCCAAGCACTTCCTCAGTTATGCAACTCAATTACTCACAAGAATAAGCTCAAAAAGTTTTCAATATTCTCATATTTTCATGTGCCCACAACCCAAGAGTAAAACTCCCAATTGAAACCATGCATTTATTACTCTACATATTACACTAGATAGATGTGGATCCTACAAAAGTAGTAAACCTAGAAATAAAAACAACTAATATCTCAAAAGTAAAAGCAAATAAGTAAGTAAAAACTAAGATAGAGGGTTGTTCCAACACCCCCCCCCTAATCTTGAATATGACTATGACCTCATAGTCAACATTCTCACTTAAGAGGTGGAACAGTGGTACCGTTCACTTTGAAGTGTGGTGAAGAAGGATGGTTAGATGCTCAAGTGGACCAAGTGATGCTTGCTATCTCCCTCCTTTTTGTGGCCCATTTTTGTGTCTTAGTGGTTCTAAGATGTGACTTGCTTCATCCATCTTTCCTCTGTAAAAAACAATTCGAAAAAATCTCGTTTTGATACCTTTTACGGCCTATTTTATGTAGCTATCCTGCAGGTGTCGATACTATCGACACAAGGTCGATGGTACGACCCAGGATCAGCAATTTTGCTGAATCGACGCATCTAAAAGCCTAGGAACTCAAAAGTGTCGATACTATCGACCCTAGGGTCGATGGTATCAACTTTACTGTCACCAATTTTTTTGTAAATCTTCAGGAATCTCGATACTATCGACCCTAAGGTCGATGGTATCGACTTTTCTTCAGCGTTTACTGATCCAAACTCGATACTATCGACATGGGTGTCGATAGTATCAACCTTAACATTCTGCACACTTCAAAACACGAGTTAGGGTACCATTTTTACAAAAATTATCAAAACCTAAGCAAAAACTAAGTACATAAACATAAAAGAACATAACCAAACATAAAAATGAACCGAAAGTTGGGTTGCCTCCCAACAAGTGCCCTTGTTTAATGTCCTAGGCTTGCATAAAGATACCTTTAACCTGGGTTGTTAAGAGATGTCTCCAATGAGTCATGTGGTAATTTGAATTTAACTCTATCATCACCAATCCCAAGTGTCAAGTAACCTCACCCAATGGCAGCGATTACATCAGCCGTAGCTTGGAACAACCTTCCCAATAGCATCTCACCTCCTTCCAACTCATGCATGTCCATGACCACAAAGTCAATAGGGAATATGAAATTGTCGACCTTGACTAGCACATCCTCGCATATACCTTGTGGCTTCATAATGGATCCATCCGCCAACTCAATTGTCATAGAAGTTTGTGTTGGCTTCTTCAATCCTAGCTTTTGAAAAGTGGCAAGTGGCATAAGATTAATGCTTGCCCCTGAGTCACAATGTGCTTGTGGAAAATGCTGGCCGCCTATGGAACATGGGATGTAGAAACATCTTGGATCTTTCCTCTTCCTTGGTATCCATCCTTGGATTATAGAACTCACTTTTTCATCAACAACACAAACGTCAGTGTCTTTTATCCGCCTTTTCTTGGTGATTATGTCCTTGATAAACCTTTCATATGATGGAATCTGTTCTATCATTTCCACTAACGGAATATTAATATGGAGCTTCCTAAACATCTCCAAGAATTTCTTGTAATGTCTATGTTCTTTCTTCGGCCTCAGACTATCTAGGAAAGGCACGTTTGGGTCCTTCGCTCGCTTGTGTGGTGGCACATATGGAACTTTAGGGGTCTCCTCCCCTAAGCTTGCTTCAACGCCACCTTCTAGGATAGGATTTGATACATCATCTGTGGATGGCATGACTTGTGGCTGATCCCCTCTCTCAGTGACTGTAGCTTCACCATGACGCATGGCCTTCACCTGCTCCTCTTGCCTAGGTGCGGGTGCGGCCGCGATGTGCTCTTGGCGGATTTTTCTGAATGGACAACATCCGCCCGGTAGTCCATAATGACTGCGAGGATACGGTATTCTTGGTGTAGCCTCCGTATCAAAAATCATTTTACTTTTGTCCTGGACCTCCACCACCGGGGGCTCTGCCTCAGAAATCACAGATATATATTTCACTTAATGATGTGCTTGAACAACATCTACATTCCCAGCTTGTCTTTGTTGATTTGTATGCTTCCTGGCCGCCACTTCATTGGAAATTTGGGTCACAGTCGTCTCTAGTGCCCTCATTTATGCTCTATGACTTTGCAATGTTTGCCCAAATTTATTCAAAATCTCACCTTGAGACTGTAACTGCTTGGCGAATGTACTCATCATCTCTTGATTTTGTTTCACCACTTGGCTAAGCAATTCATTATTCTTTTCCTCGAGGCTAGGCTGCAGCTTTTAAAAAATGTGCTCCTTCCTCCAATCATAATTGTTATTTCTATATCCCTATTGATGCATATACTTTGCATGTGCTTCATCATCAGACCCATTGTCCTCTTTCTCTAGGAGCTTCTTGGCTATAAGATCCAACTTGTCATTAAGCGCTTTGATGGCCCTTGCTTCATGTGTAATGCCAACCTTCTCGGGTGCATCTCTTTCACCCCAAGACTGCTTTTTGGACATGTTCCTTAGAATCTCCCAACACCTTGTGCCTGTGTTGTTCAAAAAGAAACCAGAACCTGCTGAGTCAAAATTGCTCCGATCATGTTCATTTAGGGCGAAGTAGAAAATTTTAGCTTGCTTCTCTTTGTCTATGCCGTGATGTGGACACTTCCTCAGCATGATCTGGAAGCGCTCCCAAGTTTCAGAGTATGTTTCACCGGCTCGCTGGCTGAAGTTGTGTATCTTCCTCACTAGATCATTTGTCTTTTCAGGCGAGAAGAACCTCTCAAAGAACACCTCAACCATGTGATCCCAAGATTCAATGTACTCATCGTCCAGATTGTGCAGCCATTCCCAAGCATTGCCCGCTAAAGAACTGGGAAAAAGTTTTAGGTAGAGTGTCTCTTGCGGGAACCTGTCAATCTTTATTATATCACAATTTTCCACGAATGTGTTGATGTGGGTCACCAGATCCTCATTTTTAAGTCCATGGAAAGCCTGCGATTTGACCAACTGAATAAGCCCTGGATCAATCTTGTAACTGGGTATGTTGATAGCTTGTTTCTTGATTGGCCCCTTCTGCGCAGAAGAAGAAGCCTTAATCCTTTCCCAGATCGTCTGCTCCTCATTTTCCGCTCCTTCACCCATTATTACTTTACTAGTACCTAAAATTTCAAATGGTAGTGTATGAACCGGTACTAATAATTAAAACAATGAATAAAATTTGCAATTCAGTTCAAAAAATGAAAAGAAAAAAAAATACAGGAATTAAAAGTGGCCTAGTGTGGCCGCTCGCAGCACTCGTAGTGTTAAAATTCACCGTTTCCCCGGCAACGGCGCCAAAAACTTAACACGCGTAAACCGTGCGTGCAAACGCAAGTATACGTATCAATGTAATATAGGCCTTGTGAGGCCCGAGTCGAACTCAGGGAAACATGAATTTTAGTAGACTACTACTAACTGGTTGCGATCAGATAAACCGATTAAAAGAGTTTGAGAGTTGTTATAAAATAAAAGAAAATAAAAGAAAACAAAGCAATCGATTAAATGTTTAGTTTAATCAATTCAAATGGAGATCTTTAGGATTGCGGTTTCACCGTGGGTTTCCATTGTATGAATTTCCATATAGCTACTCAAGTTCATCTCTCAATCTGGGTAGTGGCCTATAGTCAGAATTGTCCACTGTCGTGGTACAATTCACTACCTAAGTCTAGGTCGGTTCCACCTTCGTAGTAACCTATATCCTAAACTAGGTGCATTAGAATCGACCTCTGAGTTTCCACCATTAACCGTACATCACCTTGTTCAAGGGATTTGTTAATTAATGTGAATTTTGTCTCTTTTCAACCGTTAATTCTTCTTTCAAAGTAATTAAAGGCATTAGATTATCATTATGGTGATTAAGCATAACAATATAATTGAGAAAATGAAATCATACCACAGATTTAGGAGACAAATTATGAATTACTATGATAAAAACGTCATATAATGCTTCCCCGGGCTACTCTCGGTCCTAAAGATTAAGGAAATTAGCCCCACATGGTTGACAATGGAAAATACATAGGAGTAGAGAAGAAAAATATGAGAAACATGGAGCAAACTCGTGTAACCCCTGATACAAAGGTGTTCCTGGAGATCCTCCTCGAGAAACGTGCGTTTTGCAGTCTTCTGGCAGCAAAATCGCCCGTCGGAGGTGCCCGGATCGCTCGATTGACGGCCTTCATCTCTTATCTCCTCTCTCTCTCTCCTTCTTGGATGTTGTGCAATACAATATGAGATCCCCCTCGGGCCGTCCGTGCTCTTCTTAGGTCATAGGACCACTTTACGGCTCCGAAAAAGCTCAACCGTCGGATTAAAACGCTCCGTTTTAGTGCTGAAAATCGCCAGATCCCGACGCTGTCGATAGTATCGACCCCATGTCGATGGTATCGACCATGATACAGGTTTTTCCTTCCAAAATCACATTTTGGGGTTGCTTTCTGATGAAATGTCGATACTATTGACTCCAGGGTCGATAGTATCGACTCTGGACAATGCAAAAGTGCCTGAAAAAGTGTCGAAATATGTGTATAAGTACAGGGATTATATAAAATCATATAAATATGATAAAAGAAGTATAATTTGATCTAAAAAGAGTTTAAAGAACAACTATAGTGAATTATGCAAATATAATCAAGAAAATGACAAATACATGCATAAAACATATATAAAATAAGCCTATAAAAGTGACTCAAAGCCCATGCATCATAATCTCTCGGATAGCACACACTTGCAAATAAGAGAATGGTCACAAAAGGTAAAATTCAGGTATGAAAATTATATGATTTATATTTCCTTGATTTATATTTTGGAAATGTTTGTCATCTTCAAAAAGGAGGAGATTGTTGGCTAAATTGGACATTAATATAATCCCTTTATTTTGATGATGACAAACATTTCTTTCTTGTGGTTTTAACTTGTTATTTAAGTGTTTTAGGGACAAACATATAATGTGGTGGATAGCAAAGACTTAGAAGATCAATTTGCTAAAATATCTTTATTTTCATGATTGTAATCAAATGTAAAAACTTGTACAAGTATATAATGTACAAGTACTTAGATATCATGTAAATCAAGCATTTAGATCTTTCCTATCCACACACAACACTTAGATAGGTCATCTCCTAAGTTAGCGTCACAATTGCACATTGATACACACACTCAGTAAATGAATACATTGAATCAGGGATATTCTCAGTCGACAAAAACTTCGACCGAGACACTCTTGGTCGACAAACTCCTCGACTGAGAATAGACCCTCATAGCCATTAGACTGAGTTAGAAAAGTAGTTGGGAGTTGGAATCGAACGTTACAACATATTGACTCAGACTCCCACTCGGTCGACAAAATCCTCGACCGAGAAACTCTCGGTCGACAAATACTTCGACCGAAAATGGTTATGTCTGCACTTTTCAGAATTAATTAACTAGCCATTATAAATGCAATTAGTGGACACTTAATGGCTAGTTGAGCACTAAGAACACCCTAGAAGGTATCTAGAACGTCCCCAAGCATTAACAAACCACTCCTATAAATAGGACAACCATAGGACACCTCAAAGAATCACTTGCATATACAATTCACTTGAGATCACATTGTAGCAAGCCATTAGCAAAGCTTTCACTTGCAAAACATTTCCACAAGATGTGAATTTGTGTCCTATAGGCTGATATATCTCATCCACTATACATTCACGTCCATCTACTTTGGTTAGGAGATCAAACGCTTTATATAGGATTCAAGCCTTGTGCTACATTGGTAATATTGTACTTTCCTGCTTCTTTATTGTTCTTATTTTTTTTCTTTGGTTCTCCTTTGCTACTCTTAGGTTGGAGGCTGTAGAAAGGAGGTTGTAGGAGCTTATTTGGTAGTGAAGGTAGCTCGGTGTGACTTTGGACAACTTCTAGAAGGTCTCAACGGGAAGCTACTTCAAGGAGGAATGCTACTTCAAGGGGGAGCTTGAAGTTACTTCAAGTGAATGCTGCTTCAAGGTTGGTGAGATGACTTTGGGGTGAAGGATGTCCAAAGGGTTGTGAAGGTAGTTGTATCTTATGTAACATTCTTGCGAGGTAATAAAATACAATTACTTTCAAAATCCCAATTGGAAAGAATTAGGTAATGGACTGACTCCCTTAGTATTTGCTAAGGGTGGAAGCACTCTAAATGCCTTGTCTCATTGTCCAACATTTTGTGGTTGATTGGTTGGATTAATTTTAAAATTATTATAAAACCCTATTCACCCCCTCTAGTGTTTTTTCATATTCTCCCCACATATAAAACGAAAGGCAACCATATACCTCTCCTTACTTTTGATTTTACAGAAGATGGTGGTGGTCTTCAGAGGCGACACAATAAACATCGACAAATAGTACAAACGAGACCATTGATTCTGAAAAATGGAATGTTGAAGCAAAGTAATAGCACACCGTCTTGTAGGTGGTGATAGTTTGATTGATACTCAATTCGACGATCCCTTAAAAGTTGTTCAATCTGATCTAGGGAATCCATGACCCCATAATCTTCTTCGTCTAAATTGTTTATTTTTGTCTTTGTTCATTTAAATTTTCAAGAATAATACACACTGCTCCTGCGTTTATATGTTAAAAACTTGACATCTTATTTGAAGTCTTGATCTTTATGATAATGATTAATACCAAACATAGTCACATGTGTTGCCTATTATAATATTGCTATCTAGTTTTAGTAGAATATGAATATAACTATTACGTCCACAGTAATGATCGTGGATATGATTCCTACATGGCATACTATCAATGCAGAATAGAAAATTCTTGCCACCCTACTGTAATAAACATATAAAAATATTAATCAGTGTTTTATGACTGGATATATGTTCACGCAACTTGTTCTACAGTTTTATAAGCCCTTTGTTAGAAGGAAAGATATTTTATAATGCATATATTATAGTACAGATGGACACATTAAGTTTTGATCGAGATGGAAATATGTATGCGTGTCCTTATCTTAAATTATGTGTGTATTAGAAATTGTTTCTCATTCTATTTTTACTAAGAATGGTTATTCTTGCTTGCAAGACATTAGTTTCTACACCATTGGGTGACTGTGCCCATACGCGGGTAATTGAAAGATGATGGGTTTTGTTCTTTGAGGTACACTGTGACCTTTGAGTTGATTATAACCTCCGAGAATATTACAACTTTTGATTTGACTGATGATTCCAACCCATAGATTGACTAGGACCTTCTGGGTCATTTCCAACCTTCGGATTGACTGAGACCTTTTAGTTTGCTCACACCCTTCGGGCTGAATGATACATTTTGGTTCATTTACAACCTTTGAATTGAATGTTACCTACCGAAGACTGGTTGAATGTACATACCATAGTATAAAAAACACTCCTTCATTGAATATAAAATTATGTTAACTATTTTCCATGATGATGATGAAAGAGCATCTGATGGCAACTGATTTGGTACAATGATTAGACTGAGTGATTAATAACTACCTAATATTTATTGATAGACATATTAGACTATTATTGTTATTCTTTCCCTTGTGTGGTTTCGTACTTGATATGATTTCTTTTTCCCTTGAATCTTGATCCTACATGTACTTAGTTGACTATAGGTGTGGCAGACGTGATGCTCCTCTGGTTTAGATTGAAGACATTAGAAATTGACCTATGTTATTTCGAGCTTGATATGAGATTTGTACTGTTATTTATATAATTATAATTGTCGTTTTTCTATCTTGTTGATCTAAAAATGAACTATGCATGGTCTAGCACATTTATTTCTATTTGAATGATGCCTGATGATGATATTTGAACTTTACTTTAGAGAGATTGGTCTATTTTTTACAGATATATCATGATCGATGGTTTGTTTTGTCTAGTCTATGATTTTAAGTTTTAGCTTCCGCTTGGTATTTTTTAATATCTTTGGGGTGTTATAACTATGGTTTGGAGGATTGGTTTGTGGTCTAGGTGGAGCGATGAAGAAAAATATCGGTTGTGCTGAGAAGGTCTAAAGTCTCCAATAGTTACATTGACATCACTGAGTACAACCTGACATTCTTATGCAAATAAATACAAATAATAACTGTACCTAGCCCACAAACCAATCCTCCAATTTTTGAGCTATAATTTGTAATTTAAGGCTCTAGTTCATACATATTTCTCAATTGAGGATAATGAAATCATTAGGCACAAAAATTCAATGAGGAAGAAAACTAACATCTAAGAACATGATTATAGACCAAAATAATCAGATGAGAGTTGGAAGAGGTATCAATTTGTAATCGAGCTCAAATTTTGGAGAAATTACAAATAATAGCTCGAAGTTAGATTTATTACCTAAAATTTAGTATGTTATAAATCATGTCCTCATCTCAAGTACAAAAAATACAAACAAACTGAACTATTCTTTCACATATTAGTACATTCTTATGTTTCATAGTTTATAATTCATCAAAGTCTATTCCTTACATATATAGACTTTTATAATCGAGGATTCAGGTGTAGAATATCTACATATGACCCACTCGTAAATTAGAATGGTCTAGCCTTCAAGTTTTCTATCCACACATGGAAACCTTTCTCATAATACTCAGATTACTACAAGGAGACATGCTTCATTTAGTCAGTTTGGAACTAATGGAAACTTACAATGTTGAAGGAAGCTAACTAGATGTATTCATCATTTCACTTATTACACAATCCTCTTACTCATCTTAAATAGAATTCATTCATCATTTACCATGCATATGTATTCTCACGCAATTAAAATGACATCAATCAGATTAGGGCAAAAAAGACGATCACTATAGCAATAAGCACATCAATTTATGATTTACAACATACATGTTTGTTTCCCAATTTTTGATCATTTCATATGATTCATAATTAGTGAGGTATCATCCTCGGATTTAATCTCATTCTCATGAATATTCCCAAAACAAAAGTATTCAAATGGAATCATTTTAACCTATAAAATTTCCCATCATTTCCTTCCATCTCACACTTTTTGGTATATATATTCATGATGACATTAGAACCCACAACAAGATCAATGTATAAACATCTTTTATTATTCATTGTAACCAAATGATGTTTCTAATATGACATAATGATTATCCCACTTGTATATTTTTCCTCAGAGTTACTACAATCACAAGCATAATCATTCATATAACATGATTATTATTTTATATTGAATTCTTATCAATACCAATCAACAACCATGATTAATTATCTTTTGATTAATTTGATCTATATCCAATCATACACATTCATTGAACGTTCATTATTCATTACTATCAATTTACTAATTCTTCATTAGTCTTAACTTATTGCATTTCTCACTCAAAATAACAATAGGAATTCATCATACTAGATTCACTTAATGCAGAAAGTTTCTCTATTATTAAAATCCTTCATAGTCCGATTATCTTGTATTACTTTCAATTTTGATAATTCTAAATAAACAAATTAATTATTTTCTCATCTCAATTTCGTTAAGATTCACCTATTACATATAATAACCTTGTTCCATTTCATTTCTTGCATTCGAATACTCAAATTATAGATTATTAAGTCCCAATAGCCTTTTGGTAATCCAAAGAAAATCTTCAATTACTCATTAAATTATTTGAATTAAGTAGTATATCATATTAGGACTATTTCAAGTCATTCATTACTATTAAATTACATTCTCGATCGATTATTACACAATTCATGGAAAAGACTTAATTCATGTAGGATTTATTTCTTAACCCTTGAATCATTCTCTAAGAACTGCTTTAGGGTTATACATAATCTTAATAGGATCTCTTACCTTCAATGTAAATAAAAATGTCTAACTAGAGAATATCTTTCTATTTACAAAATTATATAGAAGAAATAAATTTATATCTCACTCTTAGTCCAAAGTAAAAATTAGATTTTCAAGAATCAACTTTATTCATTACATCTTATTTAAAATCATAAGCACCTTATTGATCATAGCCTCATCAGATTGCATAAGTGTTTATTATAGATATTTTCAAGACATGTAAACTCTAGTTTACATTGTTGTTTAATCCATTGATTGTATACAAGTATTCATTGATTCACTGAGCTCATTTGAGCCAATCCCTACCATAGATAGTGAGGACCTCCATTTAGGCTAGCACATATGATCCTCATATTCATCCCATATTCAATTTTAGTAATATCCAACAATATAGATGAGTAACACATGCTTATTCAAGTCAAACACGATTTTGTACCTGTCCACTAGATTTTGAAGCATATCATTGATTATGCTAAATTTTAAGAAATATCAGTACAAAACAACATAGTTTTCTATCCATAGGGTTTTTATCATAGAACCTGAAACAATTGACTAGGAGTATAGAAATACAAGTAAATGAGAATGTATCTAAACCAGCGGCATTGAATTCCACAAAATCTTCCCAATAGATTACCCAATCACACAATTATACAAGCAGGGATCTTATTTATTTTAGTAGAATAGAATTATGATTTCAATATAATTAGAGATCTCAAGCAGATAAAAACTCACCTCAGAAACCAAACACCTTAAAAATGCTTCACATGTTTTGAATTCCTTGAAATCAAACCAACTCCCAAGGATTAGATTCATTTTTTGCTCTTTTCCACTCAGGAACCCTGTATAAAGAGAATTAGGGAGAAAGAAAGAGAAAAGATGTCGATTTGATATAGTTTTTATTCAAATAAAAAGAGGATGGAATTTAGACATAATATAGAAGATTGATAATGAATTTAGACATGTAGGATTCCCTCTCGAGGCCTTGGAAGTATGCCGTAGTCACCAGACTATTAGGAACAGACGTAGGGTTCATGACAATGCGTGATAAGATCAAGCTTCAATGGAACCCAAAAGGAAGGTTCAATGTGTATGAGTTAGACCTGGGACATTACGTGGTCCAGCTATCTTGCAGAAACGATTACAAAGCGGCCATGACATGAGGCCCGTGGAAGATATTCGGGTGTTGCCTAGCGGTCTGGGATTGGTATCCGTCCTTTAAACCAACAGAGGAACTACCCAGTTTCCTAGTCACATGGGTGAGGATCTTGGACCTCCCGCTGCATCTCTATGTACCCAATCTGTTCGAAGTCATAGGAATGGCACTGGGAAGGCTCGTGAGAGTGGATAGCCATACTGCCTTTAGAACTAGAAGCAAATTCGCGAGACTCGCTGTCGAGATAGATACTGCAAAACCCCTATGTCATTCAATATTCATTAATGATTTCGAGGCAGGTAGAGTACAAGGCAGCTCCGGAAAGGTGTTTTGCTTGTGGAAAGATAGGGCACAATCATAGATATTGTCACTATGTCACTATACTGCCCAAGACACTGGGGTGGAATGAGAAAGGGAAGCCACCAGAAATGGAGACAAGAACAACACCACCGACACTTGGCAACAGCCGAAAGGGAGGGGGACGAGACAAAGAAGATTTAACAGAAACGCAAAGGCTCAGGGGAAGCAGCAGGATATCCCCAATATGGCCAACAGGTTTGAAAACCTGCTATATGAAGAAATCCCCCAGATGACACAGAGGGTGAACAAGACACCACACAGATAACAGGGAACCAGGGGAGTCATATGGAGAAACAAACTAAAGTGTGGAAGCCTAAAGGCCAGAGGTTTTGCGGGAGGCATATGGGTCTGCTGGGTGGATATCGTCAGAAGCCATAGGCAATTCGTGGCAAGCATGTAAGGTGAACAATGGATGCTTTATAAACTTTGAATATGCCAGCCCCAGGTCTCAACGAGGAAGTTGATTTGGAAGCATCTCGAGTATATGGGGGACATTTTCAAGCTATCTTGGATGGCAATAGGAGATTTCAATACGGTCATCGACTCGACGGAGAAAAGCGGAAGCATGACCTTCAACCACAGCTAGCGAAGCAGCGACCTTCCAAAGCACGTTGATGGCTGCAGGCCTGGGTGATCTAGGCTACTCAGGTATGCGCTTTACATACATGCATGGCCTCTTGCAGGAACAGCTGGATAGAGCAGCAGTGAACATGGCGTTTATCAACAGCTATCTAGCTAGGGGCAACCGTCGAACACCTACCTAGGCTAGGTTCAGACCACTGCCCTTTGCTGGTGAGATTCCGACGAAGTGGCCCAGTCCCTCACAGGTTTGTCACCAAAGCATCCTGGCTGCAGGATCCGCCGGGTTTTGCCAGTACGTTGGAGAAGGCGTGGAACCCAGACCTCGAGTTCTCGGAAGCTCTACCGGACGCGAACAGCGAACTGGAGGAATGGGACAGGAGATCTAGAAAAGAGAAGAGAAGAAGGAAAGACAGACTTATCAAGAATATATCAAGACTCCAAACGGAACTTGCGGAGCAATGTACAGTGACATCTCAGACGCACTATGCTTAGACTTTCAAGAGGAATTATAGACACCATCCTAAAGGAGGAGGAGATAGATATGATACACCGCAACCACATTAACTGGATTAGAAATGGGGAAAATAACTCCACATTCTACAATAGCTTTGTCAATCAGCGAAAAAGAAGGAACATGGTCTCCAGACTCAAGGACAACAATGGTAACTGTGTAGAGGAGGAGGACGGGCTCTTGGACATGGTGGTCGATTACTTCGAACGAGCCCTAACGGCGCCTGAACGGGGCGAGTATACAGGCCAGGACGCTATCCCAGGAATCTATAAGAGTCTGCCCAGCACCGACTTAGCAAATCTAGAAGCCAGGCCATCGGAGGAGGTTTACAGAGTTGCAAGGAGTCTCGATCCAGTGAAAGCCGCCGGGCCGGATGGGGTGAGTGCGTTCTTCATTCAGAAGAACTGGAAAGTAGTTGGATCGAGTGTCGTGAAAACTGTAAGGGACGCACTGGAGAAGGGGACCCTGCCGGAGGGGCTAGGGGACTCCATGATAGTTCTTATACCCAAAATTGCAGTGCCGGAGAAGTGCGAGAATCTCAGACCCATATCTCTCAGTATTGTAGCGCTGAAGATAGCATCCAAACTGGTGGTGGAAAGACTGAACGCTCACATGGGGGGTTGGATCTCGCCCGCGCAGAGCAGCTTTGTGCCGGGACGGCGAATCACTGATGATAATATAGTGCTAGTCCAGGAAATCATACATACTATGAAAAGAAAGAAAGCAGCGAAGACCATGGCCATCAAGACTAAGGCATACCATCAAATGTCGTGGGGGTTCATTGAGGACACGCTTAGACACACTGACATTCCGGAGAACATCATTAGGTACATCATGGCTTCCATAACCATCGGGGAGACCACCATTGTGTGGAATGGCAAAAAGTCCAGACCTTTTAAAGCAAGTAGGGGGTTGAGACAAGGAGACCTCCTGCATAAGAGAATCAATAGGGAGACATACAGAGAAGTAGTGGAAAGGGTCCAGAATAGAGTGAATTCCTGGTCTGCGAGGAGCCTATCTTTCGTAGACAGCATTATCAGGCAGTTTCTGTGGGGCGGAGTCCAGAGAGACCATCCTTTCCTAGTGGCGTGGAACAAAGTCTGCTGCCCCAAGAACGAGGGAGGACTGGGCCTAAAGAAGATGAGGGAGTGGAATCTCGCCCTGGTCTATATACAAGCACGCATGGGAGGTTAGCACGGACCGACAAACCTGGTGGTGCCGAAGGATTAGAGACAGAGTCAGCAAGCTGCATGGACAAAAGAGCACTACCTTAACCAGGTTAGGCAATGCGGTAGCTGCAGGAAAGGACTTCATCGAAGCCAATTTGTTCCTCACCCCGATGAACGGAGAGAGGACACAATTCTGGACAGATGTTTGGAGGAAAGACGACATCGTGTTGAAGGACCACGCCCTAAGACCGGTCCCGCCGGAACTGGTTGACCTCAAAGTTAGCTCAGTCATCAATCTCCAGGGCGACTGGGATAAGGAATTCTAGGACGACTGGTTGCCTCAGACCTTGGTTCAGGACATTCTCCGGACACCAGCACCGAAGAAGGAAAACGACGAGGACATTAGAGTTTGGAGGCACACGGCGGATGGGAACTACTCCACCAAATTAATCTTCCTACAGGTGTCTCAGCGCAGAGTGGGAGGTGCACTCGCCAGGAAACTGGAGGTTAATATGGGAATCTAAGGCATCCGCTAGAGTAAGGGCTTTTGCCTGGCTGCTTTCCCACGAGGCTCTACTCACGAATGTACGTCGACAGCAAAGAGGGATGACAGTCCCCAAGACATGCCCTAGATGCAACGAAGAGGACGAAACGCTGCTACATGCTCTACGCGACTGTAGATATATCAGAGGAGTGTGGACGGATCTGATTAGAAGGTGGCAAAATGCAACTGATTTCTTCACATCTCCCTCTCTGAAGGAATGGACGATCCGAGACCACATCAAAGCTAACAATGATAACACAACCCTCTTCCTCATCGCAACCCAGCAGATTTGGTTAAGTAGGAACAACCATGTGTTTAAAGGGGAATCAACAAGGGTGACCCAGGTGATTAAGAAGATCATAAAGGAGACGGACATTCAGAAGGAAGCACTCAGGAAATCTGATGGGGAGCAGCCCAACGTATCGAAGGTGCACCGGTGGGAGGTACCGGGCCAAGGTTATTTGAAAATTAACTGTGATGCGGCCTTAAAAGGAAATCAGGCCTCCTTTGGACCTCATATACAATAAGTATAGGATGCCTCCTATACTTATTGTATAGGACAACCAATGAGACCACCAAAAACTCAACTCATAAAAAAGTTAGTGGAGAGAGAAATTATTTTTTCAGCATTAAAATGAATTCTTTAATACTATACAAAATTCTGATTGGTCTCCTACCATCTTTCTATAGGAGGCCTCCTATAGGATAGGCGTCCCTACCGGTTGCCCCTCTGCAGTAGTTGTACGAGATCACCGGGGGAAATGGGCGGGGGGCGTAGCTGACAGAATCAAGACCGCTGATGTCGTGGAGGCAGAGCTCGCGAGTATCGAGCTAGGCATGGAAATAGCCGCTACCAACAATCTGGAACTAGTAGTGTTGGAGTCGGATTCACAACTGGCAGTGAACATGGTAGGCCACACGCCATGGGAGTTCCCAAGATACGCTAAGCAGCTGACAAAGATGAAATGAATGATGATCACCAGTGGCAGGTGAAGTTTGTCCGAAGGGGAGGTAATACAATAGCCGATCCGTTGGCTAAGCACCATAAAAACAGTAATGGGGGATTCGTCCACTATACCAACCCCCAGTTGAGGTCCTTAACTTTTTAGTGTCCGAGTCATGTAAGGGTAGTAGTACTACCTCGTTTAATTCCGCAAATATTATTAGTGATTGTAAGATTCAGTTGAATTTGCTCGCAAGGGAAGGACGGGATGAATAAGATTGCCTCCCGACTTTCTTAAAAAATGAAAAATAAAAAAAGAAGATCAACTTGATTTCATAAACTCTAGGAAGATAAAACCCTAAATCATCATCTCCATCTCTTTCCCTTTCAAACCCTAACTATCCCTCTATCTCAAGAATTATGTATCTATGGATTGAATGACAGATTATGGGAGCTAAAGTAGTGTTAGGTTAGTGATATATATTAATTGAGGTGGTTGTAACAGTTAGAAACAATTCCTTTTTTACATTTGTTATTTCAACAAAATTTGTCATCGATCGAGTTGTTTCTGTCATGAAACTCAGCTGATGAAAGGGTATGTGGTCAGTCAAAGACGCTCCAAAAGTTATTGAATTGTAATAGATTATCTTAAATGAAAACTCCAAGATATAGTTAAAATTTCATCTGAAAAAGATTATCCCATGGTTAACTAAAAATCAGATACCATACTGCTATATTTCATCTTGAACGCATGGTCGACTGAGTTAGCTCTAGGTGAAATCAACCTACACATATATACAAATAATACTAAAAAAATATGTTAGTTTTTAGAAACACTTTATTTAAGTTATCTAAAGTATATAAAAATTTCAAAGGAGTATTAATTACATATAAAATATGAAAAATTATTTACTACACCACTATAATCATCAAATTTGTATTCATATACTACAAAACTTTATTTTGACTAACTGGGGTTTCCATTTCTAAAGCACTAATTATATAGAATAAAACCATTGGAAGAGGTTCTCATTAGGTTTTAAAACATCATAACTAAACTACCACCATTAACCATACTTAAACAATGATCAATCTAATTAAACATATAATCATCAAAGTAAACTCTAATTATATTTCTAAGATAAAATCGGGTTGCTCACACCCCATTTTTGTTCACTGAGTAGAAATTCATGTTAATGTTGATTCTCTAGATAATGATGGATTTCACTCTATTTCCCCATAGTTTCCAAGACTTTTTTTCATTTCCATATTTATTTTTCAAATTTATCCCTTTTTCACTTTTTCCTATACTTGTTCATATTTTTTTTGTCTATTTAACACATTCACTATACCAACTTATACCCACTTCTGGGCTTTTAATATAGAAATATTTATTCCACATTAGTGTAATTTTCCCACTAATTCCTCTTTTTATAAGCCTTTCTCATGAACTGCTCAATCAAATTATCCTAAATAATATTCTCTTTTTCCCCATGGATATTCAATTGCCTTTTTCCTCATTAGTACGTATCTTTCAGATAGATATGAGGGTAATAAATGTATTTTCCCCATCCTTCATTATTTCATTGTGTTTTATTCAGAACCCAAAATTTCATAGATTCTTTCTCCAGAATGTTCATGATATAGAAAATAAGAAGACATGCCTTATTTTACCTGAGCTATTCAGAGGATCAAATCTTTCTACCATGTGACATGTGGTAGATTACCTCAATCCACACACCATGCTTGTGTGACACATGACCATGTTACTCTACCTCTTCGAAACCCTTTTATCTAGAGTCCCCAAACCTTAAAACTATCCTCTAAATATTCCCCTATATCCAATGTGTTTCTGGCCCCTTTTGACCCTCCTAAAGCTAGATGATCAACTATCTCCCCCTTAATTTCATGCATTGATAGTTTTCAGAGGATCCTTCCCCTAACAAAACATGCTTTTTAGCACCATTAGATTGCACAATGTTAATTCTACGATTTTAAGTTATTGTTCTCTAACTGCTCTTAACTAATATATCTTATCTTTGATCAAGCTTTAACTGTTCATAACTTAATCATACTATTATATGGTATGTTTGTGTAACTTGATTTAGTTACTCACATAAAGATTAAATCATACTCTTGATCTGTATCTTTTTCTCACCATCCTCTAATTTTTCCTAAGCATTGGCCTAACCACCCATGAATCATCTATGTCGTGGGAGGCCCTGAGGGGATTAGGACCTCAACACCTAAAACTTAGGACCTTTAGGGCTATTATAGAAAATACATAGACATCCCTAGCCACAAAGGTCCACAAATAATAAATACATCTTTTTATTGTATTTTTCATTTATTATTTTTTAAACCAACATGAAATTGCCACATATTTTCAGAATGTTATGAAGCAATTTTACTACTAATTTACTGGGCGAGATGGAGGTGCTAATCCCTCCCCACTCATAACAAGATCACCAAAATTGATTTTTGATTATGATTTGCATTCCATTTTTTCCTTATCCATATGAGTTTGGATGCTGAGTCGATCAATTTTCTATCTTGAGTTCAAAACATTTATCTTGTTTCTCCTCATTTTACAGATAAAATGTGGTGGCAACTCCAATATCATCTTGTTTTATAGTTTTCCAGCGAGGCCTCCAAATTAAGTTGCATCGCCAAAGATATGTGCAAGGGATATATTTTTTGGGCAGGGTGTGACAACTTAGCAACTTTGTTGGATATTCGCTACATGATTAAGTTGATTTCCCCATTTGTTTCCAGTTTTAGTTTTTTCGTTGATTTCAAGGTTGGTGTGTTTTTTAATCTTTGATTTTCTATTTTTTTCTTTTGATGTTCATTGAACATGGGCCCTGTTGATGGGAGGGGGGGGTCAAGAAAAGTGGTGTATCACTACGTTCCACAATCATCTGGTGCCACAGATCGAGGTGATCCTCCAAGTGCTTTAAACCACGTATGATGTGGTACCTATTTAATCTTTTTTTTACCATTTCTCTCCTTTTCTATTCTTTATATTTTCCTTATTCAGGTTTCCTTATGTTATTTTAGGATTTTGAATGTGCTTCCTTTTTTTTCCTAAAATACTAAATAAATTATAATAAATATTAACAAATCTCTAGATTAAGTCTAAAGGATGAGAAAAGCTATATTTTATGAGCAATTTTTTTTCTTGATAACAACATGATTTTTTCTTATATTGTTATCAATTACCTTTCATGCTTTATTATTATGAGATTGCTTCAAAAAATACAAAAAACCTTAAACTTGCACTATGCATACCTATAAACCCATGCGTCTACAACATGGGTGCCAACACTCATGTTGGAACCCTGGAGTGGTGCAAGGGTGTTGGCAAAGGTACCAACACAATGTTTAGGTGGATGTACAAAGGTATTTAGAACCCACTTCAAGCTTCATGACCAATCTAGAGATGCCAGTTATATTCTCCCTTCCTCTTGACCTTTTTCCACTTCTAAGGGGCGGAAACCCTTATAAGAAACTCATCAAATTAGGTGGGAATCTGGGAACCATGGATGCTACCAAGGGTTTAGTTTAGGAACCCCACTGGACTAGGAAACCCTAGGGAAGAAAAGAGATTTATTGAGCACATTTATATCCAAAAGGGGATATTTTCCTCTTGATTAATCTCTCAACATTAATCCACCTCTTTTCAATAACTCACTTGCAACACCCTCCTGAGGAACATCATACCTCACTAGAACTCAAGATGGTCCATCTTCCTACTTTCCACTCTTTTTAATCCACCCAACCATGGCATTAGAAAGTAAATCTCACGTTAAAATTAAAGAGTTCATTCATTCTGCCCAAGTTAGGAGCAACCACCATCACTTAATTTTGATTGTAAAAGTGTTATCCTTCATCACGGGAGAATCATGGAAGATCAAGGAGTATCCTTTTTTGGATCTCCTAAACAAAAGGGGATGCCATTAGAGCCCAAAGAAGTCTATACTTCATCTAGCCCCATAAATGATCAATCCAAATGACATAAAGCAACCAAATAGATTAACAGTCTAACAATGGCATCAAATGAGATGTCGCAAACAACAAGAAAGACAAGCCAATCAGTGGGGAGAAGCCCAAAGAAACTACAGTGGTGCCTGAGCTTCTGTCTTTTAAGAAATATTTCATATTTGGATGTTGGAGCAACCAGCAAGCATCACCTTCATGAATCCACATGGCACAAGTTCACAAATGGGTGGCATTATTCATGGTTTTCCAGAAAAAGGATATTCTTACGCTAGTCCATGTCCTTATTTTCTGTATGGCATGTGGAACCCCCTATCAACCCCAACCAAACCCCTTTCAGCTAGGTTCATACCAGTATCCACCATGAGTGAATGCTAGGGTAGTCCCAATAATTTTAGAGGTTACAATGTCTTTCCCAATCCCTGATGGTGAGGCCAAGGAGAAGAACAAGAAGGAGGGAGAGGTTGAAGCCATATAGGAAGATCCTAAAGAAGTAAAAAAGGTCAACACTACAACAAAAGGTTCACTCACAATACATGAACAACCAAGGACCCTTACCCAACTTGCATTCATTTTATCCACTGCATCATGTTTGATATAATCCATACATGGAAAGACCATATTGGCTCCCTCCATCGGTATACATGGTGCCAAAAACAATAATCAAACTGCCAATACTACATGTAGTAGTTGCGCATCATGAATGTGAAATCCCAACACATGTTGTCACAATTCCGCTCATCCTTGAGATTATGCACAAGATCAAACAGTTGGAAGGGAAGAAGGAAGACAAAATTACCTTTCATGAGTTCTACTATTTCCTTCATGCGGAGTTACTTGATAACTTCAACATGCTAATGTTTCACAAGTACTTTGAGAAAGGAAATCTACTAGCCCATATCAAGGCATACTGTTCTCACATGGTGGAGGTTCAAGACGATTACAAAGTTTCCATTGTTGCTTCAGACAAACTTTGACATGTCCATCCTTCACATGGCATAACAAACATGATGTAATGAAAATCACCATTTTATCTAAGATGACTGAGATCATTGATCAATATGCCTGGAACCTAGACTAGGTCCCCATCAAAGAGTATTTGTGAAGCACTAAAACAAAAGATAGAGGAGAGATTCTTTGAGTTTTTTTTATGGTGGAGAATTGACCACCCCGTTAGAATTCAATCCTACAGACAAGGAGGCCTTGAACATGGTAATCAGGGCACCTACACTTTCACTCACAACTTTCCTATCTCTACAAAGGTATAATACTTTCTCGAAACTAATCCAAGTATGCGTCTAGAGTGAGAATTCTATCAAAGGAGGGGTTTATCAAAGCAGATGCCTCACTATTTAGCCTTAGTCCATCTCCACGATTGCCAATTGGAAGTCTAAGTGATGGAAACAAAGGGGGTAAACCTAACTGCAGGAGTTGTAATGATCCCAACTGGAAATAATAAGTGACAACGACCACTTGAGTAAGTATCTCTGCTTTAGGATCAACAGTCCCAAGCTACTAATGTTACATCCCTCAAACAACAAGCTCAAATGATACATTACCTTACTTCTAACCTCATTATATGCCACCTTAATATCTATAACCACAAAACCAATTCTATAGATACCCAACACTACCATTTCAACATCCCATACAACAAGAAGTGGCAAACAATCCTCCTATAGAAAGCCACCCACCACCCCGAGCGGAACCATCAACAACAAATCTCACATCTAAAGATTTTACCAACCCAAAAAGGAAGTATAAACCCTTGGCAGCTCCTCTTAGATCTGTCCTCCTTAACATCCATCATATCCATGCTAATAACAAACCTGTCAGATCCTTTGCCGAAGAGCTTTAACGCAAATGCCTTCTGTAACTCCCATCAAGCTAAGGGGTACAAAGCAAATGTGTGTACCTAGCACATAAACATGATTTGCAAGATTTGATTGAATTTGGCAAGGTCAATATGGTCACAACGGAATAGATGCCTCATCATTTAACATTATGGTCTTCATATCATCATTGAAGATATAGTTCTTGGGCCTTTAGTCATTTAGATTATACTATCAAGAATTAGTCTCCAATTATGCGAGTCATTTCCACAATCCAAGAAAAGTTGGTGATCCCCATAGGCACCTGGATGGTAGTCAGCATACCCAGACCTCACATCAAGCAAAATGTTAGATTAGTGTGGGTTCATAAAGTTCCTATCTTAGAAAATGCCCAAAAATTCCTCGCGCCATGGTGGTAATATAAGATAAAGCACACAAGACAACAACATCACTAATAGTGGCTCACACCACCATGATGGAAGTTCCTTCACTCCTTGACAAAGGCAAAGCAAAGACGACCACCTGTGTAGGAGTCCCTACCAACACACCTAGAGAGGAGATGAGAAAAGTATTCATCACCTCCGTCAAAACCAAAAAAGTTCCTCCTACCCTAGATCTATGCAAAGAAAGCATTCCTGAAGGCTCATATATAATTCAATTTCTTGATAAGCCAGAAGTAGAGGTATCTTTGGATTCTATAATGCATATATTCCCCACCCATAGACAAGTAGTAATGAAGACACTCAAGGTGGGTTACATATTCAATGATGTGAGACCAAAAGACTTTGCTGCCACCATCGGGTTAATAACCATTTCACACCTGATCTCATTTTATGAAGATGTGATACCCAAAGGAGGGAATCATAACAAGTGTGTATTGATCGCTACCATCTACAAGGGCCTCAAGATTCCTTTTTGCTTCATAAAAAATAGTGAATTTCAAGATATTCCCCCTCAACATGCTTATCAACCTAGGAAGGGTTCCTTATGACTTACACCCAACAACCAAGAAAGAAATATCCTTTGATGGTGTACTAAAGATGCCTTTGTGGGGTCATCCTCAAGCTACAATCGGTCCACAAACTTTCTCAATTTTTTTTGTCATGGAACCGGGTCCCTCCTTTAACCTCCTCATGGGAAGGTCATGGATTCATTAGAATAGTGTGGTTCCCTCATCACTACCTTAGGGACTCAAGTATTAATTGGGACATATCATCATCATAATACAAGATGATAACCTAGGCATCACGATAGCTTACAATAAAGAATATAACCTCCATATCTAGTTTGAGATGTTGTGTGTTCCAACATCATCTATGTGCCTCCATGAAGAAAGAAAGCATGCCATCTTCTGTATGAACCTACATTGTTCACCCAAAAGTTACGAGAGATGCATATTCATCCAGATTAGGGTTTGAAAGCTAGATGGTAAGGATATATAGAGATCATTTAGATGCTTCCAAGACAAAATGAATTGGGTCCAGGATCCTATGGACCATCCTATGAATGACCTTATATCACCATGTGGATACCCTATTCGAAGCCCACAAAAATTTTCACCCGCTAAGAATGACTTAACTAGAAGATGATAACTCAATTGTCTACTACTGACCCTGGATCTAAGAAGAAAAGTACGATGAATTCTCTTGAATGAAGGGTGTTGGCTTAGGGTGTTGTATTAATGGAACCTTGACCCCAAGCGTAGGGCGCCCTTCCTAACTTTCCATACATTTTTGCTACAATCAAAGAAGATTCTAATGTTGCCAAGGACATTATCCTAATGACAACGCCCTACCTCGTACAACAGGTCGATGAAGACAACCATGAAAAATACCATGAGATTGGTTACAACATTATTCATATCTCCCCATCATGGAAGACACTCAAGGCATCCATACCGCCCAAAATAATGAATAGTATGAAGATACAATCATCCCCCTAAATGAGGAAGCTAAAAAGTTCATGCCTGCCCCCCATAGTCAACCAACCATGCCCAGAGCACACTGATAATAGGGAAAACCAGGGGCATTCCTATGATGCTCATGTTGTCAAGGTGAAGATCACTGATCCAACACCTACTAAAATAGATTCTCCATCCGGCCATGAAAATTTTGGTCCACCTTATATCATCTCCGACTAGCCCTGTCAGAATGACTCTGAGGCTAAGGGTCTTAAAGACAAGGAAGAGACTATGGTGTCATATGGGATAATGACAATGAATCCTACAACATGATTGAGGGATGGGGGAAATAATATCTTCAAGATAGAAATTATAGAAGACCCATATCCCTCATATGCCCTGTGTAGAATGTAGATGAGGTCCAAAACTAGCGTGTGGAGGATTGCAATGTCTTGAAGACTAGGTCACCTCTCATACCTGAAAAAAGAAAGTTGAGGAACAACACGCTGATGTGATGGAGATCCCATAGTGTCTATACAACCATAATCTACAACTTCCATCTTCTCTTCCATAAAATTCCAAAAAAAATCAAAATTTACAAAACCACAAAAACTAAAAAATTCAAAAAAAATCAAAAATTGCATATGAAATTTAGGCTCTCTAGGAATTTGTTGATTACTTCATTAAAGTAGCATAGATCTACAACAACAAAGACACCAAGTTTGAAGATGTCTCCATCCCAAAATATGTGACAAAGGAACATTAGCCTTTTCATATTGAAGATGAAACGGAGATGGTGAATCTCAACTGAGGCTCTAAGCTTTGCAAAGTCAAAATTGGGGCCCATCTATCTCAGATTGTCAAGGACTAGTTGACAAATCTCTTAGATCACTACATCAATGTGTTCTAATAGAGCTACTCTGACATGCCTAGATTAGATAAGAAGATTACAGTTCATCACCTTCAAATACTCCTAGGTGTCCAATCTGTCATGAAAAAGGCTAGGTGACTCAGGCTAGAATGTAGCCTGAAGATTAGAGGAGAAGTTCAAAAGTAGTACAATGTTGGTTTCTTAGAGATAGTCAACTACCCAATATTTTTCTTCAACATTGTTCCTATATCGAAGAAGGATGGTAAAGTATGAATGTATGTGGATTATTGTGATATAAACAAGGAGTCCCCTAAACATGATTTTATTCTTACAAAAATTGATGGAGTTGTAGAAAACATATCAACTCATGTGCTCTTGAGTTTTAGGGACGTATTGTTGGTTACAACCAAATTAAGATGTCCAAGGAAGATAATGAGAAGATACCATTCATAATAGAATGGCAGTATTAGACTATTGGGTCATGTCATTTGGAATAAAAAATGCTAGAGCTACATATCAAAGATCGACGATCACTCTATTTCACAACATGATCCATAAGGAGGTGGAAGTCTATGTGGAAGACATGATAACCAAATTTCTAAGTTCAGAAGATTGTATCACCCATATCAAAAGTTATATCAATGGCTACTATGATTATATTTGTGATTAAATCCAGCCAAATGTACCTTTGGAGTTACATCTGGCAACTTAGTGGTGTATATTATAATTCAGAGAGGAATACTAGTTGAACTTGGGAAGTCTCAAGCTACTCAATAAATGTCATTTCCCAAAACTGAAAAGGGGATATGAGACCTATGTGGTTGCCTCAACACATCCATATCTTCATCTCCATTCACACCCATATGCGAACCTATATTAAAGATACCCAAGAAGAACTATAACATAGGATGGAACATATGTCACGAGAAGGCGCACAAAAAGCTTTCAGATTATCTTGATAATCCATATATATAGAAACTAAAAGTGTTGTATATCCTCTCACCTTTGACTATTAATACATGAAACATCAACGAGAGGGGTCTTGAGTCAATCAATGGTCAGTGGCATGCATGCTATATATTATATGCCCAAGACATTTAATGATATTGAGGCCTAGAATAATACAATCAAGAAATATTATATGGCCTTGATACATCCAGTCAGAAAGTTGCACCAATGTCTGATGACATATCCGTTACAAGTGATTGAAAAGCATGACCCACTCTGCTATTTGTGTGATCATACTACCCTTAGTAGATGATGAGTTAAGAGGCATGCAATGTTATCAAAATTCAACATCACAAGTCTACCAATGAAGGTAGTCAAAGAACAAGATTTTGTCAATCAACTAGTAGATTTCCCATTCCCTGAAGAGATGACACATGATAATGATTTCCTAGATGAAGGCAAAGGAATGATCATCTCGCTTGATGTCATTATCCATCCAAATCCTGAGTTGTGGACTATAATTTTTGAAGAAGCTATCAGTCACAAATGAGTCGAGATAAGATGGTATTTTAAAACCCCATGTAGAATAATTTATTGTAGCCAAACGATTGGAGTTCAACACTAACAACAACATGGTTGAGTATGAAGCATGCATCCTAGGACTCCAGATAGCCCAACAACAAGTTGCACATCATTTCCAAGTCTACGATATTCTATCCTTGTGATATCTCAAGTCTAGAATGATTTAAGGAATCACCATCAGAACTTGGTCACTTACTAAGAATACATGTGCTCTCTCACTCGAGGTTTTAAGAATATTTCCTTCCACTTCATTAGAAAAGAGCACAATGCATTTGTCAATACTCTGGCTACCCTTGCTTCCTAGATAGTCATCTAAGGGGACAAGACCATGTCTTTTTAAGCATAAACAAACTCTCAGCCAACCTACTATATGGTTATCGATCACACAGTCAACAAAGAAGTTAAGTCTTATTTTCGTGACACCAAAGGATATCTAGAAAATAAAGTCATCCTTGGCCTAATCGTAAGAGAACAATAGGCACTTAAATGAAAAGTCATACAATATGGCCTAGGGGCATGCCATTTATATCACTAATACTAAAACCCCTCTCTTTTGGCATGTTGAGAAGACAAAGGTAGAGTCCCTCATGAACTAGTTCATGGAGGATTATGCAACACACACATGAGCGGGGTCATGCTAGCAAAAGAAGATACAACTCCTAAGATATTACTAGAACACCATGGAAATAGACAACTTCCAATATGCTTATAGATAGACAACTCCTAAGCTAGGGCTTGTGTAATTTAATCCTTTTCATGTACCTAAAGCCTGAAATCAATCTTAAACAAACATATTAGATACATATGAATGGAATGGTTAAGTCATTATCAAATATGGACAATGTATAACTCTCAAGTCAACATAAATTGTATCTATCAATTAAAGTTTAACTAACTCTTTATTCACCACCACCGTCATGATCATTTTTAGATGCCAATGAGGTTGTGCTACATGTTTTTCTCCTTCTTCAACCGATCTTGTGTTGACATAGACAAGGGGAGATCCTATTTATGTTTGAAATGGACCACCCAAATGCTTCCTAGTGATCCTTCAGAACTATGAGTATCTCCTCCTCCTACTTCACAATCAGTGATGCGGAAATTATCACTGGGAGTTTGTTGTCCACTTATAAGAATGTGTACTTCAGATGCAATAGTAGTGGCTTTAATTCCTGCTCAAGACGACATTATAGAGATGGGACTAATGGTGGAGATGGAGGTCCCAAATATTCATTGTGTCTTATATAGAATCATGACAAACTGTTCAGGAACAAGGCACACCCTCCAGTGAATGGTAATGAGTGTAGTCATCCCCCATATTCATAAGACATTATTCTAACATTAACTGTAGATATGCCTAGATCATTATATAAGATACCATGTCTGCAACTATCATCAAGTATTTCTCCTCAGAATCATCATGATACTTCACAACTTTTTTCAAATAAATCTGCTTTGTGTGATCCATTGTATCAACAATAGGAGTACCCTTGTCCACCTTTGTCATGACATCATCCATGTCCATAAATGGTTTTCCCATGAATAGTGACACCTGATTGCCCAATTGCTACATCATGTGGCATTGCACATTTTCTATGTTTGGTGATTGATAATCAAGTAGCTTTATCTCAAACCTATCATCCCGGATGCCAATCGTCAATCGTCCTCTCGCCATTTCTAAGATGATGTTTGTGTGGCTTGGAAAATCCTATCTAGGAGTAATCATTGCCATAGTCATCCTACATCTCCCTGACAACAAAATCTATTGGATATATGAACTTGTCAACCTTTACTAGTACTTCATAGATGCCTATCGACCTCACTATAGATATGTCTAGTAGTTGAATCGTCATGTTGCCCTTCCTTGATTCTTTGAGTCTCATTTTATTAAATGTAGTCAATGACATTAGGTTGATACATGCCCTTGAATCATAGAGTGCATCTCCAAACTTGACCCTGCCAATGTATCAAGGTATGTTGAAACACCTGTTGGTATAGTATGCCCAGAGAGCCAATCATATGATGATCGCAATGAGGCATATGATACTTGATTTGATACTGATAAATGTAATTCTATCTATTATGTTTGTCTCACTCATTAGATGATGACACATACACGATAGATGTCTAAAGAATGATGTGACTCAATGACATATGTCTTCAGGTTAAGGACCTGAACAATGAGACCATATGTATGATAAGAGTACATACATTCTTGTTATGTCCCTAGTTGGATATTACTGTGGAAGAAAAATAGACAACAATATTACATAAGACTAGAGTGTGTGTTGATCTATGACAGAGTCTCATTAGTCATGATATGTCATATCAAGTCAAGGACATAGATATATGTTAAAGAATAGTATATATCAGACAAACCCACTGTGAGAGCGATACATGGATACCATGCAATGGTAGTCACAATCATCTCTCATAGTGATGGTAGTGATTGTGGTTCTTAGACCTAAAATCACTGCACTTATTACATGTGATTGGGTAAACTTTGGCATCATCAAAAATAGTCCTGAAACATGGGTTGTAATATCCTCAAATTTTGGTAAAATTGAACTGTAAAATGATGCATGAATTAAATTGATAATTCCCCAATGGTATTATTGGTGGAATAATAATAAGTTTGATCACCTTTGTGACATGGGTGCTTGTGGCACAAATTAAATAAATAGAAGGAATTAATAATAATGGCCTTTTGTTATGATAAATGAAATAATTATCAATTTTCCAAAAATAGGATTTATGGTGTTTTGGATAATTAGAAGATAATTATCTGGCCGAGATTGGCAACACCATGTTTGAGGCACAAGACAAAGAAATAATAGATTTCTTACATAAATAATAGTACTATCTTTTTGAATTGCTAGATAATAGAATTATAAAGATAATATGCAAGTTCCAAAAGAAAATAAAATATATAGTACTTTGCATAATTAAAGGAATGATTATCTTGTCGAGAATGGTAGTACAATGTTATGGCACCAAATAAATTTATCTCAAAAATAATAAAGAGAAAAAGGACGAATATGTTTAATTACTTCTTAAGCAAAACATCTTACCTTCTCCTTTTATTTTAATTGGATAAACGAGACATCTTTTTATTTATAGAAAGATGGTAAAGGTGATCGTAATGTTATAAGTACCTTTCCCTTTTGACATATTCCTTGTACACCAAAGAAGAAAGGATAAAGAAACAGATAAGAGGGGTTATGAGGATTTTTTGGGTGCATAATGGGATTAGTCATCTTCCTTTTTGGTTTATGATAAACTAGTGTCTCCCTCACCCGTGGTTATATAAAGATGGAAACTCATGTTCCCATGAGTCCAACCTCGCCTTATACATCAAGAGCTATGAAGGACTCTTTCCCTTCACCAGAGATGTTTGGAAACACCTACAACTCACCCACCAACAACACCAACACCTCGTCCTCCTCAGCAGGATGTGTGCCCCTCCTCATCAGTCTAGAATTCTTGAAAGAACCCTCATCACCCATGGGTTTGGATGAAGGGGTCGTCTATCATGGTGGCAACACCATGGCATGGTACCCTTGTGATAGACTCGAACCATCAAGCGTCAACTACATAAGAAGAGGTAGGGAATATGTCTGTGGATGAGTAAATAGGGCACCCCGACATTGCATTGCTCACAAACCGGATGCGGTTGTTCCTTCTCCGGGTGTAGTGGTCGTGGCAGTGCTGAACGGGGGCAGTGACTCCGACACATAGGGAAAGCATCCAGATGCCGAAGGAGCACTGGCATCTGCAGTGTCCCCAACCGCGTGGAGGTTGCACGCTGAGGCGAGAGCAGAGAGGTATCGGGAGGCAATAACAGTTTTGGGTGCTTGAGCCTGTGTGAAGGTGTGAGGTCGTCGGAGACAAGGATGGAAGCAAGAAGCTTGCTTGGCCGCTGTGAGGATGGCAGCACGTGAAGGTGGTAGGCATAGGAGATGGGCACGTCATGGGGATGGCGGCAAGAGAACCAGACTAGGAAGGTGATGCCATCAAACTCACTGAAATTGGCGCCCGAGGGAGCACTGAGGAGAGCCGCAGACGCCGTAATGAGGCGATGCAGACTTCGCGTGCGAGAAAGGAGCCCCAGCAGTCGACTTCTTAGTAAACCTCATCAACAACATCGGCGGTGGCGTGGTGATGGCTTTGTATGTGTGCAGTCGGAGCGTTTGACGGACCAAGGGAGATGGATCATAGTGTGGGGGAGTTCGCGCGTTGCGTGACTCGGCGGTTAGAAAACCCTATCCACGGGACGAGGGTGAAAGGAGGAGAGCAGGGGCGGTTGACCCAGACCGGCCGATCCAGGGAGATTGCAAAGTAGCGCAGACCAATGTATGCTCGCCACGTGGCTACATACGTGAGGTATTTCGCTTTTATATGGAATCATCATCATCATCATCATCATCATCATCATCATCTAAGCCTCAATCCCAACTATGTTGGGGGCTTTTATATGGAATATCTTGTAAAAATTCTAGAAATAGCTAAGAATATCTGAATATAGAAAAATTATATATCATATTGATCAGGAGAACGAGAGGAATCTAAATATAATAGATTTAGAGTCTAATTAAGCTTCTTGTTCTAAAAGTGTAAGCAACATATGTGATAATGTGATTAGAATAAAGGGAAAACCTAGATTTTGCTTAATTTAATGCTTAATTGAATATATTCGTTCATATTAGGCTAACACCTGATCTTGCCATGTATAATGATTAAAACCTTGATAATGTTGAATAATGGAGGATTCCATATTAGTAATATTATTCATACTAATTTAGGGTTTTAAAACCAATATAGACATCTATCTATGATCATAATGTTAGTCATATGATTTAGGTGTCACGAGTAGTTTAATATGCTTAATTTGACGATTAGGGTTTCACCTAATATGCAAAACTAAATTTGTAATATGAGAAACCATGATATGATAGAATTAGGGTTGGTATCCCTAATCCCAGTTCCAAACACGAGATAGCCCTAAACCCTAGTTTAGGAGCGAATCTAGATGTAAATAATGTAATGGTGACACATATGTAATATGCATGTTTCAGATAATGTTGATTGAATGCCTTATTGCTTGGATGGTTGGATACACTCTTAAAGTACACGTGATACATTCTTCATTATTTCTGCGATGGCATAAGGTACGTGGTTACGCTTATGAATACATGTATCGAATTCCGAGATTGCCGATGTTTCTCGACGAGATTGAACAACAAATAAACTGCTTGCTTGTTTATTTAGTTCTTGCAAACTATAAAGTGCATATGAGTATCATGTAAAGTAAATAATAGCATTCTGAACCCTGGGTTAGACTGATCTTTAAGGGTAATGCACACGAGCCCCGGAGGGACAGTGATTACACCTGAGGTAGTTGACCAGATATGGGTTAGAATATGAAAACAAGTTTATTTTCTTATATTCAAGATAAAGATGTTTGCTTATATCTGTACTTGTGATTATTGTTTGAACCCACGTACCAGTATAGTAATATACTGACCGCGTATTTGTTTGTCGGCGTTTTAGGTATCAGATATACTTGATTCGTGGATATGATGGTACATATAGAGATGGTGAAGATACTACAGTTTAATCATGAAGGTTTAGTCTTAATGGTTTATCTTCACACCTGTAAAAGTTAATTCTGTTTAAAAGTTATGTAACTCCTTAGAGGAGCTTTTTATCTAAACATGTAAATATTTGATCATTAATGGAAATTGTTTAATATTTTGTATTATTTCATGAATCTGATCATGGAGTATATGATTAACGATATGCGACTTTAAGGTCTTTTAGACACTCAAAAGTGCGGGTCATTACATTTGGTATCAGAGCACAGATTCATCAATTAATACTTAATAGTTTATAATTTCAAATCATCCTTAGAAATTTTAAGAGAAAAATTAAGTTCCTCATCTCACATTTTCATCTACTTCTCATCTCTTGCATTAAAAAAATTTGAAAAGAAAATATTAATTAGAGAAGTAAAATGTGAAAAGATGTAACCTTTCGTGTAGGTCCCTCTAGAGAGGGTAGATACTAGAAAGATACATGTTTGGGTAAGCCCTTTCTTAGAGGAAGGACTTTGTTTAGGGTATGGAAATCCTAGAGAGTCTAGGGATGTGGAAACTCTAAGAGATAGAGTGTAGTCCCTAACCATAACCCTAAAACCTTAATCCTAATTAATGAACATGGTGTGGTGGTATGGGACACTACCCATGTGAAACTTAAAATTGGTAATCAACATGGTGTGGTGGTATGGGACACTACCCATGTGAAACTTAAAATTGGTAATCAACATGGTGTGGTGGTATGGGACACTGCCCATGTGAAACTTGAAATCATGAATAAGAAAGATAAGGGATGGTCTAGGTAACCCAATCTCCTATGCATGGGGGTATGAGGAGCATAAAACTTATGTGATAAGTCTTAAGAGATATAAAAAAACCAATAGTTGAATATATCAAAAAATGAAAAGTTGGAATATAACTTGCTCAAACTCCTCATGTTGTCTCTAGAAGTTTAGTGATGGTGGCCAAGCCCCTCGAGGGGAAGGCCGAGGTAGCACCAAGCCATGGAGGGAAGGTGACCCAAGTTCATTGAATGAACAGAGACCATGAGGGGGTATTCCAGAGATTGAGAAAACATGGGTTGATATGTTATAATGATAAAAGTTATACTTAATGAAAACAAAGAGATATCTATAAAACCTTTAGGGTAAGTAAGATAACCTGGGGTGGGTCAACCCGAGAGTGGGAAGATGACCTATGAGGGAGGCAAAACCTAGATCTTGGGATCAGGTTGTGGCTAGAGAGCTTAAACCCCTCCTATGAGCCAAGAAGGCACCCTAGGCTAGGACTTTCCCTTAAAAGGTAAGTGAATAAATGTAATTATGTATTGAGATAACTTTAATCCTCACCTAGATAAGTGAAGAGTTAAAGATATAAAAAATGAAAGTACTTAAATTCTTTGAACCCAAGGATGCCAACTCTGAGTGACACAACTAGTCAAGCCCAGGAGGGAAGACCAGTAAGGCACCAAGCCCAGGAGGGAAGGTGGCCTAAGTGGACGACCAAGCCCAGGAGGGAAGGTCATGAAATGGTCAAGCCCAGGAGGAAAGACCAGGCAGGCACCAAGCCCAGGAGGGAAGGTGGCCTAAGTCCACAATGCAGTTGTTTAGGATCAAGCCCCTGGAGGGGAAGATCATAGAGGTCAAGCCCAGGAGGGAAGACCGACATGGAACCAAGCCCTGGAGGGAAGGTGGCCCGAGCCCAATGATGGGACGACACTGCATTATGTGTACTCAAAAGAGAGAGATGGAGGCAATCCGGGTTAAATAATTAAATAAGAGAATAATGTGATTAAAAGATTTGACATCTCAAAAGAAACCCTTAGGGAGGGTAGAGTCCTAATGCAATCCTAGGGTCAAGTAGGGTGTATTAGAGGTACATAGGACCGATGGGCTGGGAGTTGATATGCCCTGAATGCACATGACCATGTGGTCGGGAGGTAACAGCTAGGTTTATCCAAGGTACATGACTCAGGAGACTAGCTACCTCTATGAGGATCATGTAGCCTAATGGGTGAATATGAAAGGCACTCTCTTGATGCATAAGGATGAGATCACTCCAAAAGTACCTATACCCCTAGAGACCTCAAGGATTTGTATAAGGCTCATAATGATACATGAGATGTAAATATAAAAGAAGTCATGAAAACTTGAGAGAAGTTGTTCCCTAACTTAAGAGTAAGAAAAGGGACACTTGACTCCAAGAGATAGAAGAATGATATAAAATTATGAGAAAGAAAGTTTAGAGTCATATAGAGTATGATTCAACTTAATATGTGAAATTGAAAGGTAATGTGTGGATGTACCATCTCCACTCTTGGAATGAAATGAACTTTGTGTTTGGGTTGCAGTCAAATGCTTATTTCATCTCATTATGAGAGAGGGAGATTGGATAGACACATGTTATGCTTAAACATTGAGATAATGAGGATGAATGTCTTACATGTAATTTGTAATGACATGAACTAGGGTTAGAGGTGTTAACTCACCCTTGGGTGCAAATAATGAATAATAGGTTGGAAACCTAGGTGAAAAGAGAAATTATCGAGTAATAATGAAATCACCGATGAAAAATATAATCACCAAGAGATGTTATCATGTAGATAATAAGGATGTGGATATACCTTGAAATAAATTCAAGGACTAATATTAGTATAATGTGAGGAAATTGCATGCCAATGAAAGAGGTTAAGGATATTTAAATAGGGCGTTGACCCTAAGGTTGAACTAATTTGAGTTATCATTCACCTAGGCTTAGTAGGCCTGAATTTTGGGGTCAAAATTCCTTTTAAGGAGGGGTGAATGTAATATCCTCAAATTTTGGTAAAATTGAACTATAAAAATGATACATGAATTAAATTGATCATTCCCCAATGGTATTATTGGTGGAATAATAATAAGTTTGATCACCTTTGTGACATGGGTGCTTGTGGCACAAATTAAATAAACAGAAGGAATTAATAATAATGGCCTTTTGTTATGATAAATGAAATAGTTATCAATTTTCTAAAAATAGGATTTATGGTGTTTTGGATAATTAGAAGATAATTATCTGGCCGAGATTGGCAACACCAAGGTTGAGGCACAAGACAAAGAAATAATAGATTTCTTACATAAATAATAGTACTATCTTTTTGAATTGCTAGATAATAGAATTATAAAGATAATATGCAAGTTCCAAAAGAAAATAAAATATATAGTACTTTGCATAATTAAAGGAATAATTATCTTGTCGAGAATGGCAATACAATGTTATGGCACCAAATAACTTTATCTCAAAAATAATAAAGAGAAAAAGGATGAATATGTTTAATTACTTCTTAAGAAAAATATCTTACCTTCTCCTTTTATTTTAATTGGATAAACGAGACATCTTTTTATTTATAGAAAGATGGTAAAGGTGATCGTAATGTTATAAGTACCTTTCCCTTTTGACATATTCCTTGTACACCAAGGAAGAAAGGATAAAGAAACAGAGAAGAGGGGTTATGAGGATTTTTTGGTGCATAATGGGATTAGTCATCTTCCTTTTTGGTTTATGATAAACTAGTGTCTCCCTCACCCATGGTTATATAAAGATGGAAACTCATGTTCCCATGAGTCCAACCTCGCCTTATACATAAAGAGCTATGAAGGACTCTTGCCCTTCACCAGAGATGTTTGCAAACATCTACAACTCACCCACCAGCAACACCAACGCCTCGTCCTCCTCGGCAGGATGTGTGCCCCTCCTCATCGGTCTAGAATTCTTGAAAGAACCCTCCTCACCCATGGGTTTGGATGAAGGGGTCCTCTGTCATGGTGGCAGCACCATGGCATGGTACCCTTGTGACAGACTCGGACCATCAAGCGTCAACTACATAAGAAGAGGTAGGGAATATGTCCGTGGATGAGTAAATAGGGCACCCCGACGTTGCATTGCTCACAAACCGGATGCGGTTGTTCTTGCTCCGGGTGTAGTGGTCGTGGCGGTGTTGAACGGGGGCAGTGACTCCAACACATAGGGAAAGAATCCAGATGCCGAAGGGGCACTAGCATCTGTAGTGTCCCCAACCACGTGGAGGTCGCACGCTGAGGCGAGAGCAGAGAGGTATCGAGAGGCAATAGCAGTGTTGGGTGCTTGAACCTGCGTGAAGGTGTGAGGTCATCGGAGACAAGGATGGAAGCAAGAAGCTTGTTTGGCCGTTGTGAGGATGGCAGCACGTGAAGGTGGTAGGTATAGGAGATGGGCACGTCAGGGGGACGGCGGCAAGAGAACCAGACTAGGAAGGCAATGCCATCAAACTCACTGAAATTGGCGCCTGAGGGAGCACTGAGGAGAGCCACAGACGCCGTAACGAGGCGATGCAGACTTCACATGCGAGAAAGGAGCCCCATCATCTAGTTTCTTGGTAAACCTCATCAACAACATCTGCGGTGGCTTGGTGACGGCTTCGTCTGTGTGCAGCCGGAGCATTTGACGGACCAAGGGTGATGGATCAGAGTGTGGGGGAGTTCGCGCGTTGCGTGACTCGGCGGTTAGAAAACCCTATCCACGGGACGAGGGTGAAAGGAGGAGAGCAGGGGCGGTTGACCCAGACCGGCCAATCCAGGGAGATTTCAAAGTAGCGCGGACCAATGTATGCTCGCCACGTGGCTACATACGCGAGGTATTTCGCTTTTATATGGAATATCTTGTAAAAATTCTAGAAATAGCTAAGAATATCCGAATATAGCAAAAATTATATATCAAATTGATCAGGAGAACGAGAGGAATCTAAATAAAATATATTTAGAGTCTAATTAAGCTTATTGTTCTAAAAGTATAAGCAACATATGTGATTATGTGATTAGAATAAAGGGAAAACCTAGATTTTGCTTAATTTAATGCTTAATTGAATAGATTAGTTCATATTAGGCTAACACCTGATCTTTCCATGTATAATGATTAAAACCTTGATAATGTTGAATAATGGAGGATTCCATATTAGTAATCTTATTCATACTAATTTAGGGTTTTAAAACCAATATATACATCTTTCTATGATCATAATGTTAGTCATATGATTTAGGTGTCACGAGTAGTTTAATATGCTTAATTTGACGATTAGGGTTTCACCTAATATGCAAAACTAAATTTGTAATATGAGAAACCATGATATGATAGAATTAGGGTTGGTATCCCTAATCCCAGTTCCAAATATGAGATAGCCCTAAACCCTAGTTTAGGAGCGAATCTAGATGTAAATAATGTAATGGTGACACATATGTAATATGCATGTTTCAGATACTGTTGATTGAATGCCTTATTGCTTGGATGGTTGGATACACTCTTAAAGTACACGTGATATATTCTTCATTATTTCTACAATGGCATAAGGTATGTGGTTACACTTATGAATACATGTATCGAATTCCGAGATTGCCGATGTTTCTCGATGAGATTGAACAACAAATAAACTGCTTGCTTGTTTATTTAGTTTCTGCAAACTATAAAGTGCGTATGAGTATCATGTAAAGTAAATAATAGCATTCTGAACCCCGGGGTTAGACTGATCTTTAAGGGTAATGCACACGAGCCCCGGAGGGACAGTGATTACACCTGAGGTAGTTGACCAGATATGGGTTAGAATATGAAAACAAGTTTATTTTCTTATATTCAAGATAAAGATGTTTTCTTATATCTGTACTTGTGATTATTGTTTGAACCCACGTACCAGTATAGTAATATACTGACCGCATATTTGTTTGTCGGCATTTTAGGTATCAGATATACTTGATTTGTGGACATGAGGGTACAGATAGAGATGTTGAAGATACTACAGTTTAATCATGAAGGTTTAGTCTTAATGGTTTATCTTCACACCTGTAAAAGTTAATTCTGTTTAAAAGTTATGTAACTCCTTAGAGGAGCTTTTTATCTAAACATGTAAATATTTGATCATTAATGGAAATTGTTTACTATTTTGTATTATTTCATGAATATGATCCTGGAGTATATGATTAACGATCTGCGACTTTAAGGTCTTTTAGACACTCAAAAGTGCGGGTCGTTACATGGGTTGTTATAACGATGATTGGGTGACTTTGACACATGAGGACTTGACTATGAGTGGTAGATATGGGATTTGTCACTCCTACAAGGAGTATGATATCCAGGGCCCCTTGATAAGTGAGACTGAGAATTGTATGGCCATACTCATGTGATTCAATATATGATATGTGAATTCACATGCATCTCAAACAACATGCTCTAGGTCAAAGAACATGGATTGAATGTTGAAGAGGATGATGTTCCATGACCCAAGTTCAATATGGATGTTAGTGACAAAGGAACTATACGATCACGGTAACACTAATGATAGATTGTAGGTTGAAGTCTCCAACTTTCTGAGTTATTTGGGTAGCGATGATGAGTTACTAGATTCCACTCATTGCTTGTGATGTCATAAGTTAGCTATGGACATTCACTGCCAATGTAAATTGGAACCTACATGGTCACACACATAGGATACCCCTAGAAGAGGAGATTGTCCATGAATGATGTTTAGATTGAGACTAAAGGTGTTTAGGTACTCAATTAAACATAAAATTGACTGACTGGACTCAGAACTATCAAGTTCAAGTGTTGAACTAGCTGGATAGAGTGTCAGGTTGATTGGAGACTGCATTGGCAATGTCAAGACTGCCAACACACCGGTTCACCCAGGTGAGCCAATCGGCTGGTGTGAGCCAACCGACCGATTCACTTGGTGAACCGGGTGGCTCACAGTCCAGCCAATTGAGGAAATAAGGATTTGCCCGGTTGGAGGAAAACTTTCACGTTTCACTTGTTCAATTCGATTGGAACAAGGATTAATCTTTGAATTAATTGGAAATGATTGAGGTAAGTCAATTACAGGCAAGTCTGGGAAGTGAAATGACTAGTTCACTAGGTGAACCGATCGGCTCACACTCCCAGCCGACCGGTTCACTTGTGAACCGATTGGTTCGCCTACCGCAGTACAAACTATTCATGGAATTTTTGGATCCTTCTACTCCCGAACAGACTGGGAACCCTGACCCTGCCCTCTACTATAAATAGAGGGGTACTGGGGGTTTCTCAGAACACACAACTCAGAACATTAGTTGCTCTGCAAAGTTGTTGTCCTATCTAGTTTGGGTAACCAAGAGAGCCTGAGAAAGTGCTACCCAACTAGGGAGGCACAATAAGGGAAAGACAAATGTAGAAAAGCAGTCTGAGTTCGGGAGAGTAGGTTGGTGCTAGTACACCAACAGGCTGGTTGTCTCCTTCCTGCCAGTTCTTCTAGAACGGTAGGAGTTCCAAGTTGTCTGTGTGGACTATCTACAGAGGCAGGAGATGTCTGCTGCTTAGGGGGACACGTCAGCCGCAGTCCGTGGTGGAGGCCAGAGTCCATGGCAAAGACTAGGAGCTGCACAAACACCGTCCAAGACATGACGTTGAAGACCGCACATGGCTGTGAGGTATTGTCACTGGGAAAGCCCCAAGACCAGATATATCTCACTAAAACCATCCTTCCCATTACATAGTTGTTGATGCAATCTCCTATTATGGGTTAATGGCTAGTAAATTTTTTGTTTTTGCTGCCTGCTCTGAGGCCATAAAACCCAACAGTGGTATTAGAACCACGTCAACGTAATGTGTGTTGGGATAAATTGATATGATCAGATTTTGGTTATATCATCATATTTATTGCATACGATGTGAATATTTAAAATGACTAATGTTCATATCCAAATAAATACTACATGCGAACACAAACTAATATACATATATGATATGGTATATATACAATTGATACACGTCACCCTAAAATGGTTTTGTTGGTGGATGTGTGGCATGGTTATGGCTTGTAAACCCTATGTGTGCTTGGTTGGTTATGGTTTTTTGCATCTCAGTTTGCATACCGAGCCTCTACCTTCTATTCCACATGTAACTCGAGATAACTTGAAATCCTTTCTTTTCTACCTTTGATCCCCTCAAATGTAACTCAAGGTTTCCCAAAGATTGTGTAAAAGTAGGATAGTTTATTTTCTATTATATCGAAGAAGAAGACGCTCAGCACCATATTATCCGACCACCTGGAGGATCGAGGAGGATTGTGAAGGTGGAGTCGGATTGACCGGTTGATGTCCCAACCGCTTGTTGGAGGTGTCCAGACATCGGAGGCCAGACCGACCAACCAACTAACTAGGAGGTGAGCCAATCATGCCATAGGATGATCCAATCAACCCGCAATGGTTCAAGCACAAAGATCTTCATTGTGGCATCCAACTTACAAAACATGATTTACTTAAGCGAAAGCGTTCGTTTGCAGCGGATTACTGAAAAATCAAAACTTTTTATAAAGAGATCCATATACTGAAAACTCTTTCATAAAGAACCAAAGTAATTCAATTACATTCTGGTTCACTAGTACATCTCTTGTAGCATTCCTTCTTGAGGATTACAACATCAACTTCCCTGTTCAAAACTATACATTGGCAGTATAAGAGTCTCGAGGCATCAAGCCAAAATCTCATATTGGTACGTTAAACTAACTACTAACTCCAAGGACCTGAGAGTACAGAGACGACACATAGGACTCTATGTAAAAACATGACAACCAGTGTCTCCACCTGGATATCACTGCTGTCCCTGCTTCTGCTGCTGCTGTTCTTCACCTGCTATAGAGTTTATGCTGCTTCTTCTGCGTCTACCTAAAAAGTTGGATCCCACGGGGGTGAAACAATTGAAATTGTCCCATCGAGAGATATAACTCTCTGCCAGAAATATTATTATTGCAGTTAAATAGAATAAAACTGAGCAGAAGAATTATAAGTATTCGACAGTAGATAAATCAATTATCTAAGCATATTAGAGCAATGTTCTTCTTCAAAGTATTTCAGCTTGTAACTTGGTAAAGCAGTATGTCATTTCCAATAAGGAATATGAAGAACATGTATAGCATTATTCCAACTAAGACATACTAAGCAAGGTATCATCAACCTGTGATTCTCGTATTTCAACCTTAAGCAATTATGTTACACAGCTAATTACATTTTACAAGCATACTTAAGCCCTGAGGAGATTAGGTATACCGCTCATACTCCAACCAACCATTGTGGAATTGAAATCTGTACCATACATAGGTCAATAGAAGAGCCGGATTCCCATGACCTCATCTTCCTTAGTCAGTGTGAGGACCAAATGCAGGACATCTTGTGTCTCTGCGAAATAGCTTTCCAGGGTATACTGGCAACTTCGCTATTAGAGTTACAGTGGCATGTTGTACTCTCTTCACAATTGAGAGATATTATATTTATCTCACATCGATCCGACATTAACATTATCGGGAGATTAGTAGGGCTGGTAAAAATACTGCGACCCGACCCGACCTGAAAATTGGGTTTTTCAAGTTCAAAATCAGGTATGGGTTTGATTTGGGCATACCCGAGCCGAGTCTTTTAATCCTGGGTCGGGCACAATTGCGACCCATAGAACCCACAGACCGGAGGGACCCGAGACCTAGGAGCATGACTACACGGAAGTGGAAGACTGAAAAGGCAAAGCCCTAATTTTTGTCTTCTCCATCTCCACCCCCACCAGGCACCGACTCTCCCCTGTCTGCCTCCACCTTCTCTAACATCGATCGAGTACTACTCCCCTCCACCTCCTCTGACACCAATCGAGTACCTCCCTCTGAAGCCTCTGTCCCCACACTAGCCTACCCCATAGACATCGTCTGGTGGAGGATCTGAAGGCATCATGGACTCAGCCTAGCATTGGGAGTTCGGGGAAAACTTTCAGGCATCATGGACTCAGCCTGTAGGGCTTACGAGGTCTTCGTCTCTTCAGTTCATGTTAGTTCAATGCCACCTCACTGACCATCCTTGACGGAGCAAATAACCACTTAGACGACTCTCTACTGGACACTGTCGGCAACCTATGGAACATGTTGGTCCTCTCCCTCACCGCTAACAACCTCCAAGGACCCATTCCAACAACACTCGGGAATGACACCGCACTTATCCAATTTGACCACTCCACCAACAAATTCTCTGACAACATCCCAGACTCATTGGACCATCTAACTAGCTGAATCTTTTTCAATGTCTCCAACAACACCCTCTCCGGCCCCATGTCGCTACTCCTAGCATAGAAATTCAATGCCTCATTGTTCTGGTACCCTCTAAAGCCGAGGCTGGCACTGCGAGCACGTTCTGGTGACTGACCGGTAGATGACAGCGTTAGCACAAATTCTAATGTAGGTAGATTGGTTCACAAGCTGCAGATGGATGTGACCCATTGAGGTAGGTCGATGTCGTTCATGGCGTCCCCTGGTGCTTTCCCCATGATGAGGAGCATGAATCCTAAGTTGTAGAAGTCGGTCTTGGAACTGATGTTTTTGAGCTTGGACAACTTGGGTGCTCTGTGTGACTGTGTCCCCGAGCATCGGCTACAGCGATGATGCTGGAGTTGGCTTCTTCTATCACGAGGCGTGAGAGAATATTTTGGATTGGATAATAAACAGGGCGAACAAATACAAAGAAAAAGTGATATTCAGGTATTTCGGGTCTAGTCGGGTCTAAGCTTTTGGGTCGGGTCTAAATCAGATTGGGTGAATTTTGGGTCTTCATTTTAAGAAAAAATTCGGGTCGGGTCCAGATCCTAAACCAAACGGGTCGGGTCGGGTCTGAAAAACCCGACCCATTGCCAGGCCTAGAGATTAGTGATACATCCATCCCGGCATTGGGAGATTAGTGATACATCCATCCCAGTATATATAATGAAGGATTGAGAGATTTAATGTTTTACTCACATCAATACCTCCATTAGGGCATAAGGATATTCATGCCCATAACCCCCACATACTCAACAGTATGCTCTCTAGGAGTTCCCGTAGGAAAACTTGTTTCACCATCACCAATTACTGACAATGATGGATGTATGGTCAGGGCTCTACATGATACCATTTCACTTGATTAATTAAGTACATTACCATATTCTTTTAGCATCAATCATGTTTTCAACTATAAATCATTTTAACAATTGCTACAAAGAATGAATACTACTTCTATCAAGTTCTTTTTAGAGCTTTATAAAACATTGGGATCTCAATCCCTTGTCACATCAGGGTATCTCATCCCTTAACATCTCATCATCATGATTATGGAATATGGGTATTCAAACCCTCAATTCATCAAAACACTTGTTACCACTTATCAGGTAGCTTAATGCCTTCAGGTCATCTGACCAAGATAAACATAATATTTGCAATGTAAGCATTTCACATGGCTCTTAAAGCCCATTAATCTCTTGTCACCTCTTATTAGGCAACAATGCATATTATGGCACACAAGGCCCACAAAACAGTTTCAATAATAAAATATCATAGCTCATACCTGGCTATGTCCAACATTTCATGAAACCTACATGATTAGTGCACATGATAACAGTTATAACAATTGCATATCAGCACTATGCAATGTAAGAATAACATCATTATTTCCTTATTAGAATTAGGATTTCCCAATTTATTTCAATTAGGAATACTCATCTCATTACCTAATTTAGGGTTATGGTTTATCATCATATTACCCAAAATTAGGGTTTTATACATTATAACCCAAGATTGGGGCTTTGCATACCTTTACCCTATATTAGGGTTATGATTTCATATCAAGGTTTCACATGTCATTACATTAGGGTTTCACTTGACATCACCCTTAATTAGGGTTTCATATCACATTATTGCATTAAGATTTCATATGACATCACCCTTGATTAGGGTTTCATATGACATCATCCTCAATTAGGGTTTCATATGACATCACCTTCAATTAGGGTTTCATATGACATTACCCTCAATTAGGGTTTCATATGACATCATTATCAATTAGGGTTTCATATGACATCATCCTCAATTAGGGTTTATATGATATCATCCTCAATTAGGGTTTCATATGACATCACCCTCAATTAGGGTTTCATATGACATCATTCTCAATTAGGGTTTCATATGACATCATCCTCAATTAGGGTTTCATATGACATCACCCTTAATTAGGGTTAGGGCTTATCAACCTTCTTAATTAGGGTTTCATGATCTCTTTATCAAGGATCATACCCTAATTACACATTTTATTCATGTTGAAAGTGTTGAGGCTTAATCACAACATGATTATCATTCATGTAGGAATTCCTCTCTCTCTCATTCTCTCATCCTCTCTAGGATGTTGATCATTTCAACTTAATTAGATTAGGTCAAATCAACTGAATGAAGAGCTGACACCGTGTATTAATTCATTGCTTCCATAAGCATTAAGAGTTAATCACTCAAAAGGTACTAATAACCCTAGTACCTTAAAGGTACAACCATTATAATTATCTTTGATAACTTCATTAACCATCATAGGGTTGATTAATATTTCATAACTTTGAGACTAATAGATCTCCAAAAGGTTTTGTTACTATTCAACCTTCAAACGGTTTTGACCTCCTTGAAATTCAAACGGTCTTGGTGTCATATGACCTTCAAACGGTCTTGGTGTTACATGACCTTCAATCGGTTTTGAAGACTGTTAGAATTAAAATAATATTAACTCCAAACAGTTTGAAACGGAATGAGCAACTCAACATTGAAACTGAATGAACATCAAACAGTTTGACATCATTTTCTCTCCAAACGGTCTGAGGACCATTTGAACCCAAACGGTCTCAAGACCGTTTGGTCCAAACCTCCTTGAAACCGAATGGACCAATTAAGACTTCCAACATCAAATCGATTTATGGTTTGAACATATTGAATCATCAATCAATTAAACTATTGAAGGTACATCAGATCGTGGCCCTTGGATCTTCAACCATCACCATAATCCACCATTGACCTCCAAACGGTCTTGAGACCGTTTGGTCTCAAATGGTCTTGAGACGGTTTGACCTCCAAACGGTCTTGAGACCATTTGAGTCAAACCACCTCAAAACTGATTCCTTCAACTAGGGTTTCAATCAATTCAATTGATTAGGGCTTGCAATTGGTAGATCTTCCATGCTTGGAATCATTATCATCAGTTCAATTGAATCCAATGGATCAACGTTCAACAACATCAACACTTAACCTCCAAACGGTCTGAGACTGTTTGGTTTCAAACGATCTTGAGACCGTTTGGTCTCAAATCATTGAAACCTTTTGCACTAGATTTTTGTTAAGGTGTGTTCTTAAGATGATGTCATCATCATCAAGCTTTGGTCCTTCAAAAACTACTATCATTCTTATGGTAATACCATTAATTGGATCAAGAAATTTCAAGAAGAACAAAATGATCAACAATTGATGAAGAATTGGATGTAATAACAACATTTAAGGGTTCAAGTTATATAAACTGCCTTCAAAACTGAATCCAAGCTTCAAGCTTCACGTCCTCAATGGTGAATGAAGCGTTCACAACCTCCCAAGGCTTGTCCTCAAGTCTTTGAGTGAAATGAATGGCTAAGGTTGAAGATTGAATGAAGAAAAGAAGAAATCAAGCATTACTTTTCGATTTCCACCATGAAAACAAGGTTGAAGATGATTAAGGAGCTTACCTACAGGTTGGAGTTCGTCCTCCTATTGCTCCTAAGTTCCCTTTTGCTCAGCCAAAGCAAGGAGAGAAAGCAAATCCGAAAAAGAGTCCTTATGTGGGTGGAAAATGGGATGTATATAAGAAAATTCAATGAGAGAGAAAGTTTTATAATAATCCTTTATTTTCTTAAATTGATGCCACATCTCCCCCTCAACTCCTTTCCCACGAAGCCATCCTCTTCCAATTTGCAATCCTCTTCTTTATCCATGAATTAAAGGAAAAGAAATTAAGCACCTTAATCATTATAATAATAATATCCATAAGTTAGTGGATATTACTTTTCCTTTAACTAATGTGAGTGGGTTCTCCACTCACTTGAGATATTTTTGGTGCCTTTGCAAGGCACAAGTACGTCCACACTTATGCAAATTCAACCATATCGTTTTTGGTTGATGGCACTTCAATTAATATATTTATTTTTGCATTAAATTAAATTATGTTTCCAATTATGCTTAAATATTGATTATTTTAATATCAAAATTCTCTCTCCTCCAAAGTGATCAAATGAGATGACCCTCTCATTTTATTTTCTCTACATGATTCCAAGAAACATGAGGGACTCTCTAAAGGTGGTATTTTGCATATTGAACCCTAGGTTTTGGGTAAATTGCACATTACACCAAAACTAGGTTTTAATGCACAACATTGCTTAATAAGCTCTTTCTTAGTTCTCAGGATTTCACAAGCCATACCTCTGCATCATTCTAATTCTTATGATGCTTCAACACTTGGGGAACATTTTACCATGTAACATTTGCAATTTAACCCCTCAACTTGGGTAATTTGCACATTAGTCCAAAACAAGCAAAATATTGTTTCAACATTATTCAAAAAGGACTAAAATTGAAACATAAGTTCCTCTTGAGCCTTGATTACTTTTCAAGAAATAAGGGCAAGCATATAATAAATTTATTAAGCAAAACATCTAGGGTTAAAGGATAACCCATGTCAGGGATGTTATAATTTATCTACCCCTAACAAGGAGTTTGTCCCCGAAATCATCAAGAGAGAAAAGAAGGGTACTTCCTCCTCATCTCTTCCTATAGTTCCCACGTAGCTTCTTCAATGCCACGATGATGCCAGAGAACTTTCACAAGACATATATCTTTATTTTTCAGCTTTTTAATTCTCTTGTCAAGGATCATCACAGGTCCTTCAACATATGATATATCATCATTTAATTCTACCTCCACAGGTTGCAAAACTAACTCTATGTCAGGATGGCACTTTCTCAGCATGGAGATATGGAACACTAGATGCAACTTATGCAACTCAGGGGGTAACTCTAGCTTATAGGATACCCTTCCAATCCGTTCAATGATTGGATAAGGCCCCATAAACCTCGGAGCTAACTTTCCCTTCCTTCCAAATCTAAGAACATCTTTCCAAGGTGAGACCTTGAGATATACTCTGTCTCCAACTTGGAATTCTAAAGGTCTTCGCCGTTTGTCAGCGTATGACTTCTGTCTATCATGTGCAGTCTTTAATTGTTGTTGTATTACTTTAATCTTCTCAGTTGTCTACTACACAAGCTCAGGACCCAAAATTTGATTTTCTCCTATTTCATACCAACATAAAGGAGATCTACAACGTCTACCATATAATGCTTCATATGGTGCCATATCAATACTGTGCTAATAGCTATTATTGTAAGCAAATTCTATCAAGCTCAGATGTAGATCCCAACTTCCTACAAACTGAAGGACACATGCCCTAAGCAAGTCCTCTAAGGTTTGTATGGTCCTCTCAGATTGTCTGTATGTCTGTGGGTGAAATGTAGTATTAAACCTTAACTGCGTACCCAAATATTTATGTAATCGTTCCCAAAAATGACTCGTGAAATGGGGACCTCTATCAGGAACAATAGTAACTGGAACCCTGTGCAACCGCACTATCTCATTAACATATATCTGCGCCAGCTTTTTAGCAGTGTAGGTTGTTTTAATAGGAAGGAAATGTGTTATCTTAGTCAACCTATCAACTATCACCCATATGGAATCATGACCTTTGGTTATTCTAGGAAAACCAACCACAAAATCCATGGTCACATGATCCCATTTCCACTGCGGTATAGGCAAAGGTTGCATTGTTCCTGCGGGCTTTTGATGTTCAGCTTTAACCTGCTGACACACCGAACACCGCATAACAAACTTAGCTACATCCTTCTTCAATCCTGGCCACCAATACATATCTTTCAAGTTATGATACATTTTGGTGCTCCCTGGATGCATTGCATACATCGAAGAATGAGCTTCTTCCAAAACTAACTTCCTTATGTCATTGGCATCAGGTACCACCATCCTACCATGGTAATAGACTACCTGATCCTCAGATTCATGAAAGCCATCCCGCTTCTCACTTCCATACTCTAACCTGATCTGTTGAACCACAGTATCAGCTTGATGTGATTCTTTAATCTATTGTTTCAGAGTAGGCTTTATGTGCATCTCAGCTAACAGCCCGGCTAACAAAGATACCTTAAGTTGTATATTGTTTTTCCTCATAGAGATAATCATATCTCTCTTAGATCACACTAAGGAGTTCAACTGTGCTTTATCTAGGGCTGGTGATGATGATTTCCTACTTAGTGCATCAGCCACTACATTAGCCTTTCCTGGATGATAATCAGTTGTACAATTGTAGTCCTTAATTAACTCCATCCAGCGGCATTGTCTCATGTTTAACTCATGTTGTGAGAAGATATATTTTAGATTCTTGTGGTCTGTGAAAATCTGGAATGTTTTTCCATAGAGATAATGTCTCCAGATCTTCAAAGAATGGACCACAACAGCTAGCTCTAGATCATGTGTTGGATAATTCTCCTCGTGTTTCTTAAATTGTTGAGAAGCAAAAGAAATCACTTGATTATCCTACATTAACACACATCCTAGTCCATTCTTAGATGCATCAAAGAAAACTATATACCCCTTCCCTTGCTCAAGTAACACCAGCACAGGTGCACTTGTTAACCTTTCTTTCAACAGTTGGAAAGAATGTTGACACTTGTCATTCCAGACAAAAGGAACCTCCTTTCTGGTCAACTTGGTTAGGGGTAAAACTATAGAAATGAAGTTCTTAATGAACCTCCTATAGTATCCTGCCAGTGCTAGGAAACTGCGTATCTTTTTTGGTGTTTTTGGCTGTTCCCATTGCAGGACAGATTCTACTTTCTTAGGATCAACACGAATACCTGAGGCAGATATTACATGTCCTAGAAAAGAAACTTCTGGTAACCAGAACTCACATTTGCTAAACTTAGCATACAACTTATGCTCTCTTAGCAAAGTTAAAGCTTGACAGAGGTGTTGCTCATGCTGTTGAGTATCCCTACTGTATACCAGGATGTCATCTATGAAGACCACTATGAATTGATCATGGAAAGGTCAAAAGATTCTATTCATGAGTTCCATGAATGCAACTGGTGCATTAGTTAGTCCAAACGACATAACTATGAACTCATAGTGACCATACCTTGTCCTAAAGGAAGATTTTGGTATGTCACTCTCCTTAATTTGCAACTGATGGTATCCTAACCTCAGATCTATGTTAGAAAAGATAGTTGTACCACACAACTGATCAAACAAGTCATCGATCCTTGGCAGAGGATACTTGTTCTTTATAGTTACTTTATTCAAATGTCTATAATCAATGCATAACTGCATCGATCCATCCTTCTTCTTAACAAAAAGAACAGGAGCACCCCATGGTGAAGTACTCAGTCGGATAAAACCCTTCTCAAGCAACTCCTACAACTGTTTCTTGAGCTCTGCCATCTCAGTAGGTGCCATTCTATATGGTGTTTGTGCTATTGGTTGCGTGCCTGGGATTATATTAATCTCAAAATCAATCTCTCGGGGCAGAGGTACACCTGGAAGTTCCTCAGGGAACACATCTTCAAACTCCCTAACTATCGGAACTTCAGAAAGATTAGAACTCTCCATTGTGGTGTCTACCACATGTGGAAAGAATGCAAAGCATCCTTGCCTCATCAGCTTCTCAACTACCATAGATGACACAAGACAGGTTGGAAGAATCTTTCTATCTCCCTGAAAGATCCATGTGTCACCATCATTAGTGAACACAGCTTGCTTGGAATCACAATCCAAGACAACCTTATACTTTTCTAGAGTGTCCATCCCAAGAATTATATCAAACCCATGCATCTCAAGTGGTATAAAATCCACCTAAATGCGATGTTCAAAAAAATAAAGAGTGCAGGGAGAACACACCTCCTGCAACACTGCAGATCCCAATAAAGGGGTTTCTAATAACAAACTTTCTTCCCTATGAACAATTGTCATATTGCAGTCAAGAATCACTCTTCTAGTGATGAAGGAATGCATAGAACTTGAATCAATCAAAATAGATACCAAGTAGGATAAAGACAAATCAGAATGAAATAGTTCCATTTGACCTGTCACAACTCGGGGGTTGACTCCTGCTTCAGGTTGATTCATTGCATAGAATCTAGTCATTACTTGCTGTTGACCCTGTGCTCAGTTGTTAGGTGCCGACAAACCAGCTTGGGACGCTTGTCCACATCCTCTATCACCACTCAAAATCTTTTTCCTCTGAGAGCCTTGTTGACTCTTCCTCTGAGATTGAGTCATACTTGCTTCTCTAGCTCGACAATCTTTCATCAAATGCCCCATCTTTCTACATATAAAACATCCTCTATTCCCTAACTGTGGCCTGGGTGGTCATGTTACCGACACTGATGTTGATTTGTGGGCTCCTTCTGGTGGTATACTATGACCTCTACCCCTATTCGACGTCCATAGTGTCTGGTTATTAAACCTTGGTGGTGCTATTGGTGCAGAAAATCTTGGTTTCTTGAAACTTTTGGACCCTTGTCCTTAAAACTGAGTATACACCTTCTTACTCTTAGTCTGTCGCTTCTCAATCACTGCCCTTTCTATCCATCTGAAGGACTCCAAAAAAGTGGAAAACCTCTCCCTATTCTCTAAGGCAGACACATGAGTGGTCAAATTAGCGTTCAACCCCTTCTCAAAATGCTGAATTCTCTCTTCCTCAATAGCTGCCATATGCGGACAAAACCACAAAAGCTCCATGAACTTAGCTTCATACTCGCTAATGTTCATTGGTATTTGCCTTAACCTCTCAAACTGAGAGATCTTCTCATCTAGAAATGTCTTAGGGAAATATCTACTGATGAATTCTTGTCGAAATACTTCCCATCCAATCTCAACACCTGGCCTCTTGCCCTCTTCTATGGTCCACTAGTGACCAGCACTCCCTTTCAGAAGGTATACCACATGTCTAACCTTCTCAACTTCTAGAATATTAAGGATTTCGAAGGCCTTCTCCAGCTCAGTCAGCCACATATCAGCATCTGCTGGGTTAGCTGTTCCAGCATATTCTGTGGCTCCAACCCAGTGAAGTCATTCAAAAGTCTTGCCAGTGGCCTGTCCTTCATGGTGAGCTGGTGCCCTAGGTGTATATGGTGGCATCCTATCTGCCATATGCATCATAGCTACCATGAACTGCCCAAACAGATCATGGAAGGCTGGGTTTTCCAATGCAGCTTGGTTAAGCTGGGGATGTTCAGGTTCTGGTTCATCCCTATCCTGATCCCTTGCACCTCTTCGTGGTGCAACAAAACTACTCTCAGCAGCATGTTCTTTGTGTGATCCAAACATCTTCAAGTTCTTCTTCTCCTCCTATATGAACAGAATATACTATCAGATTACTTGAAGTCACTAGAATAGACTCTACAACCTTAATCCTATGTCTCTGTAGACTCAGCAAACCTGGAGCTCTGATACCAACTAATCTTGTGGCATCCAACTTACAAAACATGATTTACTTAAGCGGAAGCGTTTGTTTGCAGCGGATTACTGAAAAATCAAAACTTTTTACAAAGAGATCCATATACTGAAAACTCTTTCATAAAGAACCAAAGTAATTCAATTACATTCTGGTTTACTAGTACATCTCTTGTACCATTTCTTCTCGAGGATTACAACATCAACTGCCCTGTTCAAAACTATACATAGGTAGTATAAGAGTCTTAAGGCATCAAGCCAAAATCTCAGATCGGTACATTAAACTAACTACTAACTCCAAGGACCTAAGAGTACAAAGACGACACATAGGACTCTATGTACAAACATGACAACCAGTGTCTCCATCTGGATATCACTGCTGTCCCTACTGCTACTGCTGCTATTCTTCACCCACTATAGAGTTTCTGCTTCTTCTTCTATGTCTACCTAAAACATTGGATCCCACGGGGGTGAGACAATTGAAATTGTCCCAGCGAGAGATATAACTCTCCACCAGAAATATTATTATTGGAGTTAAATAGAATAAAACTGAGCAGAAGAATTATAAGTATTCGACAGTAGATAAATCAATTATCTAAGCATATTAGAGCAATGTTATTCTTCAAAGTATTTCATCTTGTAACTTGGTAAAGTAGTATGTCATTTCCAATAAGGAATATGAAGAACATGTATAGCATTATTCCAACTAAGACATACTAAGTAAGGTATCATCAACTAGTGATTCTCATATTCCAACCTTAAGTAATTATGCTACACGGCTGATTACATTTTACAATCATACTTAAGCCCTGAGGAGATGAGATATACCGCTCATACTCCAACCGACCATTGCGAAATTGAAATGGTACCATACATAGGTCAATAGAAGAGCCGGATTCCCATGACCTCATCTTCCTCAGTCAGTGTGAGGACCAAATGCAAGACATCTTGTCTCTCTACTAAATAGCTTTCCAGGGTATACTAGCAACTTTGCTATTAGAGTTATAGTGGCATGTTGTACTCTCTTCACAATTGAGAGATATTATATTTATCTCACATCAATCCAGCATTAACATTATCAGGAGATTAGTGATACATCCATCCCAGCATTGGGAGATTAGTGATACATCCATCCCAGCATATATAATGAAGGATTGAGAGATTTAATGTTTTTCTCACATCAATACCTCCATTAGGGAGTAAGGAAATTCATGCCCATAACCCCCACATACTCAACCGTATGCTCTTCAGGAGTTCCCGTAGGAAAACCTATTTCACCATCACCAATTACTGACGATGATGGATCTGTGGTCAGGGCTCTACATGATACCATTTCACTTGATTAATTAAGTACATTACCATATTCTTTTAGCATGAATCATGTTTTCAACTATAAATCATTTTAACAATTGCTACAAAGAATGAGTACTACTTCTATCAAGTTCTTTTTAGAGCTTTATAAAACATTGGGATCTCAATCCCTTGTCACATCAGGGCATTTTCATCCCTTAACATCTCATCATCATGATTATGGAATATGGGTATTCAAACCCTTAATTCATCAAAACACTTGTTACCACTTATCAGGTAACTTAATGCCTTCAGGTCATCTGACCAAGATAAACATAATATTTGCAATGTAGGCATTTCACATGGCTCTTAAAGCCCATTAATCTCTTGTCACTTCTTATTAGGCAACAAGGCATATTATGGCACACAAGGCCCATAAAACAGTTTCAATAATAAAATATCATAGCTCATACCTGGCTATGTCCAACATTTCATGAAACCTGTATGATTAGTGAACATGATAACCGTTATAACAATTGCATATCAGCACTATGCAATGCAAGAATAACATCACTATTTCCTTATTAGAATTAGGATTTCCCAATTTATGTCAATTAGGAATACTCATCTCATTACCCAATTTAGGGTTATGGTTTATCATCATATTGTCCAAAATTAGGGTTTTATACATTATAACCCAAGATTGGGGCTTCACATTCCTTTACCCTATATTAGGGTTAGGATTTCATAACAAGGTTTCACATGTCATTACATTAGGGTTTCACTTGACATCACCCTTAATTAGGGTTTCATATCACATTATTGCATTAAGATTTCATATGACATCACCCTTGATTAGGTTTTCATATGACATCATCCTCAGTTAGGGTTTCATATGACATCACCCTCAATTAGGGTTTCATATCACATCATTCTCAATTAGGGTTTCAATGACATCACCCTCAATTAGGATTTCATATGACATCATCCTCAATTAGGGTTCCATATGACATCACCCTCAATTAGGGTTTCATATGACATCATTCTCAATTAGGGTTTCATATGACATCATCCTCAATTAGGGTTTCATATGAAATCACCCTTAATTAGGGTTAGGGCTTATCAACCTTCTTAATTAGGGTTTCATGATCTCTTTATCAAGGATCATACCCTAATTACACATTTTATTCATGTTGAAAGTGTTGAGGCTTAATCACTACATGATTATCATTCATGTAGGAATTCCTCTCTCTCTCTCTCATCCTCTCTAGGATGTTGATCATTTCAACTTTATTAGATTAGATCAAAACAACTTGAATGAAGAACTGACACCGTGTATTAATTCATTGCTTCCATAAGCATTAAGAGTTAATCACTCAAAAGATACTAAATACCCTAGTACCTTAAAGTTACAACCATTATAATTATATTTGATAACTTCATTAACCATCATAGGGGTGATTAATCTTACATAACTTTGAGACTAATAGATCTCCAAAAGGTTTTGTTACTTTTGAACCTTCAAACGGTTTTGACCTCCTTGACCTTCAAACGGTCTTGGTGTCATATGACCTTCAAACGGTCTTGGTGTTACATGATGCCAAGAAATATGAGGGACTCTCTAAAGGTGGTATTTTGCATATTGAACCCTAGGTTTTGGGTAAATTGCACATTACACCAAAACCAGATTTTAATGAACAACATTGCTTAATAAGCTCTTTCTTGGTGCTCAGGCTATCAAAAGCCATACCTATGCATGATTCTCATTCTTATGATTCTTCAACAATTGTGGAACATTTTACCATGTAACATTTGCAAGTTAACCCCTCAACTTGGGTAATTTGCACATTAGTCCAAAACAAGCAAAACCTTGTTTCAACATTATTAAAAAAGGATTAAAATTGAAACATAAGTTCCTCTTGAGCCTTAATTACTTTTCAAGAAATAAGGGCAAGCATATAATTAACTTTATTAAGAAAAACATCTAGGGTTAAAGCATAACCCAGGTCAGGGATGTTACATTCATCAACAACATGTTGCATATGATGTAGACCTTAGATGACCATAATTCCTTGTGGCTCTAAGGAATTACAATAGGATGGCCATAATCATTGCTTTTATCGATATTGCATGTTTCTCGTTGTGGTTATCGCATGTATGTGATACATACTATAATAATGTGGTGATTAGATATGTATATGTACTTATATAAAATTTCTCAAATACAATATTAAAGTCTTAGATGCCTTTCATATGCGACACACATGAAAAACTTGATCAGCCAAGTGTAGATTTGCACAAAGCATAGTACGTCGTCCATCTCGTGGTAGTGTGATGGTAGATATGTAGATTTGCACAAAGCACGATGCATATCTATCATGTCGGCTTTTGGGTCAGACTTAACTGGTGACTAGGAGAGCCCAAGACCACAAGCATGAAGATGATTATGACAAAGTGTTGTGCATATCATCTATCCAAGAGTTGCAAATGATGCAAGTGGCATGATGGCTCACCTAAACAGTCAAGTTGTGGGCGATCAGCCAAAGGTAACTCATAATTTAATGAAATATGGATCTTGGCCACTAGAAGATTATACGCTACAATCTGCCAAATTGATAAATGAGGGTTATCAATTTGATCAAAATAGTGGGATTGATAATTAATTAAAGACCTAATTAATATCATCAACCTTTTCAAATCAAACAAATAAAAAATGTTTTGAAATGTTGCAAAATTCTTTTGTAGAATCCAAATGACAAACACAAATACATTATCGTTTCGATCATTTCCTAAATAGGATAAACTTTAAATCTGATTTGGGACCTTTGAGAAGTGTTCTCAACAGTGAGTGAAAACTCTTGAAGTCCTTGAAAGACTAGAGCCAGTAGAACCACTCCAAATGCGCCTAAGGCTAAAATTGGATGCTTACTTGAAGTATGCCAATGATGCCTAAGACATCAAGAACGTTATACTGAGCTATATGAGCTATGAGTTGCATAAATAGCTCGAAGCATGGACATTCTTGAGATGGTTATACATCTTAAGAATCATGTAAAGTGTGAAAGGTATAATGTCTTCAAAGTGATGTTTGAGTATAATCTGACAGATGGAGATCAAATATAATCTCATATGCTCAATATGATTGTGGATATAGATTAACTATGATTTCTAATATGTCAAGAGTTGACCAAACATATGATTTTACAAATCATTGTGTGAATAGCCGGTTTATCAAATGTTGAGAAACTTTGCCAAACCATTGTCTGAAGTGCTTGGCATGTTGATGCCAAAGCATGAATGAAGAAAGGACAATACCTATGATAATGATCAGAAAAGTGAAGTCCATAGACTAAAGCAAGGTAAAGAAGTGTTATGAAGCCAAGCTTAGGTCCAAGTCTTCATCACTCAAGATATTGAGAGGGGTAAGTAGGAAAAGGAAATGACCTCTTTATAGAGGATCTCAGGAAGATGATAGAGATAAAGATCTCTACTTCAGGACCTAAGAAGAAGTAAGCTAGAAACTATGTGAAGCAAGAGTTGCTACCATTACAGTTACAATATGACATTCATGGGCATATAATAGAATTAGCGAATTGCTATTATACATCTGCCATCAATGAAATCATCATACATCTTGTATGTATAAGAGTGTAATGGACTGATGTTTCATTTCAAAGAAATGATCTTTGATGGAAATGCTTATGTCTCATCAACTATACTTGATTGTTAAAGAGACAAATTGTATGATACAAATGAAGTACATAAAAAACTTGGTATAAGTATTAAATTTTGATATGATCCATATGGAAATACTATGAACCAAGAGTTTGAGAACCTTCTAGAAGATCATGATAATGTATCATGATGGACTCCATTTGAAACACAATGATAGTGTATCATGAGAAGTGTATCAAAAAGAATAAATCACACCTTGATAAGTCAGAGTGTGATTACTAGCTAAAACTTCAAATTTCCTTTTGGGCACATGCTTTACACTGGGAATAAAGAGAATCACAAAATGTAGTGGAATCTCAAAGTTCCTTAAGTAACACACATAACTCATGGTTCTGGTAGAACATACCTAGAGCTTGAATGACATATGATATGTTACGGACAAGAAGGCGGTGAGTTGATCATATGATGAGTCAACAGTCTACCTAGAAGCTCATGAGAGCTAGAAACTGAGATATGGCTTGAAGCAATGAAATACAAGATGGACTCCATGTACATCAGCAAAGTATGACCTTGGTTGATCCACCTGAAGGTGTAAAACCCATAGGGTACTTTTGGGTCTTCGAGAAGAAGACTGACATGGAGGGTAATTTGGTTGCAAAGCATTTGTAACAAGTTCAAGGTGTTGAACATGGTGAAATCTTTTCAGCAGTCACCATGGATAAATCCATATGGATAATGCTTGCCATTGTAGCTTAATATGACCATCAGATTTGGCATATGGATGTTAAAACTACATTCCTTAAATGGAATATTGTGCATGATGTGTATATAACACAACCTAATTTTTTTATAAATCCAATAATGCAAAATAAAGTCTATAAAGCTGTGTAGATCATCTTTGGATTGAAGCAAGCACCTCAGAACTAGATCTTCAATTTGACAAGATAGTCAAAGAATTTGACTTGAGTCATAATGAATATGTAATGTGTGATTACAAAAATTTAGTGGGAGCATGTATATATTCCACATATTGATGGGGAGTATCATCTTTATACAAAATCTGGCAACGAAGTGCATTCTAAAAGGTTTTTAGAGAAGCATCCTATGTGATAGGAATCAAGATCTATAGAGATAGATCAAGAGAGATTCTTGTCCTAAGAAAGAGAACATACATTGACAAGATGATGAAAGGGTTCAACATGATGAGAGAAAACATGTCCATGTTCCATGGAGTTAGTCTCTCAAGAGACAAGTGTACCAATTCTTATGACGAATAAGGAACACATGGATAGATGCCATATGCATTCACAATTGGATCTATCACATATGAACTCATCTCGTTATCTTGTATGTATAGGACATGATAAGAAAATATGAACGAATTATCTTGTATGTATTGGACATGACAGGAATATATGAACTCATCATTTTGTATGTATTAGACATGACAAGAAGATATGAAATCATCATCTTGTATGACTATATGATATAAATATCCAATTATCTTATATGTATTGGACATGACAAATAGATATCTGTCGAGCTCCAGTAAGAGTTTCTGGAATACCATGAAGGACATCTTTGTGTACTTGTGAAGTACTAAAAGGATTAGTTCTTTAGCTATGGTAATAAGGAAGAGTTGGTGTAAAGAGTTACACCGATGCAAGCTTCTGAAATGACAAAATTGTGTTTGACCTTGGAATAAGAATTCTTAGTTGGAAATGTTCCAACATAAAACAATTGATTAAATCTACAATAAGAAGTCAAGTACCGTGGTGTTATGAACACTATAAAGGTTACTCTATGCATCTAGAAGTTCATATGGACAAACTTATGGCAGGTTCTAACCATTGGTGACTCAGTAGTAATATTGTGACAACAATGGAGCTACTGGTTAGGAAAAGGAATTTCAGATAGCATACTACGACACTTCCATCTCATACGAGTTGTCATACAATGAGGGGATGGGAAATATGCAATATACCGACTTAAAGCAAATGTTGCTTACCCGCTATAAAAGCACTTGTGAAACAGAAACATGATGGACATGTTAAGATCACTTGGAATATGATTCATGGATGATTGGCTCTAAGTGCAAGCGGGAGTCTGTTGGTATTGTATGCCCAGAGAGCCAATCATATGATGATCACAATGAGGCATATGATACTTGATTTTATAATGATAAAGGTAATTTCATCTATTATGTTTGTCTCACTCATGAGATGATGACACATACATGATAGATGTCTAAAGAATGATGTGACTCGATGTCATATGTCTTCAGGTTAAGGACCTAAACAATGAGACCATATGTATGATAAGAGTACATACATTCTTGTTATGTCCCTAGTCAGATATTACTATGGAAGCAAAATAGACAACAATATTACATAAGACTAGAGTGTGTGTTGATCGATGACAGAGTCTCATTAGTCATGATATGTGATATCAAGTCAAGAACACAAATATATGTTAAAGAATAGTATATATCGGACATACCCACTATGAGAGTGATACATGGATACCATGGAATGGTAGTCACAATTGTCTCTCATAGTGATGGTAGTGATTGTGGTTCTTAGACCTAAAATCACTACACTCATCACATGTGATTGGGTACCCTTTGAAATCATCAAACGTAGTGCTAAAATTTGGATTCTTATAATGATGATGATTGGGTGACTTTGACACATGGGGACTTGACTGTGAGTGATAGATATGGGATTTGCCCCTCCTACAAGGAGTATGATATCCAAGGCCCCTTGATAAGCGAGACTGAGAAATGTATGGACATACTCATGTGATTTAATATATGATATGTGAATTCACATGCATCTCAGACAGTCTGCTCTAGGTCAAGGAACATGGATTGAATGTTGAAGAGGATGACATTCCATTACTCGAGTTCAATTCGGATGTCAGTGACAAAGGAACTATACGATCACAGTAACACTAATCATAGATTGTGGGTTGAAGTTGTTCTCTAACGTTTTGAGTTACTTGGGTAGAAATGATGAGTTACTAGATTCCGCTCATTACTTATGATGTAATAAATTGTTATGAACATTCACTGCCAACGTAAATAGGAACCTATAGGGTCACACACATAGGATACTCCTAGAAGAGGATATTGTCCATGAATGATGTTTAGATTGAGAGTAAAGGTGTTAAGGTACTCAATTAAACATACAATTGATTGACTGGACTCAGAACTATCAAGTTCAAGTGTTGAACTAGTTGGTTAGAGTGTCAGGTCAATTGGAGACTGCATTGGCAATGTCAAGACTGCCAACACACCAGTTCACCCAGGTGAGCCGATCGGCTGGTGTGAGCCAACTGACCGATTCACTTGGTGAACCGGGCAGCTCATAATCCAGCCAATTGAGGAAATAAGGATTTGCCTGGTTGGAGGAAAACTTTCACGTTTCACTTGTTCAATTCGATTGGAACAAGGATTAATCTTTGAATTAATTGGAAATGATTGAGGTAAGTCAATTACAGGCAAGTCTAGGAAGTGAAATGACCGGTTCACTGGGTGAACTGATCAACTCACACTCCCAACCGATCGGTTCACTTGTGAATCGATCAGTTCACCTACCACAGTACAAACTATTCATGGAATGTCCAGATCCTTCTACTTCCGAACAGACTGGGAACATTGACCCTGCCCTCTACTATAAATAGAGGGGTACCATGGGCTTCTCAGAACACACAACTCAGAACATCAGTTGCTCTACAAAGTTGTTGTCCTCTCTGGTTTTAGTAACCCAGAGAGCCCGAGCAAGTGCTACCCAACTAGGGAGGCACAATGAGGGAAAGACAACTGCAGAAAAGTAGTTTGAGTTCTAGAGAGTAGGTTGGTGGTAGTACGCCAACATGAGGGTCATCTCCTTCCTTCCAGTTCTTCTAGAACAACAGGAGTTCTAGGTGGTCCGTGTGGACTATCTACAGAGGTAGGAGATGTCTGCCGCTAAGGAGGACACATCAGTCGTAGTCCGTGGTGGAGGCCAGAGTCCATGGCAAAGACCAGGAGATGCACAGACAGCGTCCAAGACATGGCATTGAAGACCACACATGTCTGTGAGGTATTGTCACTGGGCAAGCCCCAGGACCATGTATATCTTGCTAAAACCATCCTTCCCATTACATAGTTGTTGATGTGATCTCCTATTATGGGTTAATGGTAGTAATTTTTTTTATTTCCACTGCCTACTCTGAGGCCATAAAGCCCAACAACACCCTTGATCATGTCTCTTTATTTGTATCAAAGCATTGACTTCCTCTTTTATGATGAATACATCAGTAACAGCTATACTCATCATCTTGTTGATGATGTCCTTAAAGAACTTGCCATAAGAGGGAATTTGCTCGAGAGAATCAAGGAGTGGTAGGTTGATGTGAAGTTTCCTAAATGTATCCAATAATTTCTTGAACTACTGATCAGCCTTCTTAGCCTTCAAGCTATTGGGAAATGGTACCAGAGTCATAGTTTTTTGCTTATGGGAATGAAATGTGAGACTCCTTCTTGTTCTCAATCTATTTAGTTGACTCATCTTTTGCACTCTCCTTCTATGGTGTGGTGTCTTGCGATTTCTTAGAGGGATAGTCTCTATCTGTAACATCCCTGACCTGGGTTATGTACTAACCCTAGGTGTTTTGCCTAATTAAGTGATTAGATGCTTGTGTTTATCTTATGAAATGTAATTAAGGCTTTTGATGAACTTATATTTCTATTTCAGTCCTTTTTGAATAATGTTGCAACAATGTTTTGTTAATTTTGGACTAAAAGTGCAAATTACCCAAGTAGAGGGGTTAGCTTGCAAATTGCACATGTTAAGATGTTCCTCTGATGATGAGACATCATAAGAATGAATATGATGTAGTGGTATGGATTCTCCAAGCTTGAGCACCAAGATATAGCTTGTAGAGCAATCCTTATGCTTTAAAAACTAGTTTTGGTGTAAAGTGCAATTTACCCAAAACATAGGGTGGAACATGTAAAATATACCTTCTAGAGTATCTCTCATGTTTCTTGGCATCAAGTAGAGCAAAGAAAATGAGGAGGGTGCCTCATTTGAATGATAGTGATGGAAAGATAATCTGAATATTTAAATAACCAAGGATTAAACAAAATGGTCTTTAATATATATATATATATATATATATATATATATATATATATATATATATATATATATATATATATATAAATACAACTTAGTAAGGTGTTTGGTTTCTTTTCCTTTTAACCTTGGATAAGGGAGGAGTTTCTCATAAGGAAAGAAGCAGGAAACGTGGCCAAGAAGTGAAGAGGGATTTGGTGGATATGTTTGAGAATTAAAGGAAATAATCTCCTTTCCTTGAAAATATCCAAAAATATATATATATATAGCATCCTTAACAACAAAGCAAGGGATCGTTTCCCTTAGTTTCTTTTCTCATCTTCTTGCTTTGGCCAACTAAGAAGGAGCTCAGGAGCAGAGGAAGGACAACCAAGTTGGTTTGGTAAGTATGGACCATCATCTATCTCGAATTCATGGTGGGAAACCTAATACAAGGTTGGTTTGTTAGTTTTCTTTACACAATTCTTCTTTCTAGCCATATTCTCCATCCAAAACTTGAAGAACGGACCTTGGACAACCTTTGGAGCTTCATCCACCATTAAATATACGAAGCTTGGATCTCTGGATCAGTCCTAGAGGCGGGTTTTATAACTCTAACCGTTAAACTTTGTTAAATGCATCCTCTTCTCCTAGTATAATTGCTTATTCTTCTTCTTTAGACACTTTGGTGTGTTCTTGCTAGCAATTCTGTGAAGAACAACCCCTGTTCTTGAGCTAGAAGATGATGACGTTAATTCCAAAGTTTATCCACAAACTTGCTTTAGCAAACGGTCTTCCACCTCTTGCACAAACGGTTTCCCAAACCGTTTGGGAGTAAACGGTTTCAAACCGTTTGAATGCAAACGGTTTCAACCAAGAACGCATGGGAGCAAATGGTCCAAGACTGTTTGGATGCGTTGACCAGGCGTTGACCATTTGGAGGTATGTTGTAAATAATGTGGAATAATCACCTACCAAAAATCATCATCTAATTCCAAGTAAATCACCAATTGAAGGCACATCAACCACCTAAACCCTAATCGGGTTAATTGTTGATTTCAATAATTGAATTAAGTTGAAGTTTGGGTTGAGTGGCCCAAACGGTTTCAAAACCATTTCGGGATCAACCAAACGGTCTCAAGACCATTTGGTGATCACCCAAGACCGTTTGGAGGTCTAGGGTTAAGTAGGGTTGACCAATTGAGGGTCCAATGATATCAAGTTGATGAGCAATTGAGTGCTGATTTGGTGACCAAACCTAGGGTTCAACCCTTCAGAGAATGACTTGGTTTTTGATGACATAATGGGAAAACGGTCTCAAGACCGTTTGGAGGATATCCAAATGATCCCAAGACCGTTTGGGGGTCACCCAAGACCGTTTGGAGGTCTAGGGTTGACTATGGTTAAGTGGTTGAAAATCTAAAAGTAACAAGTTGAAGTGCAATTGATTATTGACCTAGTGATCAATCCAATGAGCCAAACCCTAATTAGATGAGTTGGTTTTTGATGTGGACTTGAGAAAATGGTTTCAAGACCGTTTTAAGAACATCCAAATGATCCCAAGACCGTTTGGGGTCAGGTCATGATCAAATTGACTAATGGTTCAATCGTTTCAAATCGATTAGACTCATGTTGAAACATGTTGAAGGGTAATTGATTCCAAACCCTAATCCAATTGATCCAAGCCCTAATTGATGATCAATTGAGGGTCAATTGAGTGTCAAATTAGTTGAAGGTTGACCTAATTGACTCAATTGATGAGTGTCTACCAAGTGCATGATCGATTGAGGGGTTCAACATTGGAAACCCTAACTCAATTGAAGTGGTTGAGACACTTTTTGGTCCATGCGGTTTTGAGGTGGTTTGGACCAAACGGTCTCAATACCATTTGAGTCCAAATGGTCTCAAGACCATTTGGGACCAAACGATCCCAAACCGTTTGATCTCATGAGGTTTCAAGAACGGTTGTGTCCATGCAGTTTCAAAGTCAAACTTGGCCAAACGGTGTTCACCTCATCTTGGGCAAACGGTCTTGAGTGTGCACTTTACCAAACGGTTTCAAAAGTCAACTAGACCAAACGGTCAACAACACCAAACGGTTTCAAGGTCTATCCAAGACCGTTTGGGGGTGGAAAGTGCAAGACCGTTTGAGGTCTAAAAAGGTTAAGAACGTTTGATGCCTTAGTGATCAAGATGGTTTAGTGGTTGATTAACCTAAACCTTATAGATACCTAAAGTGATTAAGGGATCAAGTAATTAGTTGATTAGTACATTTTATAATCAAGTGGTGAACATTACCAAGGTACCCTTGATGGGATAGAGGGACCAATGCCCTTTGATCAAGTGAGCCTTAATGACCACAATAGTAATGACATAACCCATGATGTCAGTGTTGAATTGACTTAGCCTAATCATAGGTGATGTAAACATCATATGATAGAAAGAGGAGAGAGAAGACTCCATATATGAGTGAGAATCAAGTAATAAACCTTCAATATGTATGCATATGTATAATTAGGGTATGATCCTTCATAGTGAGATCATGAAAACCCTAATTATGATGGTTAATGAATCTTAACCTAATTTGAGGGAATTAATGGAAGTAATCCTCATACATGATGATGGTATGATCTTAATTCATTGCAAATTGAATAGTAAACCCTAATCTAGGGTAATGTGATGTAATGGGAATAGTAAAACCTAATCTAGGGTAATGTGATGTAATGGGAATAGTAGACCCTAATCTAGGGTAATGTGATGTAATGGGAATAGTAAACCTTAATCTAGGGTAATGTGATGTAATGGGAATAGTAAACCCTAATCTAGGGAAATGTGATGATATGAATAGTAAACCCTAATTCTGGGTTATGCTTTTAAGCATGAAACTCTATGATTGAATTATGAAATGAGGAATCATTATGCCTTTGAAAACAAAAAGGGATTAAATATCCAAATTGAATTGAATAGGGAAAACCCTAACCCTAGAAACCAGCCGTGGTGATGTAACACGGTCGTGGTATATCTTCTGTAACATGACCGTGTAAGGTAGCACGACCATGGTGTTCTATACTAAACTTGGAAATAAATTTTACTATGCTGATATAGACATAATGTGCATGTTATCAATTGTGTTAGACATGCAGGTTTTTATAAAGAATTCAGCATAGCCAGGTAAGGGTTATGATGTCATATTCATTGAAAAGCATTTTATAAGTTTTGAAAGTAATGATATTATATGTTTCCTAGTGAGAGGTAACATATGAGATTGATAGGCTGTATGAGCCATGAGAAATATCTGCATTGTCACAATCAAGGTCATGCTGTTAAATGACTTGATGATAATATGTTACTTGGTAACAAGTGTTTTGATGATCTAAGGGTTTGAACACCCATATTCCTGAATCATAATGATAAGATGGTTATGGATTGATATCCCAATTATAACTGGATGTGAAATGAACTTGATACAATTAGTACTCTTTCTTTACAGCAATTGTCTTATTGGTTTATGTTTGAAAACATGCCTGATGCTAAAAGAATGCCATAATGTACTTAAATAATCAAGTATAATGATATCATGTAGAGCCCTGACCATAGATCCATCATTGTCAGTAGTTAAATGATGGTGAAACAAGTTTTCCTAAGGGAACTCCTGGAGAGCATACTTTTGAGTATGTGGGGGTTATGGACGTGAATATCCTTACGTCCTAATGTTGGAATTGATGTGAGATGTACATTTAATCTCTCAATCCTACATTATATGTTTATGCCGGGATGATGTATAACTAATCTCCCGATGATGTTGTTAATGCCGCATCGATGTGAGATAAACAAGAAATCCCTCGATGGAGAAGAGAGTACAGCACGCCACTGTAACTCTAATAGCGAAGTTGCCAGAATACCCTAGAAAGCTATTATGGCAGAGACACGAGATATCCTGCATGTTGATCCTCACACTGACTGAGGAAGATGAGGTCATAGGAATCCGGCTCTTCTGATGACCTATGTATGGTACCGATTGCGATTTAGTAATGGTCGGTTAGAGTATGAGAGGTGTAACTCATCTCCTCAGGGCATAAATATGTTTGAAAAATGTAATCAGCCGTGTAGCATAACTTCTTAGGTTAAACTACGATAAAACAATGATTGATGTTACATTGTTTATAGTGCTCTAGTTAAATAACTAGTATACATGTTCTTCATATTCCTTATTGATATATGTCTTGTCATCCAATCAAGTTATAATTGAAATGATTGCATATGAAATCCTATTCTACTTAACTTAATTAATGTTTTACCTGTTGTTGTATATTTATAGTTCTACTGCTCAATGTTATTCCATTATTGCAATAACAAAGCTTCTGGTGGAGAGTTATAACTCTCGCTGGGACAATTATTCAAATTGTCTCACCCCCGTGGGATTCAACTTTTTAGGTAGACACCGAGGACGAAGGAACTCATCAGTGGGTGAACAACAATAGAAGCAACAACAACATCAGGGACAACAGTGATCCTCAGGTGGAGACACTGTCTGTCAAGTCTTAGATGGAATGTCCTATGTGTCGTCTCTGTACTCTCAGGTCCTAGGAGTCAGTAGATGTTTAATATAAACCTGAGATTTTAGCTTAATGCCTCAAGATTTTTGTATCTTGCCTTGTACAGCTAACGGGGCAGTTGATATTTGTAATCTTCGAGATGTGATATTACAGAGATGCAATGATGGATCACTTTGTAAATAACTTATCATGTTTCCTTATGAAAGAGTTTATCATTTGTATATCTCTTTACAAAAAGTTTTAATTTTTAGTGATTTTCCATAATTCTGCTGCTAATTAATCGCTTCCACATTCGTTGATCTCGTTTTCCGAGACAGACATCACAATTTAGTGGTATCAGAGCTATAGGTTTGCGGAGTCTACAGAGACATAGGGCTTCGGTTGTTGAGTCTGTTCTTGTGTCTCCCAGTATGTCTGATAGTGTCTTCTACTCATTTAGGAGGAGAAGATAAAACTAAGGATGTCTGGACCACACGAAGAACACGTTGTAGAGAGTAGTGTTGCTGCACCCAAAAGAGGTGCAAGAAACCCAGAAAGAGAAGAACCTGCGCCTGAACCACCCCAATTCAATCCAACGGACATGGGGAACCTAGACGTCCAAGCTATGTTTGGGCAGTTTATGACTGCCATGACACATATGACTGATAGGATGCCTATACCTGCACCTAGGGCACCTACCCATCCTGAAGGACTAGGAGCCGGCAAGACGTTTGAATGACTTCGCCGAGTTGGAGCCACAGAGTATGCTGGAACAGCTGACCCAGCAGATGCTGACTTGTGGCTAACTGAACTAGAGAAGGCCTTTAGAATCCTGAACATCCCAGAAGCTGAGAAGGTGAGGCATGCTGTGTATCTTCTCAAGGGAAGTGTTGGTCCCTGGTGGACCATGGAAGAACAGAAAAGGCCAGGTGTGGAGATTGCATGGGAAGTTTTCCGACAGGAATTTATCAACAAATATTTCCCTAAGACGTTTCTGGATGAGAAAATCTCTCCGTTTGAGAGGTTAAGACAAGGTGTAATGAACATTAGTGAGTATGAGGCTAAGTTCATGGAGCTGTTGCGGTTCTGTCCGCACATGGAAACCACCGATGAAGAAAGGATTAGACGTTTTGAGAAATGGTTAAACACTGAGTTAACTACTCCTGTGTCTGCTCTGGAGAATAGGGAGAGGTTTGCTACCTTTATGGAGTATGTCAAAAGGGTAGAAAGGTCTGTGGCAGAGAAGAGACATACCAAGAACAAGAGGATGTATCCCCAGTTCCAAGGATCTTCATCTAAAGGTTTCAAGAGACCTAGGTTTTCTGTACCTACACCACCACCCAGATTCAGTACCCATACGTAGTGGACGTCAACTAGGGGTAGAGGACGAAGCTTACCTTTAGAAGGAGCTCGTAGCTCAGAATCTATGTCGGTTACAGAACCACCCAGACCACAACAACTGAACAGAAGTTGTTATATATGTGGAAAGATGGGACATCTGATGAAGGACTGTAGAGCCAGAGAAGTTAGTGTGACTCAACCTCAAAGGAAGAGTCAACAAGGATCTCAAAGGTGACAGTTTCCAGGAAGTGCTAGAGGACGTGGACAAGCATCCCAAGCTGGATCATCGACACCTAGTCATCAAGCACCGAATCAACCACATGCGACGGCAAGATTCTATGCGATGAATCCACCTGATGCAGTAATCAACCCTTGGGTTGTGGCAGGTTAGATGGAATTGTTAAATTCTGATATGTTTACATCTTTTGTTGTATCTGTTTTAATTGATCTGGGTGCTACACACTCCTTTATCACTCAAAGAGTGATTTTTGACTGCAACTTGACTATAAGTCATAGAGCAGACAGTTTGTTGCTAGAAACTCCGTTGATGGGATCTGATGTGTTGCAGGAGGTATGTTCTCCCTGCATTCTCTTCTTTTTTGAACATCGCATTCAAGTTGATCTTATACCACTTGAGATGCAAGGATTTGATGTAATCCTTGGGATGGATACCTTAGAAAGGTGTAAGGTTGTCTTGGATTGTGAGTCCAAGCAAGTTGTGTTCGCTGATGATAGTGACACATGGATCTTTCAAGGAGAAAGAAAGATTCTACCAACCTGTCTTGTGTCAGCTATGGTTGCTGAGAAGCTGATGAGGCAAGGATGTTATGCATTCTTGGCCCATGTGGTAGATACCACCATGGAGAGTCCTAATCATGTTGAAGTTCTTGTAGTCAGGGAGTTTGAAGATGTATTTCCTGAAGAACTTCCAGGTGTACCACCGCCTCGGGAGATTGATTTTGAAATCAATTTAATTCCGGACATGCAACCTATAGCACAAACACTGTATAGGATGGCGCCTGCTGAGATGGCAGAACTCAAGAAACAACTGCAAGAGTTGCTCGAGAAGGGTTTCATCTGACCGAGTACTTTGCCTTGGGGTGCTCCGGTCCTCATTGTTAAAAAGAAAGATGGGTCAATGCATTTGTGCATTGATTATAGACAGTTAAATAAGGTAACGATAAAGAATAAGTATCCTCTGCCGAGGATTGATGATCTCTTTGACCAGTTGCGTGGTGCAACCATCTTCTCAAAGATAGATTTGAGGTCGGGATATCACCAGCTGCGTATTAAGGATGGTGACATACCTAATTCTGCCTTTAGGACAAGGTATGGTCACTATGAGTTCACAGTTATGTCGTTTGGACTAACTAATGCACCGGCTGCATTTATGGAACTCATGAATAGAATCTTCCGACCTTTTCTCGATCAGTGTGTTGTTGTCTTCATAGATGACATTCTGATCTACAGTAGAGATGCTCAGCAGAATGAACGGCATCTTCGTCAGACTCTAACTTTGCTAAGAGAGCATAAGTTATATGCTAAGTTTAGCAAGTGTGAGTTCTGGTTACCAGAAGTTTCTTTCCTTGGACACATAATATCTGCTTCAGGGATACGTGTTGACCCTAAAAAGGTATAATATGTTCTGCTATGGGAGCAACCGAAGACACCGACGAAGATCCAAAGTTTCTTAGGGTTGGCAGGCTATTACCGGAGGTTCATTAAGAACTTCAGTTCTATAGCTTTACCCTTAACTAAATTGACCAGGAAGGATGTTCCTTTTACCTGGAGTGTTAAGTGTCAGCAGTCTTTTCAGTTGTTAAAGGAAAGGTTGACAAGTGCACCTGTGCTTGTGTTACCTGAAAAAGGGAAATGATATATAGTTTTTTGTGATGCCTCTAAGAATGGATTAGGATGTGTGTTGATGCAGGATAAACAAGTGATTTCTTTTGCTTCCCGACAGCTTAAGATACACGAGGAGAATTATCCAACACACGATCTAGAACTAGATGCTGTAGTTCATGCCTTGAAAATCTGGAGACATTATCTTTATGGAGAGACATTCCAGATTTTTACAGACCATAAGAATCTTAAGTATATCTTTTCTCAGCATGAGCTTAACATGAGGCAATGCCGCTGGATGGAGTTAATCAAGGACTACGATTGTACAATTGATTATCATCCAAGGAAGGCCAATGTGGTTGCTGATGCTTTGAGTAGGAAATCAACAACACCAACTTTGGATAAAGCACAACTGAATTCTTTAGTGTGCTCAAGGAGGGATATGCTTATCTCCTTAAGGCAAAACAATGTACAGTTAAAAGTGTCATTGTTAGCCGGGTTGTTAACTAAGATGCATATAAAACCTACTCTGAGACAACAGATCAAGGAAGCACAACAAGTTGATGCTGTGGTTCAACTGATTATATCGGAGTATGGTAGTGAGAAACGAGATGGTTTCCATGACTCAGATGATCAAGTAGTCTGTTATCATGGTAGGATGATAGTGCCTAATGTGGATAACTTGAGAAAGTTAGTCCTAGAAGAAGCTCATTCTTCAATGTATGCTATGCATCCAGGAAGCACCAAGATGTATCAAAACTTGAAAGATATGTATTGGTGGCCTGGTTTGAAGAAAGACGTTGCTGAGTTCGTTATGTGGTGTCCTGTGTGTCAGCAAGTTAAGGTTGAATACCAGAAGCCTGTAGGAACAATACAACCTTTACGCATACCACAGTGGAAGTGGGATCATGTAACCATGGACTTTGTGGTTGGTCTACCCAGGACAGCCAAAGGACATGATTCCATCTGGGTAATAGTTGATAGGTTGACAAAGACAACACATTTCTTACATGTCAAAACAACCTATTCTGTTGAGAAGCTGGCACAGTTATATGTCGATGAGATAGTGCAGCTGCATGGAGTCCCAGTTACCATTGTTTCTGATAGAGGTCCCCAGTTTATGAGTCGTTTTTGGGAGCGGCTTCATAAAGCCTTAGGCACACAGTTAAGGTTTAGTCCAACCTTTCATCCTCAGACTGATGGATAGTCAGAAAGAACTATACAGACTTTGGAGGACTTGCTTAGAGCATGTGTTCTTCAGTTTATAGGGATTTGGGATCTTCACCTAAGCTTGATAGAGTTTTCCTACAATAACACATATCAACATAGCATTGACATGGTACCTTATGAAGCTTTGTATGGTAGATGTTGTAGATCTCCTAGATGTTGGTATGAAACAGGTGAATATCAACTTTTAGGTCCTGATCTTGTGCCGCAGACCACCGATAAGATTAAAGTAATACAACAACAGATAAAGACTGCACAGGATAGGCAGAAATCTTACGTCGATAAGCGTCATAGACCTTTAGAATTCCAGGTTGGAGACATAGTGTACCTCAAAGTCTCACCTTGGAAAGGAGTTTTGAGATTTGGAAGAAAAGGGAAGTTAGCTCCTAGGTTTATGGGGCCTTATCCAATCATTAAATAGATTGGAAGAGTAGCTTATAAGCTAGAGTTGCCACCAGAGTTATAGAAGTTACACCCTGTGTTCCACATTTCCATGTTAAGGAAATGTCATCCTGATACAGAATCAGTTCTGCAACCTATTGAAGTAGAATTGAACGATGAAATATCTTATGAAGAAGGACCTGTATCGATCCTTGATAAAAGAATTAAGAAGCTGAAAAAGAAGGATATAAGTCTGGTGAAATTCCTATGGAATCACCGTGGTATTGAAGAAGCCACGTGGGAACTAGAGGAAGATATGAGAAGGAAATACCTTGCTCTTTTCTCTTAATATGTTTTGTTGATTTCGAGGACGAAATGCTTGTAAGGGGTGGATAATTTGTAACATCCCTGACCTGGGTTATGTACTAACACTAGGTGTTTTGCTTAATTAAGTGATTATATGCTTGTGTTTATCTTATGAAATGTAATTAAGGCTTTTTAGGAACTTATATTTCAATTTTAGTCCTTTTTGAATAATGTTGCAACAGTGTTTTGTTAATTTTGGACTAAAAGTGCAAATTACCCAAGTAGAGGGGTTAGCTTGCAAATTGCACATGTTAAGATGTTCCTCTGATGATGAGACATCATAAGAATGAATATGATGTAGTGGTATGGATTCTCCAAGCTTGAGCACCAAGATATAGCTTGTAGAGCAATCCTTGTGCTTTAAAAACTAGTTTTGGTGTAAAGTGCAATTTACCCAAAACATAGGGTGGAACATGTAAAATATACCTTCTAAAGTATCTCTAATGTTTCTTGGAATCAAGTACATCAAAGAAAATGAGGAGGGCGCCTCATTTGAATGATCATGATGGAAAGATAATCTGGATATTTAAATAACCAAGAATTAAGCAAAATGGTCTTTAATATATATATATATATATATATATATATATATATATATATATATATATATATACAACTTAGTAAGGTGTTTGGTTTATTTTCCTTTTAACCTTAGATAAGGGAGGAGTTTTGCATAAGGAAAGAAGGAGGAAATGTGTCCAAGAAGTGAAGAGGGATTTGGTGGATATGTTTGAGAATTCAAGGAAATAATCTCCTTTCCTTGAAAATATCCAAAAAAATATATAGCATCCTTAACAACAAAGCAAGGGATCATTTCCCTTAGTTTCTTTTCTCATCTTCTTGCTTTGGCCAACTAAGAAGGAGCTCAGGAGCAGAGGAAGGATGACCAAGTTGGTTTGGTAAGTATGGACCATCATCTATCTCGAATTCATGGCGGGAAACCTAATACAAGGTTGGTTTGTTAGTTTTCTTTACACAATTCTTCTTTCTAGCCATCTTCTCCATCCAAAACTTGAAGAACAGACCTTGGAAAACCTTTGGAGCTTCATCCACCATTAAAGCTATGAAGCTTGGAGCTCTGGATAAATTCTAGAGGTGGGTTTTATAACTCTAACCCTTAAACTTTGTTAAATGCAGCCTCTTCTCCTAGTATAATTGCTTATTCTTCTTCTTTAGACACTTTGGTGTGTTCTTGCTAGCAATTCTGTGAAGAACAGCCCCTGTTCTTGAGGTAGAAGATGATGACGTTAATCCCAAAGTTTATCCACAAACTTTCTTTAGCAAACGGTCTTCCACCTCTTGCACAAACGGTTTCAAACCGTTTGAATGCAAACGGTTTCAACCAAGAATGCATGGGAGCAAATGGTCCAAGACCGTTTGGATGCATTGACCAGGTGTTGACCATTTGGAGGTCTGTTGTAAATAATGTGGACCAATCATCTACCAAAAATCATCATCTAATTCCAAGTAAATCACCAATTGAAGGCACATCAACCACCTAAACCCTAATCGGGTTAATTGCTGATTTCAATAATTGAATTAAGTTGAAGTTTGGGTTGAGTGGCCCAAATGGTTTCAAAACCATTTGGGGATCAACCAAACGGTCTCAATACCGTTTAATGATCACCCAAGACCGTTTGGAGGTCTAGGTTTAAGTAGGGTTGACTAATTGAGGGTCCAATGATATCAAGTTGATGAGCAATTGAGTGTTGATTTTGTGACCAAACCTAGGGTTCAACCCTTAAGAGAATGACTTGGTTTTTGATGACATAATGGGAAAACGGTCTCAAGACCATTTGTAGGATATCCAAATGATCCCAAGACCATTTGGGGGTCACCCAAGACCGTTTGGAGGTCTAGGGTTGACTATGGTTAAGTGGTTGAAAATCTAAAAGTAACAAGTTGAAGTGCAATTGATTATTGACCTAGTGATCAATCCAATGAGCCAAACCCTAATTAGATGAGTTGGTTTTTGATGTGGACTTGAGAAAATGGTCTCAAGAACGTTTGAAGAACATCCAAATGATCCCAAGACCGTTTGGGGTCAGGTCATGATCAAATTGACTAATGGTTCAATCGTTTCAAATCGATTAGACTCATGTTGAAACATGTTGAAGGGTAATTGATTCCAAACTCTAATCCAATTGATCCAAGCCCTAATTGATGATCAATTGAGGGTCAATTGAGTGTCAAATTAGTTGAAGGTTGACCTAATTGACTCAGTTGATGAGTGGCTACCAAGTGCATGATCGATTGTGGGGTTCAACATTGGAAACCCTAACTCAATTGAAGTGGTTGAGACACTTTTTGGTCCATGCAGTTTTGAGGTGGTTTGGACCAAACGGTCTGAAGACCGTTTGGGTCCAAATGGTCTCAAGACCGTTTGAGTCCAAATGGTCTCAAGACCATTTGGGACCAAACGATCCCAAACCATTTGATCTCATGCGGTTTCAAGAACGGTTGTGTCCATGCGGTTTCAAAGTCAAACTTGGCCAAACAGTCTTCATGACCAAACAGTCTTCACCTCATCTTGGGAAAACGGTCTTGAGTGTGCACTTTACCAAACGGTTTCAAAAGTCAACTAGACCAAACGGTCAACAACACCAAATGGTTTCAAGGTCTATCCAAGACCGTTTGGGGGTGGAAAGTGCAAGACCGTTTGAGGTCAAAAAAGGTTAAGAACGTTTGATGCCTTAGTGATCAAGATGGTTTAGTGGTTAATTAACCTAAACCATATGGATACCTAAAGTGATTAAGGGATCAAGTAATTAGTTGATTAATACATGTTATAATCAAGTGGTGAACATTACCAAGGTACCCTTGATGGGATAGAGTGACCAATTCCCTTTGATCAAGTGAGCCTTAATGACCACAATAGTAATGACATAACCCATGATGTCAGTGTTGAATTGACTTAGCCTAATAATAGGTGATGTAAACATCATATGATAGAAAGAGGAGAGAGAAGACTCCATATATGAGTGAGAATCAAGTAATAAACCTTCAATATGTATGCATATGTCTAATTTGGGTATGATCCTTCATAGTGAGATCATGAAAACCCTAATTATGATGGTTAATGAATCTTAACCTAATTTGAGGGAATTAATGGAAGTAATCCTCATACATGATGATGGTATGATCTTAATTCATTGCAAATTGAATAGTAAACCCTAATCTAGGGTAATGTGATGTAATGGTAATAGTAAACCCTAATCTAGGGTAATGTGATGTAATGGGAATAGTAGACCCTAATCTAGGGTAATGTGATGTAATGGGAATATTAAACCCTAGTCTAGGGTAATGTGATGTAATGGGAATAGTAAACCCTAATCTAGGGAAATGTGATGATATGAACAATAAACCCTAATTCTGGGTTATGCTTTTAAGCATGAAACTCTATGATTGAATTATGAAATGAGGAATCATTATGCCTTTGAAAACAAAAAGGGATTAAATAACCTAATTGAATTGAATAGGGAAAACCCTAACCCTAGAAACCAGCCGTGGTGATGTAACATGGTCGTGGTATATCTTCTGTAACACGACCGTGCAAGGTAGCACGGCCGTGGTGTTCTATACTAAACTTGGAAATAAATTGTACTATGCCGATATAGACATAATGTGCATGTTATCAATTGTATTAGACATACAGGTTTTTATAAATAATTGAGCATAGCCAGGTAAGGGTTATGATGTCATATTCATTGAAAATCATTTTATAAGTTTTGAAAGTAATGATATGATATGTTTCCTAGTGAGAGGTAACATATGAGATTGATAGGCTGTATGAGCCATGAGAAATATCTGCATTGTCACAATCAAGGTCATGTTGTTAAATGACTTGATGATAATATGTTACTTGGTAACAAGTGTTTTGATGATATAAGGGTTTGAACACCCATATTCCTGAATCATAATAATGAGATGGTTAGGGATTGATATCCCAATGATAACTAGATGTGAAATGAACTTGATACAATTAGTACTTTTTCTTTATAGCAATTGTCTTATTGGTTTATGTTTGAAAACATGCCTGATGCTAAAAGAATGCCATAATGTACTTAAATAATCAAGTATAATGATATCATGTAGATCCCTGACCATAGATCCATCATTGTCAGAAGTTAAATGATGGTGAAATAGGTTTTCCTAAGGGAACTCCTGGAGGGCATACTTTTGAGTATGTGGGGGTTATGGACGCGAATATCCTTACGTCCTAATGTGGGAATTGATGTGAGATGTACATTTAATCTCTCAATCCTACATTATATGTATATGCCGGGACGATGTATCACTAATTTCCCGATGATGTTGTTAATGTCGCATCGATGTGAGATAATCAAGAAATCCCTCGATGGTGAAGAGAGTACAACACGCCACTGTAACTCTAATAGAGAAGTTTCCAGAATACCCTGGAAAACTATTATGGCAGAGACACAACATGTCCTGCATGTTGATCCTCACACTGACTGAGGAAGATGAGGTCATAGGAATCCGGCTCTTCTGATGACCTATGTATGGTACCGATTGCGATTTTGTAATGGTCGGTTGGAGTATGAGAGGTGTAACTCATCTCCTCAGGGCATAAATATGTTTGAAAAATGTAATCAGCCGTGTAGCATAACTACTTATGTTGAACTATGAGAAAACAATGATTGATGTTACATTGTTTATAGTGCTCTAGTTGAATAACTAGTATACATGTTCTTCATATTCCTTATTGATATATGTTTTGTCATCCAATCAAGTTATAATTGATATGATTGCTTATGAAATATTGTTCTACTTAACGTAATCAATGTTTTACCTACTATTGTATATTTATAGTTCTACTGCTCAATGTTATTCCATTATTGCAATAACAAAGCTTCTGGCAGAGAGTTATAACTCTCGTTGGGACAATTATTCAAATTGTCTCACCCCGTGGGATTCAACTTTTTAGGTAGACATCGAGGACGAAGGAACTCATCAGTGGGTGAACAACAATAGCAGCATCAGCAACATCAGGGACATCAGTGATCCTCAGGTGGAGACACTGTCTATCATGTCTTAGATAGAATGTCCTATGTGTCATATCTGTACTCTCAGATCCTAGGAGTCAGTAGATGTTTAATATAAACCTGAGATTTTGGCTTAATGCCTCGAGATTTTTGTATCTTGCCTTGTACATCTAACATGGCAGTTGATGTTTGTAATCTTCGAGATGTGATATTACAGAGATGTAATGATGGATCAGTTTGTAAATAACTTATCATGTTTCCTTATGAAAGAGTTTATCGTTTGTAAATCTCTTTACAAATTTTTTTAAATTTTACTAATTTTCCATAATTCCGCTGCTAATTAATCGCTTCCTCATTCATTGATCTCATTTTCCGAGACAGACGTCACACTATCACTGCCCGTGTGTCAACTGTGGTGATGTTCTTCTCAAGAGACACCTTTTGATCTTTGATCAACACTTCACCACTACACAAAAGCACTATTTTCACATATTGATTACTAGATGGGATATCTGTGTCCCCTCCTTGCTGACAAAGCTTCGTAAGGGATGCTAATTCCTTATTAGATGAGAAATCTAGTTTTCTATGCTACGGATATGTTCCCCTTGATTATGCTACTCCCTTTTCATCTAGTCTAAGAGCGCCTCATTCTGATTCACCAGCCTACCCAACATGTATTTGATTCTGTCTATCTTACTGGGATCCCTATACTACTAGTACCACCGTGACATGTTCCCATAGTCGTTGTTTAGGTTATTGTACCTGTGATGGGTCTTGCTGAAAATTGTTAGGATCTTTCCGTGAGGACTTGGGATCCATCCTCCATGCATAATCATTTCTACCCCAGTTGTTCTGCTACCACATATACAAGCGTTCTTCCTCTTCACCTCCAGATGAGGTTCTAGATTTCTAATCAAATCTCCTTGTGAAGCTATCTAACTTTTCATTCAAGGATGTGATCTCCCTTGATTCTACAACACTTTTGGAGGTTGCATGCACCTGACACTCTTCTCTACAGGATTGATGCTTTGCCATGTTCTTCAATATCTTGTGACACCTTGTGGCCTTATTATTTAGAAAAAAAAAGTATATAGTGGTGTCAAGAGTAGTTCTCACCCCCTTATGTAGCCCATAATAAAATGTCTACATCTAGCCATACATGTCAATCCCATGACGAGGGACCTTCCTAAGCATATTATAAAATATTTCCCAAGCTTCTGAATAGGGCTCCTCAGCATTTTGTTTGAAATTTTATATTCGCCCAACCAAGTCATGTGTCTTTTATGGCAAGAAGTACCACTCAAAGAAATCATCTATCAACTCATCCCATGTCTCTATGGATTCTAAAGAAGACTCAGAAACCATGCCTTTTCCTTGTATGGCAGTGAGTAGGAGAATTGATTCAAGTAAATCACTATACCTCAAACCTTGTCGATGTTCAACATTCACATCTCTTCACAGAGCCATGATGTGTGCCAATAGGTCTTCCATACTGTGGTCATGAAATGATTGAGATTTAATAAGCACCACCAGTCTGAGACTATTTTGTAACTTCCCAACTTGGTTGCCTACCGTTTAAACGACCCCTATCAATAATGTGGCTGAAGATGCCTTGATCTTTTCCCAGACAATCTGTTTCTCAACCTCGGCCCCAACATGTTGTTACACCCACATTCCACAATTACCACTAATCATGAGATTAAGGAATAAGTTTGAGGATTATACATAATACAATGTTCACTTCTATCTTTTTCTTTTATTTCAAACTATTTTTTTCTCGCATTCAATCACATAAATAACTTTACAAGAGAATTAAACTTTGATTACTCTAATATGATATGAAAACTAATGATACACATCCATACATTCATTATATTTCTCACACTTCCATGTACATACGACGTGATAATCAAATACATTCTCTCTTATAAAGGAGACACAGATACACAACATCATTTACAACTCTCTCACAGCCATATAAGGACCTAAAGTGATAGGGACAGACTGAACTAAACTAATCTCATACTTAACTTCTGTGGTAGATCTACACTGATGCAATGACATCTTCAGTCCATATAGTTTCCCTAAAAATTGTGAGTAGAGGGGTGAGCCTACTCGCTCAATGAATGAGTACTTCAAAGAAATAGTTTAAAGCACTTAAATAATTACAGATATACTATTTAGCAACTGATATCAATTATAACAGTAGTAAGCTTTAAAGAGATTAATCATTCACAAACATAAATATGGCAGGATACTCTAGACATCTATAAGAGTGAATCAATATATGAGCATGCTTGATTGATCATAAAGAGAACTAATAATTTAGAAACATACAAACTAATGTGCACACTTGTTTAACCTCTCATTCATCTTATTATGCTTTGAACCCACATGAGATGTACCACAACATGTGAAAGAATCGTAGCAGGTTACGATCTCATTGTATAAGGCTTAGAAGCATGCCCGGGTTCCTAAGCTAATCTCTCGAGTAAGACCCCATCTACAGTGGGACTCGGCATGTCTGCCTCTCGGCGGCTAATGGGAACGTCCATATATCTCGGACTCCACCTCTCAATGTGGGTACTCAGGTGGTGAGTCAACACCCTCATGCTTATTGTACATATCATTAGACCTACTGACCACTGATCACTCAACATGTAACATAGATAGCACCGACATCCCCAGTTGGTGTTGGGTACCACACAATTGTAAGGAGTCTGCCCTACTAGTCAAGACCCCCACACCCTACTGGTGCACTTCGACTTACCTCGATCTGGAATACCTCCAGTCAGAAAACCATTTCCTCCCCATAGCGTAGGCCTCATCCTGTGAGGATTCTATAGTGTTCATGGCATCTAAACGTCTAATTCACACTTCAAATTCACAATTCAATCATCACATCAACATATCTTAGTTCAGCTTTGTAAACTATTCATTTCATAAACCATATAATAACATTTACCACAACTAAACTGTTAAGCATAACCACATCTCATACTGAGAAACATTAATATCACAATACTTAATTCACTGAACACCCTATCCTTAGGGTTTCATTTACCTCATTCACTAATCACATGACTCACATAAGGATTTAATACATCATAACATCATTGAATAAAGATTGCTCTCTGTAGTTCACATATAATCGAATATATATGTGAAAGTTTGTAATGAACTGAATTAGGGTTTCCATGCAATTTACTAAAACATCATACATCAAGAATAACATTGAATCAAGATGTCTATTTGCAAACCTCCAACTTTCCATTCATTTAGGGTTTCACCCTCTTACTGATATATCAAAAAAACATTGATATCATCAAATGAAATCCAAGATCTTATCTAACATATATGTAATACACACACAAATAAAACAATCATTCATAAGTAAGGAGATTCAACTAGGCTATCTTCTTTATTCAATTATACAACAATTTCAGTCATAGCCGAAAACCCTAAATTTTAGTATATTCATGTAACCTCTGCAATTACTTTAAGAATTCTCATTTAGATGGATTTCAATCATTTCTAATGTGATTTCATAATCTGAAATTCATCACAACAGAGAAATAATCCATTTCATATCATCTTGCAAAAGTTAAATCAAAAAGGCAACTTAGGGTTTGTACTCACATACTAAGAGATTGAAGATTTTTGATGATTTAACTCATTTTCATGCAGTCTACTATTTAAAGGAAGTACACACTCACCCTAAGGTTTGAAAACACCTTAAAAACATAGCCCATATATGAAAATCTCAAATCCATATCAAAACCCTAGCAAATCAGTAGTTTCTTCTTCCTTTCAACCCTAAAGAAGATCTACTGTAGGTAGAAGATGAAAATCAGAGGTTAAGACAAACCTCAGATTCATTGGATTAGGATTTCGAGTAAGGGGAAATGAGAAGAAGAAAGAATTAATGGTTAAAACCACTTACCAAGTCGAATCTATGGCAACCCTTTTGGATTTCTACCATTCTTCACGTTCTTCCCCAAAAATCACCCCAGAAATCACCTTCCAGGTCTCCCTCTTATTGAGCAAAGAGTCTAAGATGATAGATGATTGTAGTTATAACACATTTCATTTCTTTGAAAATGGATAAGTATTACCCTGTTGGTATGTATGCCCATAGAGCAAGTCATATGATGATTGTAATGGGATACTTTGTAAATGCTTTGAATAATAATAAAGGAAATTTTTTCCTATATGTTTTAACTATTTTGAGATAATGGTATAACATGATAGATGTCTAAAGAATTATTTTACTCAATGACGTATGCCTTCGGGTTGAGGACCTAAATGATGAGATCATATGGATGTTAAGAGTATACATTCTTGTTTTGTCCCTAGTCAGTTGTTATTGTGGAAGTAACCATAGACATCAATAACACATAAGACTAGAGTGTGTGTTGGTTGATGATAGAATCTCATTAGTCATGATATAGGATATCAAACTAAGCACATAGATACATGTTAGAGAACAGTGTATCAAACAGACCCACCATAAGAGTGATGCATGGAAACCACACTTGGTTAGTTAGGTTCAACTCTTATAGTATTGGTGGTGACTGTGGTTCTTAGACCTGAAATCAGTACACTCAACACATGTCGTTGGGTACACTTTGACATCATCAAACGTAGTTCTGAAATATGGATTGTTATAAAGGTGATTATTGGGTGACTTTGACACATGGGGTTTTGACTGTGAGTGATAGATATGGGATTTGTCCTTCCTAAGGGAGTATGATATCCTGGCCACTTGATAAGTGAGACTAAGAAAATCATGGCCATGCACATGTGACTTAAGGGAGTATGATATCATGGCCACTTAATGAGTGATACTGAGAAAAGCATGGCCATGCACATGTGAGTCAATGTGTGACATTGAGCTTACATATATCTCAGAAAGTCTACTCTGGATCAAGAAACATTGATTGAACGTTTGTAGAGGATGACATGTCCATGCCTCGAGTTCAATCCGGATATTAGTGAAAAAGGAACTATACATTCACTGTAACACCAATTATAGATTGTAGGGTTGAAAGTTGTTCTCCAACTTTCCTTTTCACTTGGGTAGCACTGATGTGCAATTAGGCACCACTCTTTGCTTGTGAAGTCATAAGTGGTTATGGACTTTCACTGCCAATGTGAAATGGGTCCTATAGGGTCACACACATAGGATTAACCTGGAAGAGGAGTTTATCCATGAATGATGTTTACATTGATTACTTAAGTGTTTAGGTATTCAATTAAACATTCAATCAATAGATTTGACTCAGAATCATCAAGTTCAAATGTTGAACCAATTGATTAGAGTGTTAGATTGATTGAAGACTGCATTTACTGAGTTCTACACAACCTAGACCACCAACTGACCGGTTCACTGGGTGAACCGATCGGCTCATGGTAAGTGAGACAACCGATTCATATTGATGAACTGATCAATTCAGATGAACCATATGAGTGAGGTAGGGTTGTCCCAGTTTGTGAGAAAAAAATTTCGTTTCACTTGTACAATTCGATTAGGACAAGAATTGATCTTTAGATTATTAGAAACGAACAAGGAAAGTCAATTTTGGGCAAGTCTGGGAAGTGAAATGACTGGTTCACACTCCAAAATGACTGATTCATTTATAAAATGATCGGCTCGCCTACCACAGTGCAATCAGTTTGTGGGAATTCCGGAACCTTCTACTCCCACTTTAGTCCCACATTGCCCGGGGCTGAGAACCCTGACCCTGACCCCTCCTATATATAGAGGGGTACTGGGGGCTTCTCAAAGACACAACTCAGAACATCAGTTGCCCTACAAAGTTGTCCTCTCTAGTTGTGGTAACCGAGAGAGCCCGAGCAAGTGCTACCCAAACAGGGAGGCAGAGTAAGGGAAAGACAACTGTAGGATGACAACTGGTGGTGGGAGAGTGTGTCGGTGACTAGCATACCGACGGAAGGGGATGAATCCTTCTAGTATCCTATGGGACAGGATGACTAGAGTTCCCAGTGGTCTTTGTGGACTATCTATAGAGGTGGGAGGTTTCTGCCGCTCAGGAGGACGATGGTCAACTGCAGTCTGGGTGGAGACCAGGAGCTTCCCATACAACATCCAAGACTAGGTGGTTGAAGACCGTACTAGCTACGAGGTATTGTTGCTGAGAAAGTCTCAGGACTAGGTACACCTCGCTAAAACCATCCTTCCTATTTCATAGTCATTGATGCGATCTGTTGTTTTATGGATTTGTGGTGAGAAATTTTTGTTTTCGTTTCCTTCACTATCCCACAAAACCCAACAGTGGTATCAAAAACACGTCAACGTTCTATGTTTTAGGATTAATCGGTATGTTCGGTTTTTTGGTTTTACATCTTTTATTTATTGCATGCGATATGAATATTTAACTGGCTTATAAGCATGTCCAATTTCAATCAACAAATCCCAAATATACATATATGATATGGTATATAAATGCATTCGATGCTCGTTGCCTTAAAATGTTTTTTTGGTGGATGTGTAGCGTAGTTATGGCCTATAAACCCCTATATGTGTTCTTGGTTGGTTGTGGTTGTTTGCATCTCAGTCTGTGTACTGAGTCCCCTCTCCTATTCTCGATGTAACTCGAGATAACTTGAGATTTCTCTTCTACCTTTTCTCCCCCCAAATGTAACTCGGGGTTTCCCAAAGCAATATGTAAAATAGGATAGTTTATTTCCTATTAAGTCGAAGTACAACGGGCGCCCAGATGAGTGTTTGGATGACCGAGATGATCGTCTCATGGAGCGAGACAATTGGCTGGTGGACCGAGACGACCATCTCATGGAGAGAGATGAGTAGCTGGTGGCCTAAGGAGATGCATGACGACCTGACAAACTGATCATCTAGAGGAGCCAGACAATCGAGTGGTGGAACCCAACCGACCGGCCGAGAGGCGAGTCAATCAGTCATGGGATGAGCTAATCAACCCAGAATGGCCACATCACATGACTTCATCTTGTACATGTTGTTGCATATGATGTAGAGCTAGATGACTGTAATTCCTTGTGGTTCAAGGAATTACAATAGGATGTCCATAATCATCGCTTTATTGCTTTACATATTTGCTTATGGGATATAACATATATTTGATACTTACTATGTATGTGGTGATTGGATATGTATATGTATATAAATACCAAACCCCTCATGATGATATTAAGGTTTAGATGCCTTCCATTAGTAGCACACATGAAAAGCTTGATCGACACGCGTAGGCATCCAAAGGGTGGTACACTGTCTATCTCGTGGAAGTGTGATAGTGGTTGTGTAGGCCCGCCAAGTGGGGTGCACTTCTATCGTGTCGACTTTTGGGTCAGACTTAACTAAGTGGTCTTATTGGGATTAAGCACTTAGAGGCATGGAAATGATCATGGCAAAGAGTTGTGCATGTCATCTATCCAAGAGTTGCATATGATGCAATTGGTAAGTGTTACCTACCTTAATAATTGGTTACAGATGCTGGTGTTGGCTGGGTAATAATACAATTATTTTGGATCTTGGCTCACTACAAGGTTGTACACTGCAATCTTCTGAATTGACGGTGAGGGCTATCAATTTGATCAAAATAGTGGGAGCGATATTAATTAAAGGCCTAATTAAGTATCATCAAACATTATTCAAATCAAATCAAATCAAAAATGAGTTTTTGACAATGCAAATGTTTTCTCTTATAGAATCAAATGACAAAGAAATCATCTTTTAAATCAGGCAAATTAACTGAGATAAATTTCCATAACTGGTTAAGGACTGTGAGAAGTGTTATGCACAATCCTAAGATACCAGTGGCCTTAGAATCTGCTCTATGTATGCTTAAGGCATTGTTTGAGGCTGATAAGAAGAAGGATAGTTCCATGATAGTGATCAGTGGAATAGAATCCAAGGGCAAAGGCAAGGGAGAGAAGGGTTCTCTCGCCAAGCTGAATTCCATGTCTTCTACACTCAAAACATGGAGAGGATTGAAGGAATCACAGAAGATGAAGCAAGAGATAGAGATCTATACTTCAGGTGTATATGTGATCGAGATTAACTTCACTACTTCTTCATCATAGGTACTTGATACCAGATGTGGATCACACATTTGTTCAAATGTGAAGGATCTGAAAAGAAGTAGGCCTTTAAGGAAAGGTGAGGTTGAGCTACATGTTACTAATTGGGAAAAAGTTGTCGCCAGTGCTGTAGGAACATATGAGTTTTATCTACCTAATGAGATGATAATAGAGTTACAAAACTACTATTATGTACCTTCCATAAATAGGAATATCATTTCTGTATCTTGTTTGGACAAGGATGGATTTGAATTTATTATTAAGAATGGAAAATGTTCCATTTCTAAAGATGGGATCTTTTATGGCAGTGCCCCAATGTCTTATGGTCTATATTTGATAGATCTATAGACAAGTGTATATTACATAAACACCAAATGACAGAAACTCAATGATTCAAACAAAACATACCTTTGGCATTTTCGTCTAGGGCACATAAATGAGAATCACATATCTAGACTCCATAAGGATGGTTATCTGGACTCTTTTGATTATGAATAAATAGAGACATGTGAATCTTGTTTGTTGGGTAAGATGAGCAAGGCTCCCTTTTTAGGAAAAGGTGAGAGAGCCAGTGATCTATTAGGACTCATACATACTAATGTATGTGGGCCTTTTAGAACAAGTGCTAGAGGTGGGTATCAGTGCTTCATTACCTTTACTGATGACTTTAGTAGGTATGGCTATGTTTACCTGATGAAACTTAAGTCTAAAACCCTTGAAAGGTTCAAGGATTTCATGAATGAAGTATAGAACCAGCTTGGAAATAGTATTAAGGCACTTTGATTTGATTGAGGTGGAGAATACTTAAGCCAAGAGTTTGAGGACCCTCTGAGAGCCCATGGTATTGTATCATAATGGACTCCACCTAGAACACCACAACATAATGGTGCGTCAGAAAGAAGGAATCACACATTACTGGATATGATGTGGTCTATGATGCATTTTGCCGATCTTCCAACTTCCTTCTGGGGTCATGCTCTTAAAACCGCCGCGTTTACACTTAATCGCATACCATCTAAATCGGTTCAAAAGACACCATATGAGATATGGCATGGGAAGTGTCCCAATGTATCTTTTATGAAGATTCAGGGTTGTGAAGCTTATGTCAGGAAAATGTTTCTTGAAAATCTTAGACCCAAATCGGATAAATGTTATTTTGTTGGATACCCTTGGAGACTAAAGGATATTACTTTTATTCCCAATCTGACAACAAAGTGTTTGTTGCCAGGGATGCTGTATTCCTAGAGAAGGAATTTATTTCCAAAGGAAATAATGGGAGGAAAGTGGAACTCGAAGAGGCTTGAGACCAACAAGAAAACATTGAACCAATAGATGTATGAGAAGGACACAAAGATTCACAAGGTGTTGTGGAATCTCAATCTCCTCAAGTAACACATGGACCTCATAGATCTAGTAGGACACGCCTTGAACCTGAGAGATTTGGATATCTTATGACTCAGGAAGGCAGTGAGTTGGTCATATATGATGAGCCAACTACCTATCTAGAAACTATGGAGGGATCATTTTTTGAGAAATGGCTTGAGGCCATGAGATTTGAGATGGAATCCATGTATACCAACAAGGTATAGACCTTGGTGGAACCACCTGAAGGGGTAAAACCATTGGGTGCATGTGGGTCTTCAAGAAGAAGATCGACATGGATGGCAATATGCAAACTTATAAAGGTAGATTGGTTGTAAAGGGTTTCAGACAAGTTCAAGGTGTTGACTATGATGAAACCTTTTCTCTAGTTGCCAGGATTAAGTCCATCATGATCATGCTTGCTATTGCAGCCTACAATGACTATGAGATTTGGCAGATGGATGTTAAAACCACATTACTTAATGAGAATATAGTGGAGGATGTGTACATGACACAACCTAAAGGTTTTATAGATCCAAAGAATGCCAATAAAGTCTGTAAGCTGCAAAGGTCAATCTATGGATTGAATTAAGCATCTCGGAGCTGGAATCTTTGATTTGATGAAGCAATCAAAGAGTTTTGCTTTAGTTAAAATGAAGATGAACCTTGTTTGTACAAGAAGGTTAGTGGGAGCATGACGACATTCCTAATATTGTATGTAGATGACATATTGTTAAGGAGAATGATATATCTACCTTACAAAAGGTAAAGACATGGCTTGGAAATACATTCTCAATGAAGGACTTAGGAGAAGCATCCTATATCTTAGGAATCAAGATCTATAGAGATAGATGTAGAAGGCTTCTTGGACTAAGTCAGAGCATGTACATTGACAAAGTGCTGAAGTGAGTCAGCATGGAGAACTCAAAGAGAGGAAACATACCCATGGTGCATGGAGTTACTGTCTCTAGAGCTTAATGTCCTCAATCTTGTGAAGAGAGGGAGCATATGAATTGGATTCCGTATGCATCATCCATTGGATCCATCATGTACATAATGTTGTGAACCCGTCCCGATGTCTCATATGCACTCAGCATGATGAGTAGGTACCAGTCAGATCCCAGAGATGCTCACTGGACAGTTGTAAAGAACATCCTAAAGTACTTGAGAAGGACTGAGGATCAATTCCTCATATACGACAGTGAGGAAGAGTTGGTGGTAAAGGGTTACACTAATGCAAGCTTCCAAACCGATAAAGATGATTATAGATTGCAGTCAGGATTTGTGTTTTGCCTTAACAAAAGAGCTGTGAGCTAGAAGAGTTCCAAGAAAGAGATAGTTGTTGATCCTACTATAGAGGTCGAGTATATTGCTGCATCCCATGCATCAAAGGAGGTTGTCTGGATCAAGAAGTTCATCTCTGAACTTGGGGTGGTTCCTAGAAGTTGTAATGCAATTGAGCTTTATTGTGACAACAATGGAGCTGTTACTCAAGCTAAAGAACCCAGATCACATCAACAATCTAAGCACATACTGAGGCACTTCCATCTCATACGAGAGATTGTACAGTGAGGAGATGTGAAGATTTACAGAGTACCGACTGAAGATAATATTGTTGATCCCCTGACGAAGGCACTTTCACAGCAGAAGCATGATAGTCATGCTAGGTCACAAGGACTGAGGTTCCTAGGTGATTGGCTCTAAGTGCAAGTGGAAGTCTATTGGTGTGTATTCCCATAGAGAAAGTCATATGATGATTGTAATGGGATACTTTGTAAATGATTTGAATAATAATAAAGGCAATTTCCATCTATATGTTTTAACTATTTTGAGATAATGGTATAACATGAGAGATGTCTAAAGAATTGTTTTACTCAATGACGTATGAGTTCAGGTTGAGGACCTGAACGATGAGATCATACAGATGTTAAGAGTATACATTCTTATTTTATCCCGAGTCAGTTGTTATTGTGGAAATAACCATAGACATCAATAACACATAAGACTAGAGTGTGTGTTGGTTGATGACAAAATCTCATTAGTCATGTTATAGGATATCAAACCAAGCACATAGATACATGTTAGAGAACAGTGTATCAGATAGACCCACCATAAGAGTGATGCATGGAAACCATACTTGGTTAGTCAGGATCAACTCTTATGGTATTGGTGGTGACTGTGGTTCTTAGACTTGAAATCACTGCACTCAACACATGTCATTGGGTACACTTTGACATCATCAAACACAGTTCTAAAATATGGATTGTTATAAAGGTGATGATTGGGTGACTTTGACACATGGGGTTTTGACTGTGAGTGATAGATATGGGATTTGTATCTCCTGAGGGAGCATGATATCCTGGCCACTTGATGAGTGAGACTGATAAAAGCATGGCCATGCGCATGTGAGTCAATGTGTGACATTGAGCTTACATATATCTCAGACAGTCTACTCTGGATCAAGAAACATGGATTGAACGTTTGTAGAGGATGACATGTCCATGCCTCGAGTTCAATTTGGATATCAGTGACAAAGGAACTATACATTCACTGTAACACCAATTACATATTGTAGGGTTGAAAGTTGTTCTCCAACTTTCCTTTTCACTTGGGTAGCATTGATGTGTGACTAGGCATCACTCTTTTCTTGTGAAGTCATAAGTGGTTATGGACTTTCACTGCCAATGTGAAATGGGACCTATAGGGTCACATTCATAGGATTAACCTGAAAGAGGAGTTTATCCATGAATGATGTTTAGATTGATTACTAAAGTATTTAGGTATTAAATTAAACATTCAAACAATAGACTTGACTCAGAATCATCAAGTTCAAATGTTGAACCAATTTATTAGAGTGTCAGATTGATTGAAGACTGCATTGACTGAGTTCTGCACAACCTGGACCACCAACCGACCAGTTCACTGGGTGAATCGATCAACTCATGGTTAGTGAGACAAACGGTTCATCTTGATGAACCGATCGGTTCAGTTGGACCATATGAGCGAGGTAGGGTTGTCCAGGTTTGTGAGAAAATTTTTTTGTCTCGCTTGTACAATTCGATTGGGACAAGAATTAATCTTTAGATTAATTAGAAACAAACAAGGAAAGTCAATTTTGGGCAAGTTTGGGAAGTGAAATGACTGGATCACTAAGTGAACTGACTGGTTCACACTCCCAACCGACCGATTTGTTTGTGAAACGACTGGCTCGCTTGCCATAGTGCAATCAGTTTGTGGAAATTATGAACCCTTCTACTCCCACTTTAGTCCCTCATTGCCCAAGGCTGAGAACCATGACCCTGACCCCTCCTATATACCGAGGGGTACTGGGGGCTTCTTAAAGACACAAATCAAAACATTAGTTGCTCTGTAAAGTTGTCCTCTCTGGTTGTGGTAACTGAGAGAGCCCAAGCAAGTGCTACCCGACCAAGAGGCACAACAAGGGAAAGACAACTGCAGGACGAAAACTGGTGGTGGGAGAGTGTGTCACTGACTAGTACACTGACAGAAGGGGACAACTCCTTCTAGTGTCCTGTGGGATAGGAAGACTAGAGTTCCTGGTGGTCCATGTGGACTATCTATAGACGTGGGAGGTTTCTTCCGTTCAGGAGGACAACGGTCAACCATAGTCCGGGTGGAGACCAAGCGCTGCAGAAACACCGTCCAAAACTAGGTTGTTGAAGACCGCACTAGCTACGAGGTATTGTCACTAAGTAAGCCTCAGGACTAGGTACACCTCACTAAAATCATCCTTCCTATTTCATTGTATTTGACATGATCTGCTATTTTATGGGTTTGTGGTGAGAAATTTTTATTTCCGCTACCCTCTCTGTCCCATAAAACCCAACAAGCCCAAGATATGATCATTTTATGATTGGTTGTCCTGGGCAGCATCCGTCGCGGTCGTGACAGAGCGTCGCGGTCGTGGCACCAGCGTCGTGGTCGCGGCACACGACACAACGTCGCGGTTGCAGTACACGACACAACATCGCGACACTCTGTACATGTTTAATAAAAAGGGCATAATTCTCTAATTTTAACTCTGATTTGGTTCATTCTTTTTTTATTCATAATTGAATTATCTACAATCCTACAATTTTATTTTGATAATATTCTCAAATTAAAAATTATTTATTAGTTATTTTCTCCAATGTCATTAACTCTCTTCTTGAAAACATGTATGGGTTAATGCTATGTTAACTCCAACTTGGATCTTTATAGTATGCTTAAGTCATGATTATGAGTTGCCCAAACAAGTATTTAAGGTTACTTAAGTTAATATAAAGCACAAAATAGAATATTACTAAAAAAAGTATGACAATCATTAAGATTATCTTAAATCTCTAGGATTACTAGCAAATCTAGGAACAAGTTGTAACAGTTCTTCCCCTTTAATAAAAAATTCATCTCAAAATTTCTAAAAGAGGAAAGGATACTTGTTAAAAATATCCAATTCTACTTCCAAGTAGCTTTTTGTACACATGATTCATCCAAATAACCTTTACTAAGGGTATTTCTCTCTTTTTAAACTTTCGAATTCTACAGTCTAGAATTTTATTTTCAACATCGAGTCATTTGTTTCTTTTCTAATCTCATTAAAGCATGGCTTCTTAATGAAAACAAATGAATTCTATATGCCACAATCAATCACTGTAAAGATAAAGAGAAATAACCATTTTCAATATTTTCATACTCTTGAGGTGTTACCTCAACATTGATAATATGATACAACTATCTCAATTCATATGGCTCAATATGTACTATTGTTTTGTATTACCTCTGAGTCACAAAAGAGAGTTCATCATGTTGTTATGAATTTTACTATTGTGCTACTCAAATAGCAAAGCACTCATGAGTTGGAAGACTAGATTCAACAACAATTGTACAATACTAAGCTAGATTACTGGTATGAATGACTAAAACTATCTGACACCTTTAATTAACATATTGCTTGCACATGTACAACTGAAATCATATGTAAAAGAAATTTACATCCCTTAATATACCTTCAAAAAATTATACTTCTAAAAAAAAATTCATGTATTACTGAAATCCATTGTTTTCTCTTATCTCCTCATTCATTACTACTTACTTCTAGTTACTTATACTTCTAATTTTGCTCATATAGAATAAACATCCCTAAACTTGAAACATACAAGGTAAGCTTAGATTAATCATCATTCTTGATATCACTGCAAGAATTTATTTCATATCACACTTTACTCATGTTATATCATGCCTTTTGTTCAAAACACACTTATTACATTTCAAATTTATTTCTTATCCTTTGCTCCAAATCATTTCCATATTGTTATCTATCTTTCAGATTTTCTTCCATTAAACCTTGGATCACTATCAGTGCTAGTTTACTTCTCATAGTGCAAATCTCATGATCTTGTTTTATAGAGATGTTAGTATTCAAGGTCAAACCACTAGTGACATCCCTTGAACTACTACAACTCTAAACATTCTAGGGTTTGGTCCTTGACGTGGTTTATTATCGCACTAACAAATTCACTCAGGGTTAAGATCCCTGAGTTTTTACCAAAACCTTGTGCAATAATACCACCCGCAAGCGGACAAGTCTTATTGTAGTATAGTTAAGGATCGAATCCCAAGGGACAACATTTTTAAGAATCGATGCTAGTCCAATCTAGTTTAAGTAAGGATAATATTTAAAATGATTGGTCAATTTTAGGTTAATTAAACTAAGTGTAGGAAAGTAAAGAGCAGAATTAAAGTTGATCTAGATTAATGATATGGAATCGTTGGGATGGTATCGGGTTTCAGCACCGCTGCACATGCAAACACATCCAAACATAAAACATCTAGGCAAGATATAACCATCCAAATGGAGCTACTGTAAAACCCCCCATACGGGCATTAGGCTTGCGTAAGCATCACCTTAGGCATCAGATGTCTCCCCGCCATCCAGATCACTCACTTACGGCTCCGAAGATGCATATATCCAACTGAAGTTGTGGACCCCCTATATAGGCATTAGGCACACATAAGCATCACTGTGGGCTAGATGGCTCGTCCCCTCACATATCATACACTTACGACCTCAAGGAAACCCTTTCTATTTCTAGTCAGGGAGTCAACCATGCTAATCAAAAAGAAAGCAGGCGCTTAATCTAAAAGCAAGCATCGATGATTAACAACAACGATACAAATATCCAACTGAAGCTGTGGCCCTCCCTGAGGGAAGTTTAGGCACACAGAAGCATCACTGTGGGCTAGATGGCTCGTCCCCTCATGGATCATACACTTACGACCTCAAGGAATCCCATTCTATTTCTAGTTTGGGAGTCAACCTCGTTAATCGACATTCTACCCTACATATAGAAGTTCTCGCACCATAAGGAAGAACAAGATGAAAACAAGCAGGTAATCAATCTATAAATTTTAACGATTAAAAACAAAATGAAAAGTTATATACATTGACATGCAATGTTTAACATGAGAACATGCTTGCATGGGCAGCGGGGCTAGTCCCCACACCCCAATGAAAAGGAACAACTCGCTCATGATGTGTGAAATAAGAAAGACAAGAGAGAGGGAAGATTCTGCCACGAGCATGATGCAGAAGGTAATTGCAGCTCAGTGAAGATGATGCGGTCTTCTATGTCGTGTCGGGGCATCTTTAGACGAGAAGGAAGAACCACCAAGGCAGGCCGGGCAGCTCTTCTTCTCCACTTTCTTTTGTCATCTTGACCTTCTTGCTTGCAGCAAAATGAGCAGCAGGTGGAGTAGCAATGGTGTGGATGTGGATGTAACTGGATCGAACCTTGCAATTGGGCAGCCTGGCGGCATCCCAGATCCGATACCCAAATGAGGAACCTTGTGGTTCTATTTATAGGCACTGGTCAAGTCCTCACGTTTTCGGCGTGAGTCTGCTCTAAACGGTTTGGAGCAACCGATCTTGCTTGAACAGTTTAGAGCAAATGGTCTTGGAGACCGTTTGACCATAATCTATGACCATACGGTCTTTAACAAACGATCGTCGGTCTTGAGAGTATCCATTGACCAAAAGATCTTAAAGATCACACAGATCCAAACGGTCTTGGGACCATACGCTGCCAAACGGTTTTGAGCTCTCACAGTCTCAGGCAAACGATCTACAACCCATCAGTCTTCACTTCCAAATGATTTCTACTCCAAACAGTCTTGGCTCCAAACGGTCTTGGATCCAAACGGTCTTGAATGCTCTAGTGTCCAAACAATCTTGGGTCCAAACGGTCTTGGATTCAACCGGTCTTCACTTCCAAATGGTCTTGAAGACCAATGGGTTTCAATCGGTCTTGAGATGTAAATGGTCTTTGGCGTCCAAACGGTCTTCATCGTACAAACGGTCTTGAAGACTGATGGGATCCAATCGGTCTTGGCTCCAAACAGTCTTGGGTCCAAACAGTCTTGGGGACCGTTTGGGTAGGTGGCAGGTGGAGTTCCGTGTGAGTGAATGGCTAAGACTGAGAGGTCAAAACTGAATGGGTAGACCGCTAGGGAAAACCGTTTGGTAAAGAATGATTGACCAAGACCAAATAGGCAAAACTATTTGGTCAAGACCGATTGGTCAAGACCAAGATTGAGAGGATCTTTGGTGAGTTCTAGTTGATGGTTGATCCTCATCAAGACCTGCACAAAATCAATATCAATCTAGTTAATAATCTTGATAATTGAGTCAGTTAAGAAATCTTGCATTTTGTGAGATTTAGGAGATGAAATCGAAAGTATTGAATTGAATTGGTCCCAAAAAGGCAACTGCAAATCATGATGAATATGGGTTCATCAGAATACCCCAAACTTAAATGTTTCTCATCCTCTAGTTACACAAAATCTAAAAAAGTCACCAACTGAATACTTTCAAGTCGTGTGATTGCCTCCTCTTCACATCATGATTATTTCTCTCTGCTCAATATGACTAAGCATCTCAACTTCCTGAGACCACTAAACACATCTTACCATATCTTCGTTCCTAAGTTCATTTTCCAACGTCACTTCCTCCTCACTTTTTCCAACAACAAGCATTTCTTAGAGTTTTGTAGGAGTCCAGAGATATCCATAGAACAAGTGTGCACCTGATCTGACACTGGTGTTTTTCAGGATAATGGAGGCATTCATTGTGCCTTTTAGGTAGAAAAGGGAGTGAAGGGTGGTGTGGAAGGAAGAATTAAATCTCTCCTCTATTCGACTCAAGATTTTTATTATATTATTTGCAATTTCATTGATTGCATTTTTTTGTGTGAATCTCTCCTCTATTCGACTCGAGATTGCATTTGTTTTGGTGTGCGCTTTGGCATCTTTTCTTGGCGGTATGCCCCTATTAATTTGCGAGGGGTATGGAAGAAGCAGATATAGAGGGAAGTGGCGTGACACCCCGAACTTAGGGTTTGGCACTATTTTGCCTATTTTTGTTTCTTTTTGATGGATAGAGGGGTACGAAGATGATAGAAGTGTAGAAGAGAGTTCAGATCAGAATGCCACTTGATTTACAATTCAGTGCACCAGGTTGTTCTCTTTACCGTACTCTGCTCCAATAATGACTTGATGAAGATTCGGTGGGGATTCCATGTTATTGTTCCACTAGCCAGTTAGGAAGCACGATGTGTTTGATCCCTATCAGTTCGACACACACTTGCCATTTTTTCATAAATATCATGATGTTAGGATTCATAAGCTTCACATGATGATTTCAATCAAAAGGCTAGTTTCAAAAGGTGGTCCTCTTGAGGATTTGCTTTGAATAAGGAGGGTATAAATATTCAAAAGTGTCAAAACTTCATCCAGTATCTGTTCGATTTCTTTGAATTTTTTTTAAAAACTTTGAAAATTTTGGTCAAAAATGCAACGATGAAATCTTAAGTCTGAAATAGATGGGTGAAGGTGGAAAGTAAAATACGTGCCACCCACCCTCCACCCCAAACTTAAAAATTTTCTCATCCTGAGAAAACTCTAAATCCGAGATGGAGGGGAAAATTCATGTTGGTCGGACCACTAGATGTGGTTGTGTTCCAAGTAGTGTGCACCCTCCATATGAAAATCTCAAAAATGAAAACCAATCAAAACTAAAGATAGCATCTCACGATGTGATTTTTATTTTAGTGTGAAATTATCTAAAAGGTAAAAAAAAATTAGAGAAACATTCTAATTTGAAATTAAAAGTAAAAACAAATATATTGATCGGGTTGCCTCCCGACAAGCGCCTTTGTTTTATGTCGATGGCTTGATGTGATTCCTTCAACTTTCTGGTAGATATGTTGGTTTGGAAAGTTTTATCAATTCTTCAGTGCTAGTATCTGATGGGATGAAGTATCTATTCAGACGTTGGCCATTTGCGACAAAATAGCCTGACTTTGCATTCCATAAGGAGAAAGCACCATGTGGGTAGATATTCTTGACAATGTAAGGTCCAATCCAGCAAGAGAAGAGTTTCCCTGGGAATAACCTCAGTATTGAGTCGAACAGAAGAACTTGGTCTCCTATTTGTATGTCCTTTCTTTTCAGATGACAATCATGCCAAAGTTTTATGCATTCTTTATAGATTCGTGCATTCTTATAAGCTGTCATTCAGAGTTCATCCAACTCTTGAAGTTGCAGAATCCTGGCTTGGCCAACTTTCTTCATGTCAAAATTTAGCTATTTTATTGCCTACCATGCTTTGTGTTCCAGTTCTAAATGCAGGTGGCATGACTTCCCATAGATTAGTCGAAAAGGCGTGGTTCCAACGGGAGTCTTAAAAGCAGTTTGGTAGGCCACAAGGCGTCATTGATTTTTAATGACCAATCCTTCCGGTTGCGGCCTACTATCTTTTCCAAAATAGTCTTGAGTTGACGGTTAGAAAACTCTACCTGTCCACTTGTTTGTAGATGGTAGGGCGAGGCTACCTTGTGTGTTACGCCATATTTCCTCAGCAATGCTTCAAAGCTTCTTTCAAAAAAATGAGATCCTCCGTCGTATATCACAGTGCGTGGAACTCTGAACCGGGGGAAAATAATATCTTTGAACATCTTGATGATAGGTTTGGAATCGCTTGTGATGGTTGGTATGGATTCTACCCATTTTGAGACATAATCCACTGCCACTTGGATATAGGAAAATCCATGAGAAGATGGGAATTGGCCCATATAGTCCACACCCCAAACATCAAAAATCTCGATTTCTTGCCAAAGCATGAGTGGCATCTCATCTCTTTTTGTTATGTTACCCATTCTCTGACATTTGTCACATATCAGAACAAAATTGTAGGAATCGTTGGATATGGTTGGCCAAAAGAAACCACATTGCAAAATTTTTATAGCAGTTTTCTTAGAACTCATGTGGCCTCCAACTGGGCCTGAGTGACATTACTCTAAAATGAGTTGGGCTTCTTCCTCAGCAATACAATGTCTGTAAAGACCATCAACACAGAGCTTGAAGAGGTATGACTCATCCCAGTGATACTGCTTCACATCATGCATGAATTTCTTCAGTGCATTTCTGGTGCATTCAGGGTGGATGACACCAGCGGTGAGGTAGTTTACATAGTCTGAGTACCAAGGGGTAGCTTCTGAAACTTTCATTAGTTGGTCATCCAGAAGAGAATCGTTAATCAGGATCTTCTCTGTTTCTAGAGTGTGGATGCGAATGAGGTGGTCTGCCACAACATTCTTTGTACCCTTTTTATCTCTTATCTCTAGATCAAATTCTTACAAGAGGAGAATCCATCTTATCAACCTAGGTTTTGCATCTTTCTTCGCTAGGAGGTAATAGATAGCTGCATGATCTGTGTAGACAATGACTTTTGAACCTATGAGGTAGGATCTGAACTTGTCAAAGGCATACATGACTGCAAGAAGTTCTTTCTCGGTAGTTGCATAATTCCTCTGAGCCTCGTCGAGGGTCTTTGATGCATAGTAGATCACATAGTGTTTCTTCTCTATACATTGGCCTAAAATGGCACCCACAACGTAATCACTGGCATCACACATAATTTCAAATGGGTGATCCCAATCTAGAGCTCGGATGATGGGTGTTGTTGTAAGAGAATGCTTCAGGTTGTTGAAATTTTTGATGCATTCTTCATCAAAATGGAAATAAGCATCCTTTAGTAACAAGTTGGTCATAGGCTTTGTTATCTTAGAGAAATCTCTGATAAACCTTCTGTAAAATCCTGCATGACCAAGGAATGCACGAACCTCTCTTACATTGGTTGGGATAGAGATTTTGGAGATCACTTCGATCTTGGCCTTGTCTACTTCTATTCCTCGGTTACTAACCCTATAACCAAGGACAATGCCTTCTTTTACCATAAAGTGACATTTCTCCCAATTTAGCACAAGATGTGCTTCTTCACATCGTTTGAGGACTAGGGAGAGGTGTTTTAGGCATGAGTCGTATGAATCCCCATATACAGAGAAACATCCATGAAAATTTCCATAATGGTTTCAGTGAGTCCAGTAAATATGACTACCATACAGCGTTGGAAAGTTGCAGGCACATTGTAGAGGCCGAACGACATCCTTCTAAAGGCATATGTTCTAAATGGGCAAGTAAAGGTTGTTTTCTCTTGGTCATCTGGATGTATAGGTATTTGATAGAATCCAGAGTACCCGTCGAGATAACATAAATACTCTTGGTGGGCCAACCTTTCTAGGACTTGGTGAAGAAAAGGCATCGGGAAATGATCCTTTCAAGTCACCTTGTTCAACTTCCTCTAATCAATACACATCCTCCACCCTGTGACTGTTTGAGTGGGGATGAGTTCATTGTCTTTATTCTGTATCACTTTAGTCCCACCTTTCTTCGGGACAACATGCACAAGACTTACCCATGGTGAATCGGAAATCATATAGATAATTCTTGTCTTGAGCAACTTTATAACTTCAAGGCGGACAACTTCTTTCATATTTGGGTTAAGCTTCCTTTAGTGTTCAACAATTGGCTTGTGATCTTCCATCATGGGGATTTTGTGTATGCACAATGCTTGACTGACCCCGGTGAGATCATTCATCTTGTAGCCTATGTCTCTTCTTCTTTCTTTTAATTCTGTCAAGAGTTTATCTTCTTATTCTGCCGTTAGATCAGAATTTATGATGATAGGGTAGACTTTGTGGTCATCTAGAAACATATACTTCAATCTCTCATGTAGAGGTTTCATTTTAGGAGCTTGTGGTGTTTCACATGGTTCTTCAGTGACATCCACAACTTTGAGTTCTTCAATTTTGGCTTCAGGATCTTCTTTAGCAGTCTCGAGGTGGAAAACACAATCCTTTATTTGTTCATCAATGGAGTTATCAGCAGATGGGTTTGTTAGAGCCACTTCTAAGGGATCATCTTGTTCATAATCCTCTTATGTAAGCAGTGTCATCTTCTCTATGCACTTAATCAAGTAGAGTTCTTCTTGCATACTTGGTCTTCACATACTTTCAAAAACTTTGAACTCTAGGGTTTCTTTTCCTAATCTAAGTAGCAAGGTTCCTGCTTCAACATCAATTAGAGCTCCTGCAGTGACCAGGAACAAACATCCAAAGATGAGAGGGTATCTAGTGTCTTCCTTTATGTCCATGATGACAAAGTTAGAAGGGACATAAGAATCTTTGCCTACCTTTACAGGGACATCCTCAATGATTTCTAAGGGGAGAGTCATAGTGTTATCTACAAGTTGTATGGTCATACCAATCGGGAGCAATTCAACAAACCCTAACCTTTTGCATAGGCTAAGTGGCATGATGGAGATTCTAGCACCAAGATCTTCTAGTCCTTTCTTGCATGAAGAATCACCGATATGGCAAGAAATCCCAAAAGATCTTGGATCTTTCTATTTCTTTGGCATTTTACTCTAGATGATGTCTAAAGTGGTAGTAGATAACTTGACTGTCTCATATTATTTAGTTATATATTTCCTAGTGAGGAGTGACTTTAAGTAATTTGTCCAGATTGGTATCTCAGCCAGCGCATCCAAAAAGGGTATATCAACATGAAGCTTTTTCATGGCTTCCTTGAACTTATTGAAATGAGTATCAAGCTTGGTTTGCCTGAAATGAGAAGGGAAAGGTATACGAGGCTTGTATACAGGGATATCAGGTTCTGGTGTTGCTTCTTCCTCTTCTGTAGTAGGTTTCACAGAATTTTCTTTCTCTGACTTATAATTGCTTGGCTGCTCCTTCAGAATAGATTCAAGTCCTTTGTCAACTTGATCATTCACCTGGTCTTATTTATCAATGACAACCACTGGTGTCTTGGCAGGAGGGTCAGAATATACATTACCAGAATGAGTCATAGCATCCTTCAATTGCTCACGATGTTTAGGATTATTCTCTGGTTGGCTAACAAAGGCTCCAACAGGTGGTTTCATACTAGTGGCAAGTTGAGCTAGTTGAGATTCAATAGCCTTCTGATGGGCTTGCTGGTTAGCTATCATTATCTGTTGCAACTGTAACATCTTTTCAATGGCTGATAGTTTGTCATCCGGAGAGATGGGACCAACTTGTTGCCCTTGTTGTGGGTTCTGATATGGGACTTGGCTGCGATTCTGGAACTGAGAGTTATTTTGGTAGTTATTGTAGTTCCAATTCTGAAGGTTACCCCTGTAATTCCCTTGATTCCCGAAATTTTGTTGTTGGTAATACTGAAATCCTGGTGGGCCTATTTGTTGATTATTTGAACCAAGTTGTCATGAGTTTTCCGCCCCTGAAGGATTTCCATATTGAAAACCAGGATGGTTCCTATTCTGATTCGGGTTATAGTGCCCTTGACTAGGGATAGTGTTGACAACATTAAGACTTTCCATTTGACCATTTTCTCCTTGTCCATAAGCATTGCTTAGAACAACATCATAGAGAACATTGCAGGCTAATGTTGAGTGATCAGTTCCTTTACATGCTTCACAGAACAATGAAGCTGACTTAATCTGTTCCTGTTGTTGAGGGAGTGAACAACCTCTTCCAAAAGTAGTAAGGGATGATTCAATATGGTCTTGCTTGGCAACTAGGAGTTTGAGGGTTTCAACGATCGACTTGTATTCATGAATAAATTCAGCCATAGCTACCTTCAACACTCCTTTGCCTAGAAATCTACCCCAATTATCTTGATTTTCAGCTCCAAGGGTGACAACCCTCCATGCGCCATCGTAACTTTGTGGCATGAAGTTTCCTCCAGATGAGGAATCTAAAAACCTTTTGATATCATCATCCACACCCCTATAGAAGATTTCAATAAGTTAATTCTTAGGGATTCCATGGTGTGGACATTTGCATAGAAGATCTTTATATCTTTCCCATGCTTCAATAAAGGTTTCTCCAGGGGCTTGAGTGAACATGGTTATTCTACCCCTAATTTCATAGGTGAGACGAGGATAGAATTTTTCCAGAAAAACGTTTCGAAAGTTGTTCCAAAGTGGTGATAGGTTCATATTGCAAGGATTTGTACCAGCTTATAGCTCTATCAGCAAGAGAATATTTGAAAATATGGAGTCGGATGGCATTGTCTAAGACTCCATTTTGCTTTGTCATAGCACATAGATCAATAAACCTCAGAAGATGTTCCTGACTATCTTCTCCTTGTTTACCATAGAATGGGTTGTTTTGAAGCAAGGTGATCCAGTTTGCTCGTATTTCAAACTTTGGGGCATTGATGGGAGGAGGTTGTACTAGGTGATGAACGTCAATAGATTTAGGGATTGAGAACTCCCTAAGATCCTTTTGCAGTTTTGCTGCTTGTGCTGCTACTTGTGCTACTTGGATTTCTTCTTGGACTGCAACTCTGGCTTCTTGCATTAGCCTTTCTCTTTGTGCAACAAGGGCTTGAGCTACCCTTCGGGCTATTTCCTCCTCTTGAGCCATTCTTGCTTGGTTCTCTCTATTTTGATGATGAAAGGTCTTGTCTATCTCTGGGTCAAAGCTAGCAGAGACTCTGAGAATGTTCAAACGGTGCATACACTAGTCTTTGGCGGTTCTTGAGATGAAAAGATCTGAGGTAAGATCGATGGAGTAGAGTGAGATTCAAGTGAATGACCGATTGTATCAAAAGAAAAAGTAAAAACCTAAATTAGCCTTAGAAGAACTAGATTTGACTAACTGATTCCATTATCCACGGCAACAGTGCCAGAATTTGACGTGGTTTATTATCTCACTAACAAATTCACTCAAGGTTGAGATCCCTGAGCTTTTACCAAAACCTTGTGTAATAATACCACCCGCAAGAAGACGAGTCTTATTGTAGTATAGTTAAGGATCGAATCCCAAGGGACAACATTTTTAAGAATTGATGCGAGTCCAATCTAGTTCAAGTAAGGCTAATATTTAAAATGATTGGTCAATTTTAGGTTAATTAAACTAAGTGTAGGAAAGTAAAGAGTAGAATTAAATTTGATGTAGATTAATGATATGGAATCGCTGGGATGGTATCGGGTTTCACCACCGCTGCACATGCAAACACATCCAAACATCAAACATCTAGGCAAGATATAACCATCTAAATGGAGCTACTGCAAAACCCCCCATACGGGCATTAGGCTTGCGTAAGCATCACCTTAGGCATCAAATGTCTTGTCACCATCTAGATCACTCACTTACAACTCCAAAGATGCAGATATTCAACTGAAGTTGTGGACCCCCTATACAGGCATTAGGCACACAGAAGCATCATCGTGGGGTAGATGGCTCATCCCCTCATGGATCATACACTTACAACCTTAAGGAATCCCTTTCTATTTCTAGTCAGGGAGTCAACCATGCTAATCGACAAGCAAGCAGGCGATTAATCTACAAGCAAGCATCGACGATTAACAACGACGATACAAATATCCAAATGAAGTTGTGGCCCTCCCTGAGTGATGTTTAGGTACACAAAAGCATCATTGTGGGCTAGATGGCTCGTCCCCTCATGGATCATACACTTACGACCTCAAGGAATCCCATTCTATTTCTAGTTTGGGAGTCAACCTCATTAATCGACATTCTACCCTACATATAGAAGTTCTCGCAACATAGGGAAGAACAAGATGAAAACAAGCAGGTAATCAATATACAAACTTTAATGATTAACAACGAAATGAAAAGTTATATACATTACCATGGAATGTTTAACACGAGAACATGCTTGAATGGGCAGCGGGGCTAGTCCCCACACCCCAGCAAAAAGGAACTACTCGCTCATGATGCAAGACACAAGAAAGACAAGAGAGAGGGATGATTCTACCACGAGCATGATGGAAAAGGTAATTGCATCTCAGTGAAGATGATGTGGACTTCTACATCGTGTCGTGGCAGCTTTGGATGAGAAGGAAGAACCACCAAGGCAGGCCGGGTAGCTCTTCTTCTCCTCTTTCTTTAATCATCTTGACCTTCTTGCTTGCAGCAAAAGGAGCAGAAGGTGGAGTAGCAATTGTGTGGACGTGGATGTAACTAGATCGAACCTTACGTTTGGGCAGCCTGGCGGTGTCCCAGATCCGATACCCAAATGAGGACCCTCGTGGTTCTATTTATAGGCATTGGTCAGGTCCTCACATTTTTTGTGTGAGTCCGCTCCAAACGATTTGGAGCAACCAGTCTTGCTTGAACGGTTTGGAGCAAATGGTCTTGGAGACCGTTTGATGGCCAAACGGTCTAGCAATCTATGACCATACGGTCTTCAGCAAACGATCGTCAGTCTTGAGAGTATCCATTGACCAAACAGTCTTGAAGACCGAACAGGTCCAAATGGTCTTGGGACCACGTGCCACCAAATGCTTTTGAGCTCTCATAGTCTCGGGCAAATGGTCTGCATCCCATCGGTCTTCACTTCCAAATGATTTCTACTCCAAACGGTCTTGGCTCCAAACAGTCTTGAATGCTCTGGTGTCCAAATGATCTTGGGTCCAAACGATCTTGGCTTCAATCAGTCTTCACTTCCAAACGGGCTTGAAGACTGATGGGTTTCAATCGATCTTGAGATGTAAACGATCTTTGGCGTCCAAACAGTCTTGAAGACTGATGGGATCCAATCGGTCTTGGATCCAAACGGTCTTGGGTCTAAACGGTCTTGGGGACCATTTGGATAGGTGGCAGGTGGAGGACCGTGTGAGTGAATGGCTAAGACCGAGAGGTCAAAACCGAATGGGTAGACTGCTAGGGCAAACTGTTTGGTAAAGAACGATTGACCAAGACCGAATAGGCAAAACCATTTGGTCAAGACCAAGGTTGAGAGGATCTTTAGTGAGTTCTAGTTGATGGTTGATCCTCATCAAGACCTACACAAAATCAATATAAATCTAGTTAATAATCTTGATAATTGAGTAAGTTAAGAAATCTTGCATTTTGTAAGATTTAGGAGATGAAATCAAAAGTATTGAATTGAATTGGTCCCAAAAAGGAAACTGAAAATCATGATGAATATGGGTTCATCAGTCCTTATTAGTAAGATGTTGTTATTGTGACATGATTTTACTCCCTTATTTTGATAAGCAAACCTAAGCTCTCTTGAGGTTTACTAAAGTATTCCTTGTATTTACCACTTGAATTTTCTTTCTCTTACTTGGCCATTCAGATATATTACATTCTCAATTTACCCTGCTAGGGTTTTATCATCATATTGTGTGTCATTATTACATTCACTAGATTTCTCTACCGTGGTGGTTATGCATAATATATGACTCATTTTCTTATCACTTCATTCCCACATTGCTCTCATTAAGGAAGATATGAAAGAGGATGATTCTGAGACTTCGAGTTCTTATCTTCAAACATTCCCTTAATACATTTCTCATATGTAGGTTTAATTAGTTATCAACAAGGATACTTGACTAATTAGCACTTTCTTGAATCTCACAACCTCTTTCTTTTATTATCTATATTACTCCATCTTGTTTCAAACCTTTCCTTACATTCCATAATCCTCTTACCATATACTACTCTTCCACCTATCATCTTTAACTTCTACTTTTCTCTTATGGTCATGTTACTTATTCATGTCTATGATCATGTATACCATGTTGCATATATTTCTTTTTATCCTTCTACTAATGTGAAGTTGAAATTCTAAATCAATAATCTCTCTACTAGTTTTGTGTCATGTTTAATACATAATATATCCTTCATTTTAAATAAAAAAACTCATGCATGGGTCAAAATTACTTTCTCTTTCAATCAAGTTTTTCCTTACTGAATATAGTCTACCTTTATATGACTTATTCATTTGTTTAGCTACACTTTTGTTCTTCTTTTAGAAACTAGTTTGTTATTCTATAGAGACTTAGAACCCAAAGGTAGTAAGGATGCATGTATTAAACTTCATAATGAAGGTATACATTCGATGCTCTCAATTATATCATGTAACCCTCATTCCTTAATCAAGCTCATAATTTCCAACATTTCTCTTTGTTTCAACTAAGTTTCTTGTCCTAGTCTTATGATCTACATGTTTATCTAGTTCTCTTCACTTTTATTCTTCCGAACCTCACTTCTATGTACTTACTACATACTTAACTCTTTTCTTCTTTTTTCTTTTTGTTGTAGAGTACATCAGTACATTTTACTCAATTATATGATCCATTCATTCTAATTGATTCTTTCTATCTTGGCTTTCCCAATAGTTTTCTCTTATCTTTCCTTGATTTCAAATTGGATAAAGTGTACAATTAGTTATATAGTCTAGTTCTCTTTATCCATCCTTTCTTCTTCATTTTGTATGTTACATACTAATGTATGTCTTGTATCTATTTCCCTCTTCCTTCATTCCCAATTTAGGGTTTCTAATCTAAGGCCCCAAAGTTGGACCTCAGATATCAGTTCCAATTGATTCTTAGCTATTCTAATCTTTCTCTTATATTTCAACATCTTAGTATATGTACATTCTCACTGTGATGTGGGCCTAATTTATCTAGAGTCTACTCTTATTATATTGTTATAGGAGTCATTAGATCCCAGTAACGCACCCTACCAGCCAGACCAGGCCAAACCTACAGTCTTGAAGCCAAGAGCTACTCAGGATTAACCAACACCTATTCATCTCAAACACGTGAAAATAATATCCACTTAGGGAAAACTCGTTTAAACATAACTTCTGGTCTACTTGATAAAATAATGTAAACAATAATTGAGTTAACTTCATAGTGTACAAAAATCTTAAAGGACCACATATATTTCTACAAATTGAATATCTGAATTCAAATATATAAGAGCATTTCCATTTATATCCAATCAAAGAAACATTATAAAACAAGAGTTACATCACATTCTATTCTTATGCTCAATTCATTCATTTCTTTCTAGTCTTCTAACCCTAATACTTCTAGGGTTTCTCTCTAGCCCATCCTCCCACTGCATGCCTAGACAGGGTCAGAGAAGAATAGAAAGAGTAGCTTGATACTAGTCAACCTAGGTATGCAGATACCGGGCCAGGGTATCCAAATACCCATACTTCCCAGAGCTATCCACACACCACCTCTTAACTGCCACACTTATAACTCTGACTTTCTATACTAATGGTCCCTGATGACTCAGCCTAAGCTCTGATACCAAGGTCTTACACCCACATCCCATAATTACCACTAATCATGAGATTAGGGCATAATTTTGAGGATTATACTTAATACAAAGTTCACTCCCATCCTTTTCTTTTATTTCAAACTCCTTGTTTTCTCGCATTCAATCCCATAACCAACTTTACAAGAGAATTAAACTTTAATTACTCTAATATGATCTCAACATTAATGAGACACATCCATACATTCATTTTATTTCTCACACTTCCATGTACATATGACATGATAATTAGATATATTCTCTCTTATTAAGGAAACAAAGATACACACCATTATTTACAACTCTCTCACATACCTAGGTTGAAATACAAGGACCTAGAGTGACAGGGAGCGACTGAACTAAACTAATCTCGTACTTAACTCCTGTGGCAGATCTATGCTGATACAATGACATCTTTAGTCCATGTGGTTTCCCTAAAAATTGTGAGTAGAGGGGTGAGCCTACTCACTCAGTGAATGAGTACTTCAAAGAATCAGTTTAAAGCACTTAAATAATTACAAATATGCTATTTAGCAACTGATATTAATTATAATAGTAGTAAGCTTTAAAGAGACTAATCATTCACAAACATAAATATGGTAGGATACTCTAGACATCTACAATAGTGAATCAATATATGAACATGCTTGATTGATTATAAATAGAACTAATAATTCAAAAACATACAAAGAATAATTGAATAACTGTGCACACTTGTTTAACCTCTCATTCATCTTATTATGCCCTGAACCCACATGAAGTGTACCACAACATGTGAAAGAATCATAGAAATCTATGATCTCACTATACAAGGCTTAGAAGCATGCCTGAGTTCCTAAGCCTATCCCTCGAGTAAGACCCCGTCTACAGTGGGCCTTAACACGTCTGCCTCTTGACGGCTAATGGGAGCGGTCAGATATCTCAGACTCCACCTCTCAATGTGGGTACTCAGGCGGTGAGTCAAAGCCCCCAAGTTTATTGTACATATCATTGAACCTACTGACCATTGATCACTCAACATGTAACACAGGTACCACTGGCATCCCTGGTTGGTGATGGGTACCACACAACTGTAGGGAGTCTGCCCTGCTAGTCAAGACCTCCACACCCTACAGGTGTGATCTGACTTACCTCGATCTGGACTACCTCCATTCAGGAAACCATTTCCTCCCCATAGCGCATGCCACATCCTGTGAGGATTCTACAGTGTTCATGGCATCTAAATGTCTAATTCACTCTTCAAATTCACAATTCAATCATCACATCAACATATATTAGTTCAGCTTTGTAAACCATTCATTTCATAAACTATCTAATAACATTTATCACAACTGAATTGTTAAGAATAACCACATCTCATACTGAGAAACATTAATATCACAATACTTGATTCATTAAACACCCTATCGTTAGGGTTTCATTTACCTCATTCACTAATCACATGACTTGCATAAGGATTTAATACATCATAACATCATTGAATAAAGATTTCTCTCAGCAGTTCACGTATAATCAATATATATATATATATGTATATACATATATATATATATATACATATATATATATAGGGCAGCGATCCAGTGAGAAACATATCTTGTGAGAGAATGAGAAGCATTTGAATAACTCTCTACATAGATCAATTTTTCATAATCCAACCATATAGATTACAAGTATATATTAATATTTACCTTCCTACAAAATTTTATCACCATCCAATTTGTAGATCATTCAAAACAACAAAATACTTTTCGACGCTCTATATTGAATTTCAGGCTCACCGTTGGATGTAAAAAGTGTATATTGTACATATGGCCATGTAAATAATGTCTGATTGTAATGATTTTTTGTGAGAAGGTAAATGAAATGATGCTTTTTCCATCTATATGGTTGGATTTTTAAAAGCAACTCCCGATTTGTAGTTATTCAAATGCCTCTCATGCTCTCACCGTAGGTTGTTTCTCACTGGATCGCTACCCTATATATATATATATATATATATATATATATATATATATACTATTCTATCAATCTAAGCACCAACACTCATCTCCATCCTAATCACGTCTTCCCGTTAATCGATGGACTCTGTCACAGTGCTTTATTTCCCTTCATCACCAGACTCTTCTAAAATACATCACCATTGAACTCTTCTAATTACTTCGGTGTTCCTCGCTCCCCTCTATAGATTAAGAGCCAGTCTTAGGGGACATAGCCATTCGTTACCGTTCGCCGTCCCACATGCTGGTTGGACTTGTAACCATAGCTGAAAGCCACCACGTCCGTCACCTACATCGCCTTCTTTAAGCCCCCGACGCTGGCACAAATATCTATGTTAGGTATGTCTACTATTCTATCAATCTAAGCGTCAGTACTCATCTCTGTCCTAATTATGTCTTCCCGTTAATCGATGGACTCTGTCATAGTACGTTATCTCCTTTCATCACCTGACTTTTCTAAAATAATATGGTCTCAGGGCACACAACCATCTGCTGTCATTCGCCGTCCGACATGCTGGTTGAACTTGCAACCACAACTGCAAGGCACCACGTCCGTCACCTTCATCGCCTTCTTGAAGCCCCCAAAGCTGGCACAAACATCTATGTCAGGTATGTCTTCAGTCACCTCTGTATAGATGAGAAACGCTTGATGGTGCGCATATGGTTTAGTACACATCATTCTCATCGACTGTCCAAAGAAGAGCATGAACAGCAGCAAGACGTACCTATCACTAGACATTCTACTCCACGCCTCTGGTCATTTTCATGTCTGACATGTACTATAGGAACATTGCCCCTTCCAGGAACATCGAGAAGGTGCTTGAGGGGATATCATATGTGGAATTGGATACATGATTTGGTAGGACCTGATGCAATTTGTTAGCGTTTAAATTCTTCAGGAACAAATCCATGGCCACTAGGTACGAGGACAATCAAGTGCACTGTCACACTAATTGCTAGCATGTTATCCTCACCGACTTCTTCTCTCTTACATACCTACTTTTCTTCTTCTACCATCCTTTTGATCTTTTCCTCAAATTCAATATTTTCTCATCTTGTCCAATCTGCTAATGTGTTCTCCTCTTGTGTAATTCACTTTCTTCTCATCAATCATCTTCTCCTCTCTTTCTATTGATCTTATCTTATCCTTTTGTTCTTTTCATCTTACATAAATATTCTTCTCTTTTTTTCCATTCTTCTCTTGTGGTTAATCTATTTTTCTCCTCTCCCTTATTTATATTCATCTTCACTCTTTTTCTATATGCAGCAGGTCCGAACTTTCTATTCTGAGATTGCTATTCTAGAGGTATTTTATTTAATCTTTGTGGTATGAACACCAGATGAGTTTCTTACGGGTAGGCTTATAGACACTTCATGCTAAGCATTGGGATAAGACTCTGGCTGAAAAGGTACCAACAATGCATATTTTGTACTGAGTGATTGTAGGTGGTTTTGTATAACCTTGGTTTTGATAGATGTTTGTCTTTAAATATGGGGAGATGAAGATATATATTCACATAACTCTTATTGCAATATAATAAGAGAATTTTCAGATTTTTTTATCGTAGGTTGCAGTCCAATTTACATAGCACATAAATTTATAACTATTTCATACCTTGTTTGATTATTCTCTCTTCCTAAGAACTCAGTCCCAAGACTCAATCATTGATACCAGATAAATAATGTTTTGAGAAAAAATATTAAGAAAACTTACATGAAGAATTGTCTTTTTATACAACAATATGCACTTAACTTCAATTGTCATGTTTTCGACGATGATATATCTAATTCTCTTTTTTTGATATCTTTATACATATCATGCTTAACAAAACTTATAATCTAATTGATATTTTTAGGAGCTTAGATAAGATATATATTGAGATTTAAGATGATCAAAAGACAACCTAATGGAAATTTGTCTATGTGAATTATATCATAATCACATGTCAAAATTGCTATTTCTTTGGGTGAATAGGAATAACTATTTGAAATGTGAGTAAGTAGATATTTGAACCTCTTTACTTTAGATTTGAAAAATATCCACATACATATTGTTCTGTATATGGTTCTCATATATTTTTCTAACAAAATAAATTAGTATATAATGACAAAACGTTTCCTTTACATCCACTCAGACTTATGTCATACAACACATTAAATTAAGAACAAAATCAACATAATATAAAACTGAACTTAGAAGACCAGAAGATATTTAAGTACTAAGTTTTAGCCTAAACTTATCATGCTTTTTGAAGACAACCATGACAAAGATGAACTAAATATGATAATTAATATTTGACCAGTCCACACTATTAGTTGGTAGATATATAATTAAAAAATAAATTTGAAAGAGTTGTTTTGTGAGGCAGCTGCTCTCTCACCCTAACAGCGCTAGGGTTTCTTCCTCTAGAGACGGCTGGCATGGGAGAGGATTTGGCCGCCGCTATGCGGTGTCCCGCTCCCCCTCGACCTCTTCTCGCCTGTCTTCAGCAAGATCTCTTCTTCGGGAGGCACGTGGGTGTGTTGTCTTTGGAGGCAGCGGTCTTCTTCCTCCCTGTCGTGGAGCCCGACTGTGACGAGTTTCCTACCTCCTTTCTCTATTACCTACTTCCTATTTAGACTAGGTTGTTTTCTTATTTTGTCTCTCTCACTGTTAATCGACGCTTCTTTCTTTTCTCATAGTAGACTTCTCTTTCTCAGTCAATTTTGTTGTGGTGTTGTATGACAGCAAGTGTGGGAGAAATATCCTTTTGGAATGCCAATTTGGTGCAGGTACTCTACCACATATACATACTCAGGTTGAATGGATTCCTCATAGAAAGCTGCATTAGCCAATGAAGGAGGAGAGGGATCTATACATCATTGTTCATATCAAATTCCGATATGAGTTTGTGTGGTGGTTTGTATGTGTTCTTGATCTTTGTGTGGTCTTTTAGTTTATTTTTCTCCTCATGTTGATGCCGTATGGCTCCTCCATAATAAAATTTGTTTGTTTAACTTTAAAAAAATTGAAAGAAACTTTGTCATACAAAAAATAATTAGGATAGAAAGAAAACAACAATGTCAATTTAAAAACTAAAATTAGGTCAAACTAATATCCTTGTACTACATAAAAATTGTAGAAGTTTTTTTTTTAGTTTATTAGGTGGCTTAGATATCACTAGACAATACATAATCCTACAATAAGAAAAATGCATGACTTTTGTAAACTATGATTTTCACATCAAAATTATTAATTACAAGACTATATCTTTCAAATTTTGAAAGTGATTGTTTTCCTAGAATAAATTATCAAAAGAACTTCAAATTTTAACTAACCTACTTATTATATTTTTTCTATATTTATTTTAATTATTTTTTGTATATAAAAAAAGTAGGAATAGCTTTCATATTTTTCGTTCAACTATATAACACAAATTTTCACATATTCATCTCAAAATGGACACAAATCCCACTTTACTTCGATAATTTGAGATATAATCATGAAAAGCAGAGTTCAATCTCATATCAATACTTACATATCCTGCTTTTCAAAAGGTCATAAATAGGGAGCAACTTTTTTTTTGGGTGAAATCAGGGAGCTCTTTTATTCATCCCACCTCCCTCAAGCAGGCTAAAACGTTGGAATGCATACAATTTAAGTTGGAATGCTCGGAACTAAATCTGGTAGTACTACTACCATTACACATTTCAGAACTGATAATAGTCACCAGCTCTCCAGGGACAATTCTGTAGAATAAGAGCCCATCCCGGGTTTTTTGGTGGCATTTAGCCAGGGTATCCACAGCCATATTACCTCCTCTTTGAGTGTGAATCACCTTCCACTCTCTCTTCATCTTCTTTCTGATATCAGTAATCCATGGTGCCAGCTTCAGGTTATCTTCAGGTTGCTTCCCCACTTCCTTCCTTGCTTCAGATGAGTCTGTTTCAATCGTAGCATAAATTACATTTTGTTCCTCGGCTATACTAGCTGCAAGGTCGATAGCTTGGATCTCTGCCAATAGAGCACTGTCGGTCAAGATTCTTTTGCTCCATCCACCTTCCCAAAGACCTTCACTGTTCCTGCAAACTACAGCAATACAAGCTCTCCCGTTTTTGTAAGTTGCATCTACATTGAATTTCAATTCATTGGGTGGAGGTGGGCACCAGCGAACGTCCATGCTTTTAGGTATCTTGGGGATATTAATCTCTGCACGCACTTCTCCATTAAAGGAAGCATCCGCTCGAATGTGGTTCACTTGGCAACCCAGCAGCGTTATTGTCTTCTCCATCACCTCTTTATTTTTGTACCTCCAGATGTAGTGACAGTCCATGACAATCATATTGGTTACTCTAGCTTCTTGTGTCAAACTCCATTCCAGCCACTTCCATAGATTATCCTCCCCGAAGAAACGATCCCAGAGTTGTCTTTCTAACAATTCCTTCCAAACCACCGCCGCCTTTTCACAGTCTCTCAGGGCATGAAGCACACTCTCTTCCTGTTCCCCGCAATGATAGCAGCTGCTGTCATTAGACATGTGTCGGGCAGTTCTTTTGTTGTTAGTTAGCAGGGCATTATGTCCCACCAACCATAGAAACATCCGCACCCTTTCAGGGGCCTTTGTCTTCCACACTAGGTCCCATTTACCTTCTACCTTAATATCCTTTGAACTCCTCAGCTTTTTGTAAGAAGATTGGGCACTGAACTGTCCATTATCTGTGTGCGTCCAGACAATGATGTCCCTCCCGTTTGTATGATTTGGTACCTTCACTTTCATAATATCCTTCAGGTCCCCCTCCATCACGTACACTTTGAGGAACTCCATGTCCCAATCATTGTCCAAATTGACAAGGCTTGCTACTGTGAGGTCTTCAAGCTCTGGGGGAACCAGTTTGTAGGTCCTTTCTTTCAAAATATTATTTGTGCTCCACCATCTATCCTGCCAAATGTTGAGGGATTCACCCGTGATAGGGATCCAGTAAGTATTTTTTTCCATGAACTCTTTACATTTGAAAGCTGCACGACCCAACCTGGATATGTTAAGGATAATTATATTATCTCTGTTCAACATTCTGTGCTTCATGCTTTTACACCATATTGAGTTCCTCTCAGACATGACTTCCCAACAATGCTTGCTAATGAGCGCTAGATTCCACTCTCTCATGGCCTTGATGCCCAGACCTCCTTCTTTTTTACCCGACGTCATCTTCTTCCAAGCCACTAAGGACACCGGGTGTGCCTTGTGGTTGCCACCCCAGATGAAAGATCGGATACTACTGTCAATTTTGTCGCATATCTTCATGGGTAAGACAGGCGTCTGTATTATGTAACCTGGGATCGCAGTTAAAGTTTCCTTGGCCATAGCTGTTCTACCAGGCAGAGATAAGCAACGTGCATACCAAGCATTGATGTTATTGCTAATGCGGTTGAGGATGTCACCATACGTACCATAGTTCACTCTGCCATGTATCAACGGTACACCCAAGTACTTCCCCAAGTCCTAGACTTCCGAGATGCCACTTCGTCGACATATCCGTTTCCTCATTCTTCTGGGTACTGACCTGGAAAAGAAGGTGCTCGATTTTGCTATGGAAATTGCCTGCCCCGACACATCACCAAATTCCTCGAAACATTTCAGAATAGTATCCATTTGGTTTTGGTTGGCTTTTGCGAAAAGGATCATGTCGTCTGTGAAACATAAGTGAGAAATCCAAGGACCCCTAGCAGATAACTTGCTGGGAGTCCACTCATTCTTTGCTACCTTCTCCTCAATAAGCTGGCTAAGTCTTTCCAGACAAAGAACGAAGAGATAAGGCGAGAGTGGGTCTCCCTGCCGAAGACCCCTAGTAGCCTTAAAACTTCCTGCTTTCCTACCTTGCCAAATAACAGTAGAAGTTCCTCCGGAAATCGAGTTCATGATGTACTTTATGACACTAACCGACATCCCAATCTTCTCAAGCGTATCAGCTACAAACGGCCATGTCATCTTATCATATGCCTTCGACAGGTCGATCTTGATTGCCATAGATTGAGGTGCATTTTTCCTTCGCATGTTGAAAAGAATTTCCTACACTGCTACTATGTTGTCTAAAATCCTTCTTCCGGGAACAAATGCACTTTGGGTTGGGGATATCCATTGTGCAAGATGGTCCTTGATTCTCCCAATTATCACCTTGGATGTCAGCTTAAGCGAAAGATTGTTTAACGAAATTGGTCTTAGCTGTGCGCAGCACTCCGGCTTCGTCACTTTAGGGATCAATACTATATTTGCGTCACACATATCCTCAGCCAAGGCTTCTCCTCCGATTGCAGACCGTATTGTTCTCAGAACAGAATGTTTAACTGAATGCCAATTGGCAAGCAAGAAGGAACCATCAACCCCATCCAGACCACAAGCTTTATTTGGATTTGTAGATTGTAAAGCTTTATAAACCTCATCAAGCAAAGGAGGTGCTGCAACCTTGTCTTGATTGAGATTGTTCAGTCTATTAAACTTACCACAGAAATTCTTAATCTTTCCTTCATCCACCACATGATTCTCTATAAAGATGGTTTTGAAATGGTTGACAATGAGTTCATGGATCTCATTTTCTCCAGTCGTCCAGTCCCCATTACTCTTTTTTAACATAGTGATGGTATTATTGCGTCTCCTATGTTTCACATATGCATTATAAAACTTTGAGTTCAAATCCCCTTCTATATTCCATTGCAGATGACATTTATGTTTCCAGTCTTCCTCCTCAAGCTCAAGAATTCTGTTGTATTTCTCAATAAGCTCATTACAAAACCTTTCGGTAGTAGTATCATACTGTTGTGTGAGTTGCGTTTGTAGAATGTTGATGCTTCTTAACAACCTAACTTTCTGTTTCCCTAGATTCGATTCAAATTTACTTGCCCAGCTGGAAATACTGGCCTTCACTTCTCGTAGTGCATCATGAAAGTCCTGATGACTGTTCCAATGTTGTTCAATCATCTTTTGGAATTCCTGGTTCCTAGACCACGAGCTCTTAATCATGAATCTCGTTTGCTCTTTGCTTCTGTTTCTTGCTGTATTGCGAATAAGAACAGGGCAGTGATCCGACCATACTCTAGGTAAGTGCTCGACTATGAAATGAGGGTAAGTCACCACGAATTCAGTATTACCCAGACCTCTGTCAATGCGGGTTTGAATGGTACCATGGAATTACGTAAACTTCATGCTAGAGAAACCTAGATCCGTCAAATTAGCTTCCATGAGTGTATTGTTAAACAGCTCAGCCTCACTAAAGTCAAAACTTTTACAGCCCCTCCTTTCGCAAGGATTAATGGTTGCATTAAAATCACCTACCACGAGCATTAGGTTGTTATTCATCTTTATTAATTGTTAATGGAAGGATAGTGAGAATTAGGTTGACATGTTGTTCATGTTGGATGTGTGAGTAATGACAAAGATCTACCATAATCACCTACAAACATACCAAATGGAAAACAACCATCTATTTATATTTATGTAATGACATGTATGGTACACATATAAGAAAAATTGTTGTTCATTACTATAGTACAAAATATAAAACTAAAAGTCAAATATATTCATAATTTAATATCATTAAAATCATCACATTCTAAATGGATGCTAAACTATTACTTTCCAAACATTTGTTATAAATTTTGAGCATAGTTATGTGTCTAAATTATATATTGTATGTCCTCAACATGTCCACCTGTAATTATGCTTAAAGGTGGATAGACTTTCTCTATTGGTATGCTTTTTCATTTAGTATACAAGTTCAAAAAATTCTACCATTCATTTGTATTGTAACATATTTCAAGGAAGAAAAATTCAACTTCTTCATCCTTCAATAATTTCAAAAATATCCATAAGACCAATAGATATTAAACTTTTATATTACTAATATTTTAGAAATTCTCACAACCATGGTTATAGTTTTCTTGTCTTATTTATATCTTTTATACAATTACCTATTTGTAGTTAATATAAATAATGTCTAAGATGATGATGTACTATAGTTGGGGTCCAAGCTGCTAATTTGTTGGTACAAGAGTTGATCGAGCATGAAAATACAAACATAAATATCCAAATTTAATTATTTTAAAAAATGAAGTTAGCAGAGTCAAAATTCAAAACTAAACAAATTATATTATTTTATCTCAGAATTCACAAATATTACTTTATTCTTTTAAAAACTATCAACATTTATTTAGGAACAATTTACTATATGGTAACCAAATAACGAAAATGTAGAATTGAATTGTCATTTTTTGATAAAATTTAATTTTCAACAAACATATAAAGACACAAATAAGTGAACCAAATCATAAAAAAAGTTGGATTGTAACCATGTCGATTTTTTTGCCTATTATCACATAATTGAAAAATAAAATGTCACCAAAGAATTTGTTTGATAATAATGTGTCAAGGAAATCTTTCAATTTTTCAAAGATAAAATGACACAATACATTAGGAAAATAGAGATGACATGGCGGATCTCTACTTAAAGTGTACATTTATTTGTCTTTGATATAGATTAGTCTATTCCAGATGATTCATATATTAAAATTGTATGTTAATCACAAATTATATGAAACCTCACATACACCTTCATTTTATTCACTATTATTTTTATATAGATTTCTAAAGATTTTTTCCAATAAATTCAATACATTAATTTCAAAGCAAATAGTCAATGCCAAATAATAATTACAAGGTTACATCTTTACTTTCTTATGAACTCAATACTATAAGTCATAAAATAATAACATTGTATTGTTGTTTGATAATATTTAATGATACCAAAAACCATATTGTCCATTAAAAAATTCCACAGTTTTGATGGCTACATGTGGAATGCCTTCATTATAATTGGTTGATTAAAGGGGAGCTAGCCCAACCACACTGGTTACTTTTGGTACAACCCTTAGTCATGAGTATCTCTCTTTTAGGTACCTCTTGCACTAAAATCATGTTTCCCTTCACATACTTTGCATGACTTATCGTGTTTATGGTGATCATATCTTTTATATAATACAAGAAAGGTTTATTTAGAAAAATAAGTGGTATACCTTGTACAACATCTAGATGAGAACTATGTTGTTTGCATGTATGTGTTACACTTAAAAAAACATAGGGTTTGTATAAAGGATGTATCATTTACTTGAATGTTTTAATTATTATTTTAATATGCTATTATTTTTCCTTATTTATATTTATCTAAATACAAGTTATCTAAAAAACTCTCATTTTAGTGCAAACTTTTGGGTATATGTTAGTTCTAAATATATAATGATGTTGTAGTTTCCACACATTATATGACTCATCATATACTAAAAGTAAACCACCACATGTTTATTTATGTAGCATACATAACCTTAAGTTTGGTGTGCAATATACTAAAATATATACTGAAGTGTATACCGATGCATTGTTCTTTTTACAATTTGAAGCACATATCAGTGTGGAATCTAATAAAAATGAAAATTCACTCTCACTATGTAATGAACTTGACTATTACTATTATTGTAACTATATCAATTAAATATGACTTAAAATTAACACATGATTAATAGAAATACTTAATGGAAAAATAAACATATTTAAGTCCATTGATAATTGTGTATACCCAATTAAAATGGTTCATTGACCTTTGCAAATCATTTTTTACTCATTTTTTCTCAGATTGGCATAAATCTGTTATGAAATATATCTATGTCTTGTAAAACTAATTCAATTTATGAAACTCTATAAGAAGTTTAGTAATTGTGTGAACATGGATGACGATTACTTCTATTCTACCTTATTTTACATACACCAACATGTATATTTGAAAATTCATTATGATAATTATAAACAAATGGAAAGGGGATGAATTTTGTAGCTATATTCGTATTATGCTTTTTTTATTTCATTAATATACTTTTGTATGAAATGAATTTGAACCTAGGTTGAGTAGAATAATCATTCCAACTATATAGAAATTTTAGTATCATATATGGAAAATTATGCATCTTCGATAACATTATAAAATACATACTCATGTTACTTACATATAACCATTTGAGACTAATCTTAGTAAGTAAAATGACTACCCACTAAGATTTTATCAAATCCTTTATAGTATGATTATTCTACTTTTACTTTGATTATGGTATACAATTTTCTATAACAATTATATATTGATGCATTTATACTTTTCTTATTAAATAGTTCTTTTTATGATTTAATATTCATTTAGAAATTTATATTAAGTAAGAAAATGCAATTGATCAAAAGACAAAATGTGTAATATTGCTTCTAAAATTGCTTCATTTATATGAGGGTATCATTTTCAATAACTTTAGATATTAAAGTCAGTCAATATTAACTGGATGCTAAAATGAAGGTCCCCTTAAACTTTTCCATGTAAATCTAATAGTGGACGTGCAAAGCATGTGCATAAACTAGTGTATATATATATATATATATATATATATATATATATATATATATATATATATATATATATGAAACCCTATAATGAACTAAACTAGGGTTTCCACACTATTTACTAAAACATCATACATCAAGAATAACATTGAATCAAGATGTCTATTTGCAAACCACTTACCAAGTTGAATCTATGGCAAGCCTTTTGGATTTCCACTGTTCTTCACATTCTTCCCCAAAAATCACCCCAGAAATCACCTTATAGGTCTCCCTCTCATTTACCAAAGAGTTTGAGATGATATATGATCGAATTTTGATTCTAATGCACTTTGTTTCGTTGAAAACGAACAAGTATAGCCTGAGATATGATCGTTTTACGATTGGTAGTCTTAGGCGGCATCCGTCGCGGTCGCAACAGTGTCGCGGTCGCGGCACACGACACATCATCATGGTTGTGGAACTAGCATCACAGTTGTGGAACACAACACATCATCGCGGTCCCGGCACATAACACATCGTCACGGTCGGGGCACACGACACAGCATTGCGGCCGCGACACTCTGTACGAGTTTACTAAAAATGACATAACTCTCTCATTTTAACTCTGATTTGGTTCATTATTTTTTTGTTGGATTCATAATTGAATTATATACAATCATAAAATTTTATTTTAATAATATTATCAAAATAAAATTATTTATTAATTATTTCCTCCAAAGTCATTAACTCTCTTCTTGCATACATGTATGGGTTAATGTTATATTAACTCCAACTTAGATCTTTATAATATGCTTAAGTCATGATTATGAGTTGTCCAAATAAGTATTTAAGGTTACTAAAGTTAATATAAGGAAGAACATAGAAAATTACTAATAAAATCATGATAAACATTAAGATTGTCTCAAATCTCTAGGATTACCAGCAAAGCTAGGAACGGGTTGTAACACATGCTCTTTAGTGTTAGGTTCCATACTCATTGCTAGCGCCAGCTCTAATTCTAGTAATGGGGTTTAGATAAGCTTTTACACTGAAGCCCCAAACTCTTTTTATCTGCAACAAATTTCCTATGGGCTTGTACCCATTAGGGTGGATTCCCCGTAACCAGTGGTTCTAGTATGAACCATGCACTAGTACATGAAAATTAGATAGTTGTGAGTGAATATGATTACTAGTTAATTTTTTATAAATATAAGAGTTTCAATTTATGTGGAATTTCAAAGAAAGGATTTAAAAAATCATTAAAGGAAAAATAAGCTGGCCTAGAGTATTTGGTCACAAAACTCATAGAGCTAGAGTTGCCATTTCCCCAGAAATGGCGCCAAAAACTTGACGCGCCTATGTTGTGCATCCACAAACCAAGTGTACGTGATGAGTAGCATAGGCCTATGAGGCCCGAATATAGAACTCAAAGAAACATACTACAAAGACTCCTACTCAACTAGACCTATGGAAAAATGATTAGTTGTTTGTTTACTACTAAGGACAAGAATTGAAATCTAAATTAAGTGGAATATGTTCAATAATTGGTGGATATTTCTTAGGGTCACATTTTCACCACGATATACATTGCATTTAACTCAATTTAATTAGTAATCATTTACCCTTAACCCCTAGAATAAGGGAGTCATAATACGTATTACCCACTCCTGCAAAATAATATTACCTATACTAAGACAAACCCTACTTTTGTAGGAATTTAAGAATTAGATAGGCACATTAGTGGTATCTATAGGTTTTCCCCATCATAGACGTAAGCCCTCTCCTGAGGAACAATATTGGTTGTGTAAATCTATGACCTAGTCAACCCTTAATCCCTCTCATGAAGCAATCAGCAGTCTAAGAAACTGATTGTGGTGATCAAGAACAGAAAATTCATTGAGCATTCATAGATCTCTGTACAGGATTAAGGCAAATATATGCATTAAATCATGGAAGTTAATTAGAATGCAAAATCAGGCTACTCATGGGTCCTAAGGAACAATAGGATTAGTACCAAATACTTTTTATCAGAAAATACAAAGGGGAAGAGGGAGACAATAAGCTAAACATTAGGAAAACTAATGAAAATCCATGTAAAAATTGGTTTAGATGATCCCCTTTGGTGAGCTCCTCAATCCACATCATTCTGGCTATAAATCTGCTTCCCAAATGTGCCAAAATTATCGTATACATGACCATATCCTCCTCTATTGGCTCCATGCTATGTTGAAACAAGATAGAATGTGATATGTCGATCTAGCCAAACTCCCCTTAGGTCATAATTGGGACTTGGGACGTCATTATGTCTCAACCATTGGACCTGTCTTAATTTTTAATCTGCTTTGATTGTGTAAAGTTGGTAACACCAACTTGATGTCAGTGGCCCTGAGTTGTTGGCTGACTCAAAATCCAAATAAGTGTCGATACTACTAACGAGTATGTCGGTAGCACCGAGTTGATACCTGTGAGTTCTTACTTATTTTAGGTGCGAAAGTAGGTACACCAACACCCCTATCAGTGGCACTGAAGTCGTAAAATCTGATACTAACATTTGTGGGTAGAAAGTGAGTTGCACCAACTCCACATATTTGGTAGCATAAGACACCATCTTGGTAGCACTACGTGCAATCTCAGTAGGACTGAGATCTCCAAAATTCCCTGTTGGATTTTGCTTAATGTCAATACCACCAACTTTTATGTCAGTAGCACCAAGTTAACCTAAAAGTGCTCAAATAGCCTAAAATGTGGAAAACTAAACATTTGAATAAAAATTGTTAATGTAATATAATTTTATAAAAATACTTATAACTTGATGCAACATTATTTAATAGGATAATAATGATAAACAATTCATAAATATTATCAAAATGAGCAATTATGCAACGAATACATAGAAAAACAATGTGTGAAAAAACAAATAAAATCTAGTTCATCTGGCACCAACAAAACTTTTCACATCAAAATTAACATGAAAGGGATACACTTAAGCTTGATACGCTGGATGACATGTTTGGAAAGTTAAAAAACAAGAAAAATTCCTATTTCAACCAAAATATGAGGGAGGTACATAGTCTCATAGTTTTGAGACTCTACAACCATCACTAATGTTAAAAAGGAAACTCAACAAGGTTTTCTAGGGAGCACCAAAAATAGCACACAATCACCAACTATCTATAAGTATCTCCATTTTATAGTGAAAAGAATTATGCTACTAAATCAATAATAGGCTCAAACAATCTGAGCCACATGCAATCCTTTATACCTCCAATTATGTTTCTTAGTACTCAACATGGAAGACTAGAGGGGTAGGTAAATTGTGGAACTATTCATATGAGAGTGCTAAAACAAATGTGGTGACTTTGATGAGTTACAAAGAAATTCCAACCTCATCTATTTTACTAGGAGATGCACCTATTGGTACCATGATCACCATTTGTACTGCCCTAGTCATTGAGAAGTTACATGTTCAACAAGAGTAGATGAATGTTTTGCTTCATTGTGGAATAGTCATAGTTAACAAAGAGGCACCCATGCTTCAGAACTTAGAGCCACATATTGATCCCATTGATCCAAATAACACTATAGTGAAGTGGGATTCTAGTTCAAATTAAGGGGGAAAGCCACTAAGGAGTTATACATCCCTCTACGTAAATATCCCATCACACAACTGCCAATCACATTCTACATAGTTGTAGTTCATATCTCATCAATTGATAGCCTAAATATAGGAAATAAAGATAATCCATTCAATAAGTTCTTGGACATATTTTGTGAACTCCACATCGATATTCCCTTGGTGGATGCTACAGATGAATTCTGATGTATGGGAAATTTCTAAAGAAAATCTCAAAAAAGGTGGCACATCAAAGACTTAGATTGTCTTATCACTGATGGCCGGGGACAATGGAATCAGTCAGTCAAATCTAGTTCTTTTAAGACTAATCTAGGATTTTGCTTTTTCTTTTGAAAAGATCGATCATCTACTTGAATTTGACTGTACTTCATGGTTTTCACCTTTGAAATCTTTCTATTTTCAAGTACAATCCAAGGCGTAGTGCATGCACTGTTCAGACAGCCCCAGACTAGCAGCGAGAAGATGACTACATGAAAATAGGAAGGATTCATGATGTTTCAACAACCCTTGATCAATTGGTAGAAGGAAGCTTGGTGAGGCACTCTATGACTCTAGGACAAGCATCAGCTTGATGAAATTTGCCACTTTTAAAAGGCTTGGATTGAAAGATCCCATTGAGACAAGCATGAAGATATAGCTAGAGTACGATTCTATATTTAGGATGGTGGGAATATGTGAAGATATATTTGTGAAAATTGACAAATTCATCTATCTATTTGACTTCATGGTGATTAAAATACAGAAAAGAAGGTATGAAAATTGCTTTTCAGCCAACCATTTCAAGACATTGCGGACATTATCATTGCAATGGTTCATGGTTACCTGACAGTAGGAATTGATGATGACACAATGGAGCTGAGGTTACCAAAACACTCTTCTCCACCCATTTGTGAAAAGCCAAGTTAGTTGATTTGAAATGTTTGAGCCTACAAATTTAAACAAGGGCGCTTGGTGGAGGAAACCTATATGTTCAGATTTTGTTTTAATAAGTTTGGTCTTGCATTTTTATTATTGTAAATGTTGATTAGGTTTGATGCAACTTGATGATGCTTGATGAGTTTGTTCCATGTGCATGAATAGGGAAAACTTGGTACCACTAACCTTTTAGTCGGTGGCATCGACTCACCATCCATTAGGAACTTATATTTTGATGTCATATGTTTTGAGCTTCGTCATGTCGTATAGCAAGTATACAAGTGACAACTCCTCATCCAGTTGGTTAAGGAACCAACTATCAAACACACCCCCATGGTCTCTATCCTCAATATTTATTCTATGAAGCAATTCACCACCATAATATGTCCATGTTCGGGTGCCCTTTGGGATTCACAATTGATGTATATTCATTTATTCATTTTGACATTGTGGACATTGATGATCTGAGCCTTAGGATGGGAGCTTGGATTATGGACTAATGGGAGTTTCCTAGTGAAGGTTCCCCAAGCTAGATCATCATGGAAAATGGATAGATGTGAATAATTCCACAAGATATCCAAATCTCATTATCCTCCAATCCACCAATCCTTATCGTGCCTCATGAGTAGGGTTGTTGTCTTTTTTAAACATTATATTCATGTAGGGAGTGACCATAAATTTGTTTTAATAATTCTGAATCCAGTGGATCCATTCCAACTCACTTTAAGGGTATTTTGTTTAAGAAAACCATGAAGAGGACACTTTTGTATTTTAGATATGATGTCACCTTCCATTTTAGCTATGATTATTTCGTTGATTGAGTGATTTTTATGGGTGATTTTAGGTTTGCAAACCATTGGGGCCTAAGGATAACGATCATGCTCCTGCCATCCTAGGTCCTATAGTTCTAATATGACCCTTCTTCTTTAGGGTGCACATGGGGACACATCTAGGTACTTAAGCAGATCAATGGACTTTTTGATTTTTTTTTTAATTTATTTGGATCCTTGGTTTATTTTGAAAAAAATGTGATATATATTTTTTGTTTTCATTATTGCTTGTCTTGAATTTTGATCCTTTTTGTTTTTAAAATTTATTTTTTTCTTATTAGTTTGTGACTTTTTTTATTCAAGTATAACATTTAAATAGATCCTTAACATTCCCTGTATGCTTTGAGGTTTGTGACTACTGAGTGTCTCAGTGCTCTTAGGTAGAGTTCTAACTCAATTGGAGACCTAATCAATTTAGTGACCACCTCCAATGGTGTTTTCCTACTGTTCTTTGGCCGAAGTAGTGATTCAATCAATTATGTGTCTACACCTGGCTCTTTAGTGATGGGCTCTAGAGAAACTAAACATGTTAGGGCATCAACTTGCATCAAATTGACATCAATTAGGTCTTGAATGTTGTTCTTGAGGGCTATACATGCATCCATTTTGTGCCTCAGGATGTAATGATAATCATAGTGAATGTTGGGATTGTAGCTCTGTAACATACTAGATCATAGACCCTACCCTAGAACTTTGACCTTTTGGACTTAACTGAACAAGGTTAGAGTAAAAGATGCATAGTATAACCCTTATAAGATAATGCATGAACCTAATGTTCTCATATTAGTCTTAGACAAATAATAGACACATAAAATATGTCACATGAATTATATAATCACACATAATTAAGGTATGTTTGCATCTCCTATTTTTCTTTATTGAGCAATAACTTAAATTGTCTTTCTATTGGTCCTATGGACAATAGCCTAAAAGCCATATTTTTTACTTTTGAAATTATGCTTCATGTGAAGTACCCTACTTATTACTGATCTTGTGATCATATTATCTTCTTGACTTTCTTTTGGAATCTTTATTATGCCTTGTTCATTATGGAACTCAAATTGTTGTTAGATGCCCACTTTGAGGTGGTTGATAATGAGGATCACTTATGTGGTGATTAAATTTGTAAAATTTGACTATACTTTTACTTGCATCCCTGTTAAGCATGTTGTGTGACTCAGTATCCCTATAGTAATATAATTTGCATTGGTTTTGGGTTATGTTCCCTTATTAATATTATTTTGGGATGGTGGTTATGTGCCCCATACCCAAGTTTCAAATTTTATGAGGTTTGTCCCAACTTTTTATAAATTGGGAGTTTGGTTATGTGCCAATCTCTACCACATTTCAAGTTTATGAGGCTTGGCTGCCTTTGTTATTTATGTTGTTCTAGTGCTATGTTTATCTCACATGCATGCAGGATGATGTTTATGGATTATGGGTTATGTGCCCAAATTTCATATGTGCTTATGTGGCACCACTTTTATATGTTGATTTAATGGAAAGTATCTCTTTTATTGTGGATCAATCTCTTGATAACCACTTGGGTGGTACTTTGCGTTTCTACGGGAAGCTTCTATTTATTTGTTGTCTTTTATTCCATATATATTGCTCAATTTACTTGTAGTATGCACATACCAGCCTTTGTTGATGTCATCTATTTTCTCTTCTTGTTGGGGTATGCTTCCAACCCTAGGTGAAGGACTTGGATGATATGGCATGAAGTCTTGGACTTAGCTTAAGGAGTTAAAGCTTGGAGACAAAGTTGTTATGGTTTAAACTTCCCTCTATCTTAGATCCTTATGTTGTATCATACATGTAAACCCTATGTGGGATATTATGATTTAATTTTGTAATCTTGTTGAGAAATTGAATATAATCAAAATTTTACTTCTGCTACTATATTATTGGTTGTTTTGAATACCATTCATAACATTTGAAAATTTTACACCCACTCCAACATATCTTTTGGGTTTATTTGGACTAGAGGTTTTATTCTTCAAATTTTTAGTAGGGAGTGGATCCCCTCCAGGTCCCACTACTTACACTATGGTATCATCACCCATGGTAGTCAAAATCTTACTATTTCAATTTTGTCTCCTTTATTATAACCCTTGACTTAGATAGTGACCTCTAGGTGAGATGTTTTCCATAGATCTTGCCTAAGTTTTTCATAAGATGATCTTACCCTACCATATAGGTTAATGATTATATCTATAAAGTTAAAGAGGTGTTTCCTTGAGGAAGGATTCATGTTTTGAGGATGAGATACTAGTAGGATGAAGAGATCATATTATGGAAATTGTGACTTGGTTTATTGCATTGATTTTGGTATCATCTTTGTTTTACCCCCAATCTTTCTTATTGACAAAAGTTATTGTCATTATACTACTATATGTACAAAATTTCTTTCTCTAATTTGACAGTGATTTCTTGAACTAAGTCATAATAAAGAGATATGTGAATTTTTCTACACAGACCCTAGAATTAGTTGGTGTAGTATCCTAACCCTAGTTTTGAAGAAGTGACTAGGAATATGTGATATAATGTTAAGGTGTAGTGTACCTACCCTTTGTACCCTATGACTTTTCTGAATCTTAGGGTTTTAAGGTTTGTGACACAAGGACCTAAAACTCAACCATAGATGGTATGACTTATTATTTGGATACATGAACAACATAAATCTCCAAAATATTCACAACTAATAGATATGTCGGTAGCCCTATTACCTTGATGATTGTTTAGTTGATTTGTTAGGTTGAGCCTTTTAAGGGGTGGAGAGTAGTTGGTTGTTGATGATTGGATCAATAGATTTCAAGGATGAAATCCTTTTTAAGGGGTGGAGTGTTGTAGAATACTAGATATTAGACCCTACCCTAGAAATTTGACCTTTTGGACTTAACTGAACAAGGTTAGAGTAAAAGATGCATAATATAACCCTTATAAGATAATGCATGAACCTAGTGCTCTCATATTAGTCTTAGGGAAATAATAGACACATAAAATATGTCACATGAATTATATAATCACACATAATTAAGGTATGTTTGCATCTCCTATTTTTCTTTTTTGAGAAATAACCTAAATTGTCTTTATCTTAGTCCTATGGTAGCCTAAAAACCATATCTTTTTCTTTTGAAATTATGTTTCATGTGAAGTATCCTACTTTTTACTGATCTTGTGATCATAATATCTTCTTGAATTTCTTTTGGAATCCTTATTATGCCTTGTTCATTATGGAACTCAAATTGTTGTTAGATGCCCACTTTGAGGTGGTTGATAATGATGATCACTTCTGTGGTGATTAGTTTGTAAAATACGACTCAGTATCCCTAGAGTAATATAATTTGCATTGGTTTTGGGTTATGTTTCCTTATTAATATTATTTTGGGATGGTGGTTATGTGCCCCATACCCGGGTTTCAAATTTATGAGGTTTGGCTCAACTTTTTATAAATTGGGAGTTTGGTTATGTTCCAATCTCTATCAAGTTTCAAGTTTATGAGGCTTGGCCACCATTGTTATTTATGTTGTTCTAGTGCTATGTTTATCTCACATGCATGCATGATGATGTTTATGGATTATGTGTTATGTGACCTAATTTCATATGTGCTTATGTGGCTTCACATTTATATGTTGATTTAATGGCAAGTATCTCTTTTATTGTGGATCAATTCTCTTGATACCCACTTGGGTGGTACTTTTCTTTTCTACGGGAAGCTTCTATTAATTTGTTGTCTTTTATTCTTATATATTGCTCAATTTACTTTTAGTATGCACATACCAACCTTTGATGATATCATCTATTTTTGCTTCTTGTTGGGGTATTATTCCAACCCTAGGTGAAGGACTTGGATGATATGGCATGAAGTCTTGGACTTAGCTTAAGGAGTTAAAGCTTGGAGACAAAGTTGTTATGGTTTAAAATTATTTCTATCTTAGATCCTTAAGTTGTATCATACATGTAAACCCTATGTGGGAGATTATGATTTACTTTTGTAATCTTGTTGATAAATTGAATATAGTCAAAATTTTACTTCCGCTGCTATATTATTGGTTGTTTTGAATACCATTCATAAGATTTGAAAATTTTACACCAACTCCAACATATCTTTTGGGTATGTTTGGATTGGAGGTTTTATTCTTCAAATTTTTAGTAGGGAGTGGATCCCCTCTGGGTCATACTCCTTACAAGCTCTTTGGTAGAGGATTATGAGGCTCCTTTATGGATGGGAACTTCACAAGGTGTTTGATCAATGGAAGAATGCTACTGAGAGGGAACCCTAAGGGTGTGAGCCTTCTCTTTGGTTTTTGCATTGGTATCTCCTCTTTGATGATGGTGGGACCAGTCATTGCTTCTAAAACTATATCTCCTTTCATCAAACTTTGGAAATCAAGCTTTGTGATCCTCTATTGGTGAACTCTGAAGGTGTTGATTTTTGCTATCTTGACCTCTAGATCTTCCAATTTCTACATGATTTCTTTCATACTATGATAAAAAACTTGTCGGATCTCTGAGCAAACTGCGACTGTCAGTACTACAAATAGACTTGGATGAGGTGGGTACCCATAAGGTATCAAAACTAGAGTATAGTTCCAAGGTGATGTTGGGGGGCACATCATGAGATTGGCTACATAATACCTCTTCTTCAATGTTGTAAGTGTAGTCTTCTGACCCTTAGTAGTGTTTGGCCTTCTGCCTTGATAAACAGTGACTTCTAGTTATTCATTGGATTCTTCTATTTGATCTTCTACTTGGCTATTCCATAGAGTGATTGTGCATGTCATACACGTCTCTTGTTGTTGATGCTCAGATGTAACATTCTTGTGCTAGTATACCCTAGATGGTATCGTATTAGATGATGTGGTTGTCCACCCTGTAGGTTGTATGGTGATGATAGTTGTGCGTGACCGACAAAGGGGAATGCCTATATTTGTGTCTTTCACCAACCCATGATAGATTTCAATGTCTACTTGCTTCCATACTTAAGTGCCTATTTGTCCTTTGGGTCATCAACCCAAAGGAAATTATGGATGGACTTGTGTCGACCTGAGTCTTTTAGTTAATAATGAGAGTTTATAACTAATGTCTTCATCACCTCACTATTGTTGGCCTATTCATTTATGCTTGTCATATCAAGAAGCTCTTTCTAAAGCCATCAGCTGCTTGAGACTTTTGTGGTGTTCTCTGTGTGGAAGGTAGAATGATTGATTGTTAGGTTCAAAAGAAAAATAGGGAATATAACCCCTGCATTGCAAGGAGTTGAAAAGGGAAGAAACATGATTGTAAACTAACTTCCAATTGCATTAGGCAAGCAACTTCAATACATGGAATTCATGTTTTACATATCCCAAAAACTCTAGCTAGGATTCAATAGAAGCTTCCCTTTGTGTGGAAGAGGGTGTAAGAAATTGTGACATGAAAAGGTATCCTACCCCCTACATGGAGGAGGGAGCAAAGATCATGACAACATATGAATGTTTACCCTTTGCACGGAAAGGGATTGTTCATATATTAGTGCAGGTTGTTAGATCTAATGATATGAAGAGAGGTATGTGCCCCTACATTGAGTGATATGGAAGGATCATTCTAGTCTTGTTATGAGATATGCCCAATAGAACCATGATAAAATATTTGGATTGTGATTTTTGGTTGTAGAGGGAAGCTAGGATGGTGTTGAGGGGCAAGGTGGGGGTAGATACTATGGATGGGGACTGATGCGTAAGGTGTCTGTCCTCGCACATGAGATTTTACAAAAGAAACACCCACAAGGTAGAGGGTATCTAGGGATAATGTGACACACCCATGGCTAGAGACTTTGGATGAATATAGGTGAGTGAGATTCCTCTCTCGTCATGGGTGTTTTATGAGAGAAATACTCACAAGGTAAAGGGGTATCCAGGGACAAGGTAACCCACTTAGATCCAGAGACTATGGCTAGATATGGATGTGTGAGATTCCTCTCCCCTCAGGGGTGTTTTATATGAAAAATACTCACAAGGTAAAGGGGTATCCAGGGACAAGATGACCCACTCGGGGCCAGAGACTATGGTTAGATACATGTGTGTAAAATTCCTCTCTCCTCAAGAGTGTTTTATGAGAGGAATACTCACATAGAAAAAGGGTGTGTTGGTCTAGTTTTAGGTCTTGGTCTGAGATTGTATGGATATGAGTGTGAAGCTAGGGTAATGGCCCAGTTTAAGGTCTTGGTCTATGGATGTAGATATGAACATGAAACCTCAGTGATGGTCCAGTTTTAGGTCATGGTCCAGAACCATATAGATGTGATCATGAAGGATGGCCCAATTTAAGATTGTGGTTCAAGATTGTGATTTTGGGTAGGAAAAGATGGGTGGACCACATGCTATTGAGTGACATCTTAGTTAAGTTGGAATATCCTTTAGATCAACTGGAGTTGGTTTTCTCGGGGCACATGTCGATGTTTAGGTCAAGATTTGGTAGTGTATCCAATATTTTTGAGGATTGAGTAGCCTTTCATTGTAATGGTGAAGCATTGTTTTGAAAGGATTCAACTCAGTTAGAGGCCTTTCCAGGAATTATGTTGTTATAAACATGGGCACAAGTTGCTCAAGGTTAGAGTAGATGATGATGCCAAGTTGTATGTGATTTGATTATGAGAGCTCATAGCTTGCAGCTAAAATTGGGTAGCCTTTCAGTGTAAGGCTGGAGATTTGGAAGTTAGTTCTTAGAAGGTCCAATATTTCATAAGAAGTTTACAAAAAAGGATGGATCTTTGTCTCATGTTTGATTGAAGAGCATCGAAATGATTTGAAAAGCCTTTTGGCATCCTTTAAACAGATGTCAGATGTTCATGTATGAATGATGGCTCATGAGAAGACACCACAATTGGGCAGCCTTTCGGCTGGAACATGTCAGAAGACATTTGAAAATGTCATCCAACTTTGAAAAGATTCTTCGTTGAGTTTTGAAAACATAGTTCAATTCCTTTTTATTTTAAAGACTGTTCAAATTTGTTGAGTTCTGAAAGATTTTTTCTTCTTCAAAAGATTATTTATTTTTGTTTGAAAGATTTTTATTGATTTTCTTTTGAAAAGGTTGTTCCTTTTTGGAATATTTTTTTCCTTGGAAAAGATTTTTTTTATTTTTTTGTTTCAAAAAGCATTCTCTTTTTTGTGTTTGAAAAGTTTCATGATTTTTTTTAATTTTTTTTCTTTGAAAAGTTTTTATTTGTTGTTTGGAAAGATTTTTTCTCTTCTTTTGAAGATATCAAAATTTGCAATTAATTATATGCTCAATCCTTCAGAGAAGATAGAAAGCAATAGATTCAGTCTGTCTGAGGCCACCCGTTTTAATAATGCCTTAGTACAAGCAGGTCTCACGGATATAGGCTGTTCTGGCTTCAATTTTACGTACAGAAAGAATCTTCTTCATGAACGGTTGGATAGAGCAGTTGCTAAATCGGAGTGTCTTAGACATTATCAAAATTTTAGCTGTATCACTCTTCCAAGGGTAAGTTTATATCACAACCCCATCGACATCATCAATACCCGAACAAGAACTCATATGAGTCGCTTCAAGACGAAGGCCTCTTGGCAAGCACACACAGACTTTCCCGGACTACTGGAAACTCTATGGGATGGTTCGTTGGATTTCCCAACCACCTTGTAACGGATAAAGCAACCCATCCTCAGGTGGGACGCCTGTTGTAGAGAAAAACATAACAAGGAAAAGGACTATCTGTTCAATTCTATTGGTACTCTACAAAAAGAATTAGAAGCGTGCTATGATACGGACAAAGACAGACAGTGCACCCAACATGAACTTAAGTTGGAAGCTATCTTGATCAAAGAGGAATGTGACTGGAAGCAACACAATCATATCCATTGGCTCCATGAAGGAGAAAATAATACAAAGTTCTATCATGCTTTTTTCAGTAACAGAAGGCGATCAAACAAGCTCACTACCCTAAAAGACAAAGGGGGCACATGGGAGTCAAATCAAACAGTGCTAAATCCCTTGTATCCAACCATTTTAAAAATCTATTCACTGGGAGCACCTTTCCTAACCTGATAGCCGTGGTAAAAGTACCGACAAGATTTAATACTCTAAAAGCACAACAACTGCATGGATAAGCCACCTCACCCACTGAGTATGAAGTTTGTAAGATCATAAAAAACTCATTCCCTTTTAAGGCTAAGGGTCCTAATGGTACATATATGCATTTTATCAAAAACAATTGGAAAACCATCCACCAGTCTGTCCTCAAATCTATTAGGAGCATGATTAATGGAGACCCTATTCGTGGACCGACGGGGGATTCTAATATAGTTCTGATTCCTAAGACAAAGAACCCTACGAGCTATAACCAATTGAGGCCTATCACTCTCAATAATACATGTATGAAGCTGGCGTCCACGGTGGTGGTTGAGCGAGTAAAGAGATACATTCCACAGTGGGTATCACCTATTCAGATGAGTTTCGTGCTGGGCTGGTGCATATCGGATAACATTATTATCGTCCAAGAAGTTATTCATAACATGAGAAGGAGATCCTATGCTCCACAGATGGCTATCAAAGTTGATCTTTCCAAAGCGTATGATCGCATGTCTTGGGAGTTCATTGAAGATACTCTGAACAAAATGTCCTGGCCTCCTAATATAAAGCACTACATCATGAACTCTTTGCATACAGGGAATACAAATATCATCTTTAATGGGGAGGATCTGCCTCCGTTCAAAGCAACCAGAGGTTTGAGACAAGGGGATCCCCTATCCCCCTACTTATTTGTTCTGTGTATGAAATGACTCACTCAGTTTATTAACCAGAGCGTGGAAGACAAGAAGTGGAAACGGATCAAAGTGGCCCAACAAGGATGATGGATCTCTCACATATCATTTACAGATTATATAGTTATCTTTGCAAAAGCTTACTTAAATCAAATCAAAATCATTAATGATTGTTTTACACTCTTCGAAGAAGCATCTGGACAAAGGATCTCAGTATAAAAGTCAAGGATTTTCTTTCCTAAATCTATTTCTCAGCACACCAGGGAGGCTATATGTTCTATCAGCAAAATTCTAGAGACTGATGATCTGGGGAAATACTTAGGAGTACCTATTCTACATAAGAAGGTGTCCAACAATACCTACTCTTTCATTGCTGCTAGCGTGGAGACTAGGATTAATGGATGGGTAGCTAAAACCATGTCCCTTACTGACCGTATCTGTTTAGGTAAGTCAGTCATTATGGCTCTACCGACATATGTGATGCAGACAGCAAAGACTCCTAGTGGTGTACGTGCTAAGTTGAATAAGATCGTATGAAATTTCATCTGGGGAGGAGGTCACAAGGCAAGGCATGTTTCTCTTGTCTCCTGGAAGAAGGTTTGTGCTAGCATAGAGGAGGGAGGGCTAGGTATATGCTCAATGGCTGAATGGAACAAGGCACTACTTTGGAAAAGCTCGTGGAAATACCTAAATAATATGACCGATATATGGAAGGAGAGCCTGCAGAAGAAGTATAAGGGGTATAACGTGATGAGAACAACTATCATGACTCCTTTCTAGCGACAGCTACATATGGGATTGTCCTTTTTCAAAACTCATTGCACCAAGACTGTTAATGATGGAGAAACAACCCTGGTATGGCATGACCCACTACAACAAACATTCACATCAGTGGCCTTTCAGAAATGCCACCGAAAAAAAAATCCAGTAAATAGGTTTAGCAACATTTGTTGACATTTAAAAAAATGCCTCTAGCACCAATGCCACTAGGAAGATAGTGGCTTAAGTTGTAAAAGCCACTAAATGTTTGTCTTTAGTGGCTTCGAATAAATGCCACATAAAGGCCACTAAACCATCATTTGGCATTTATAGAAAAGCCACTATCCATCATTTGGCTTTTATACAAATGCCACTGATTTGTATAATGTTGTTGTATAAAACAGTTTTGATTGAATGTAGTGGCTTATGAAAAAAGCCACTAATGACATACTAGTTCTGCATTACTAATTTTTTATGGATTTTAGTAAGTCAATTTGTAGTTCATGATCAAGTTTTCTAATTGAATGCCAATTGAAGTCGAACACATTCAAGAAGTATTGAACTTTTTTATTTATAATCAAATGAAAATTGCATGGGGAGGACATTTGACCTTTCCCCTTGTATTGAAGACAATAGCATCACATATGACTATATATGGTACATATTGTAGACATGAACACTAACTGGATAACAACTCATTTTGCACTTGGAGACCCCCCAAAGGAATACAAACTCATTTTCTTATAAAAACATACATCTCCATTTTAGCATTCCAAGTACTTGTGACCTTCTACAGGAGTAGACCAACTACACTGCAATGAAGGTTCATCCTTCTTCTCAGCTGCAATGATAGCATTATGGCCATATGGTCATCAGATTCTTCAGTAGGTTCTTCCTTCTTCTCTTCCACCTTGGCAGCAAAAGCAGTAGGTGCAGCTGCATAGCCTGAAGCAGCAGTAGGGGCAGCAGCAACTGCAAACTTGCTAGGATCCTACAATGAAGTGAGCAAAATGTTGAGCACTTGCATGCAAATGTAAGACAAAAAAACTTACAACACTAGCATGCTGTTAAGATATTATCAGGGAAGATAGCATCATTGCCAAATTTATCAATAAGGTCATCTTCAGTAAGGTGAAGGACCTCAGGGCTGAATACAGATCCACTGTCATAAATTGACTGCACAACCAATCCATATGAGAAGGGCCTGATGCCGAGCTTGGCAAGAAGGGCAGCCTCAGAAGAACCCACCTTCTCACCTTTCCTAATAAGTTCAACAATGGTGATAATTTCAACTATACCATTCACATTATGTCAGCTGAATAGAGTTTTCCATGCGGTAAAGTTGTAGACATTCAGCTAAGCACACAACTAAGCACATGATAGAAAGGGTGCAAAGCTGAAAATCTTGACAATTATGTAAAAAGCAAAAGATGGTTATAAAACTCAATGTCATCTAGGGTTCTCATAAAACTATAGTCTATACATAATAAGTTGAAAGATTTTTAGTAAGGTAAGAAAGCATATAATGATTAATAAGAGCAAAACCTGGTGAAGGCCTTCATGTTGTTATAGATAGATCTCCCTTCGCCAACTGCAATAACTATTGTACTGAAGTTATCATCAGCAAGAACCATGTCTGAAGCCTCCTTGGTAACCTGGACTGACACATAAAAAGAGAAGAAACAATCATTATCGACAATAATTACTAAAAGACAAGAAGATAGATATACAAATTGACATATAGTGAATATACTTACATTAGTTCCAGCAATTCCCATGGCAATACCAATGTCTGCCATTTTCAGAGCAGATGCATCATTGACACCATCACCAATCATGGCAACCACCACATGTAATAAACAAGTAACAAAAAAACATGCAAGTTGACTATGTAGATCAGCAGGAGGCTTCAGGTCTTCAAATATATACTAACATGGCCACCAGGAATAGATTCACTATCCCCTGATAAGCAAGAAGAGTTTCCAGAACAGATTCACTATCCCCTTCAACTAAAAAAAACAAAGTGAAGTAGTGAAATATACCTTATCCAAGAATCCTTAAAACAACCCAAAGAAAAACTGGAAACCAATGTTGGCTAGGTTGTAATACATCAAGAACATGTAAGCATGCACCATTTTGTTGGATTGCATGTAAGACCAATTCCAGGGTGAGGAATCCCATCTTTGAGTCCTAACAGCAGCTCTGTTCTTGGAGATTAAAGGCCAATCACAAGAGATGAGCTGAAGCCTTTCACAAGAGATGAGATGACAACCTTAGCTCTCGAGAGTGGCCTTTAATCTCCAAAAACATGCCTTTTGAGTCCTAACAACAACTATGTACTTGGATATTTAAGGTCATTCTCTATACATGATCTTAGTAGAGGATCCTTACCATAGTTATTGGCTTTTAGGGCCTGCATCACAACCACATGTTATAGAAAGGGTATTATTGTAGATGTTGTTTTAACAATTAAGGGAACATGGTGGAACCGATATTACTAAGAGAACCCATTATTTCTTGAGGCTTCTTCCTTGACTTCTTAACCAAAGCAGAGTATGGAAATATTGAAAATGACTTGTTGTACCATGGAAGTGTTGAAAATGACTTGTTGTACCTCTTCAGAGAAATTAGGACGCATAGAAGCATGCGACTAAAATATCTCAGTTACATTTCAGACATCTTAATAGCCTAAATATTGAGCAATCATAGAAGCTCAACCACAAACCATCTTGAGGCGAATCACCACAACAAAATATGTTGTGTAAATATCACACACAAGATTCCAAAAACACTGCTCATAGCTAAAAACCACTTTGGCTAGGCTGCAATACTACCTTAGATACTACTTTTAGATACTACTTTGGCTAGACTGCAATACATCAAGAACATGTAAGGATGTACCATTTTGTTGGATTGCCTATAAGACCAGTTCCAGGGTGAGGAATCCCATTTTTGAGTCCTAACAGCAGCTCTGTTCTTGGAGATTAAATGCCATTCACAAGAGCTGAGTAGAAGCCTTTCACAAGAGATGAGCTGACAACCTTAGCTCTCGAGAATGGCCTCTGATCTCCAAAAACTGGCCTTTTACGCAGTGACATGTTGTTTTTTGTGGAAGGCACAAAATGCACAATTCATCAGAGAAATATTGACTTAGTAAGCTATCGTGCAACATGTGATCAAGTTATGAAAGAAAAATTTATAGAGAACTATTGACTTAGGAAGCAAAAAAAGACATTCACATTCAGTAGGTCAAAACAAAATATGTTGTGTAAATGTCACACACAAGAAGGTAAGACACTGCTCATAGCTAAAAGCAAAATAGGATTGTCATTTGGCAACATTGTCTACAACAATGGACATGAAACAACAATATCTGGATCATTATGTACTAATAAAAAATTGGACCAAAGAAACACAACTATAGCTTTCATCTCTCTACATAGTATCCAAGAATGCAATTATCTATCTTTACACTTCATGACCTGCAACAAATGGAAATGACTTTAGATACTAGTTTTGTTTTCAATTATGTCATATTATAAGTAATACTATATGCTCACTTTGGCAGTAAATGTGATTTCATCCATGCTATGACATTGCCAATAACTTCATCCATATATTGATATTCCTCAGAAGGTCTGATTAGAGGTTCGTTGGCCATCACCACAACCTCTACATAAACACCAACACATGATGAGCCTAAAATTGCAGCTCCCACCATTTGCAAGGGGTCAACCTCAGATACTCGACCGATTGCAACTTTATAATCTACGATACTCAGCACATACACTTCCTATAAACAAAATACAATTTAAATAAAAAAATTATATAAACATAGAATGATGTGCAATTTACACAAATACAAACATACTTGTCCCTTATAAATTGTTAAATGTCTCATTCCGATCTGCACAATTATTTTATATTTGTCATAAGGCCATCAAAATTCAACATGGAAAATAATCGATACCACACATCTCGTATAAAATGTATTCATACCTGGCTAGTGCATACATGTTGTGCTGATTGACTATTTCCTTCTCTAGACAAGGCTAGTATCTGCTCTATTTTTGCATTTTGTTCTTGAATTTTAGCTTCAAATTCCATCTGTTGTTGTTCAAGCTGATCCTGGAAATGCTTCCTTTGCACTTCATCAGCTTCTCAGGATTTAGTTCTTGCCCCAGATATCAGAAGGTGATGGTCCAAGTCCATAACCACGAACATATCCTAGTCTCTCTTCTCCCATAACCTGCCTATAAATTTTAGCTGAAGTAACATCAGGTTGGTTTCTTCGCAGCTCATCACCTACCTCAAAAATTTTTTCCTACACACAACAGAACATAGGAGATGAATTTTATACTAACATATAAATGTTTCCATGTAGTAAATGTAACATAATACTATATGATAGGAATCCTTGTACCAAAATTTTGGCAGATTCAATATCAACTATGCTCCCATCTTTTTTACGATGAGTTTTCTCAAAAAACTCAATGGGATCAACTTCCCCACCTGTTTCCTTCTCCAACTGTATCATTCAAACAAGGTTATTGCTAACATCATTTAAACGTATGTCTCCAAATTGTCCAATTGGATCACAATATTGACTAACTTACATCATGTTTCAGACAAGCAAATGACTTGGTTCCTGTTGTGTGGCTAACCTTTCGAAATTTTCTACTTGTCTTGTTAGTTATACACTTCCTCTGTGAAAAAAATTTGCAGTATTATCCATAGTAATTATCTGTGAGGTAAATTAAATATCAATTAATAGATACAAAAAATTACCTTTCCTTTATTTCTCCTCCAGTAATCCACAAGAAATTTCCATTGAGACGTTTCCACACGGGGAACAACTTGTTCAAGTTGTTGTTCATATGGACTATCTTCTACGAAGTATAGTTTCTGTAACTCCCACTTGTGGTCCTTCCATTTCTTTCCCAGTCTCTTCATTGTCCACTCCTTTAATTCTATGGCTATCATGAATTTACTCTACCGACAATAAGGATATCAATTAGAAGCTTCATTTAACCATTTTACAATAAATTTTAATATTGTACCTTCACAAAATTCCATATGGATTCTTTTTTATTTGCTAGAAATTGTCTCTAGTCTGCGTAGTTTAATGGACAAAGATTGGGATCTCTTGCAATAGTTGTCAAAAACTTGATAAGTGACATTGGTTTTTACCCACTGGTTGTCCAAATTGATTTATCTTAATGGGAATTTGATCGCCGAGCTTTCTTTTCCAGACTTGCAAACATTGTGTTCGGCCACGTGTGCGATGTCTTTGACCTAAGCATTCGTTTATATATCATTAGATGCAACACTATAAATGCATTGATATGAATAAACCGAATACCTAGCCCATCAGTAGTGTTGGCGTAGCATTCAACGACTCATCATGGTGATCAGAGACGTCATTTTTCTCCATGGTTTCTTGAAATGCATTGCTATTTTGGCTATTGCCAGCTGTACTCTCTACTCTTATTGATTGATTGGACACGGGAACATTGACAGTAGGCACCGGGGGTCGATGTCTTTGACCTGAGCATTCATTCATAAAGGATACAACATAAATGGAAATTATATATCTTTAGATGCAACACTATGAATGCAATGATATGAATTAACCGATTACCTAGCCCATCAGAAGGTGTTGTTGTAACATTCAATGACTCTGGATGGTGATCAGAGAGGTCATTTTGCTCCATGTGGTCATGAAATGGATGGTTGTTTTGGCTATTGGCAGCTCTACTATCTACTCTTCTAGAATGATTGGACACTGAAGCATTGTCATTAGGCACCCGTGGTCGATGTCTTTGACCTGAGCATTCATTCATAAAGGATACAACATAAATGGAAATTATATATCACTAAAGGCAGCACTATAAATGATATGAATTAACCGATTACCTAGCCCATCAGAAGATGTTGTTGTAGAATTTAACAACTCATCATGGTGATCAGATAGGCCATTTTGCTCCATGTGATCATGGAATGCATGGCTATTTTGACTATTGGCAGCTCTACTGTCTACTCTTCTTGAATGATTGGACACCGAAGCATTGCCATTAGGCACCTGTTGTCGATGTCTTTGACCTGAGCATTCATTCATAAAACATACAATAAATATAGAAATTATATATCATTAAATGCAACACTATAAATGCGATGATATGATTACCTTGTCCATCACAAGGTGTTCTTGTAACAACAGAGCTAGCAACAGTGTTATTGAATTTCCTTGGTCTATCATTTTGAACATTAGGTGGAAGGGAAGCTAATTTTTTTTTGGAGCGATTACTGGATGACAAGTTCAAAGCTTTCCAACAACCTTGTGGAGTAATGCTAGGTAAATGAGTCCCCGTACAAGAGTCAATGATGTTGTTATGATCATTCCTTGTAGCTATCTTATTATGGAAGTTGTCACTTAACTGTTCTCTCATCCTGAGTATATCAAGTCACACAAAAATGAAGACACTTAAAACAAAATTGAACAACATAAAAGGTATATACTACTCATTCGGTCATCCTCTGCCATCCAACAATTATCCATTCTTAAAAATAGTAAAAAATATAACATTTATGAGTAAGTCTGTCATACAATCAACATAGTTATAATAAGGATAAAAGTAGAACATCACTTTGAGGAAATCCTCAAAGAAAAACATCATTCAAAACCACACCAGAGAAAAACATTTGCAAGCCATCATCAAGATCACATTGGGTACCTTAAATTCACAGTACTTGATTGATTACTAATATTCATTAAGTAATACAATACAAATTACATTTTTTTTATTATTTCCTAATTTAAAAGTTGAAAAAATTCATCAAAAATTATGACGGCCATTATGACTATGATGTGTCATTTTGTTGATGATGTTGTGTTGAGGATGGAGTCACTATTAGACGAATACAAACTGATGGTCATGGGGTACAAGGCGGTACCAACGGGCAAGGAATGCACCTCAGGCATGACGAATTCATCGAATGATGTCTCCTCAGATACAGTACAACCTGGCTCGTGCATATACCATCTCAGGTGAGAAGGCAAACTGTTGTTGTAGTTATGTATATAAGCATGTTTGGTATTGTCGCCAATCGGACAAAGCAAAACTTGGTCTGTATGGTCAATTCCCATTCTCCCAATCCACCCACACCAACTGGTTGTGGATACCAGATTGTCGTCACCATCATACTGAACCTCGATCACATTTTTTGAGTTCCCAAACTTTAAGGTCATTTGACCATCCGTGTAGCGTCTTCATCCATATGATGCCAATGTCTGGGAATGGTGAGTTGTGCAAGTGTACGCTCGTCTAGGGTGATGTCCAGCTTTTCTGCTTCAGGGAAAAGGAGCGGGGAGGGGGGTAGACGCCCAAGCCATAGTGATTATTGTGGGTGAACAGAGACTGCAAAATATTAGTACTGACAATTGTAAGTATATATAATGATATTATAAATTTTAAAAAAAAGTAGTATAAATTTGCAAAATATAGAGCAATATATTTTTTAAAGTGAAGCAAGTAGTCCATAAACATATTCCCCATGGTTTCTATCAACATCGACAGGAATGAACCCATTAGAGAATGGGCAACATCATTATCTAGTTTGATGAAACCTGGTCAGGGACCATACAAGTGTACAACTTGTATAAGATATGAGTGTAGAAGACCCCGAACTTGGAGGAACTTGTGGCAACACATCCCACTATCACACAGACAGCGAGGTGTTACGCAAAAATGTGCGGAAATCACCATAACCACAGATTACCAAAATACGGGTTAATTAAAACCGATTGCGGAAAACAGATAAACTGTGAAACTATTACATATAGGTCCTCATCCTGCAAGGAAACATGTTATATAAACATATACGAGCCTTGATATTTGTCCACAACTTAGAGGAACAGCTGTCTAACTATCACATGAGTTCATCACCTGTTTTTACATACATAAGGGCCCACATCCGACCAACAGTAGGATATACAAAACATCAACGGTTATAATCGTGAAACATCATCAAACACCTCCAAGGACCTGAGAGTACAGGGATGACTCTAGACTCTACTACAAAACATCCAAAATAGCAGCATGCCCATCTCTTTCCTTCTACTGCTCTTTGTGCTGCTCGGCCGCAACTCCGCGACCACCACCACGTCTAGCGCGATCACCTGAAAACTAGCAAAGTGAGACAATCGAAAATTGTCCCAGTGAGAAACATAACTCCCCACCGCAACTACAGAACCTCAGAAAGACAAAGCTACAATAGCAGATAATTGATAAGAGGTATCACAAGAGCAGTTTATGTAGAGCAAAGCTATTCTTACCGACAAGCTTACCAGCTGTACAAAAGGCATATAACCAATATTTCTCAATGGAATATGATTGACAAGATAAGAGATATATTGCCACATAACATGAGGAATATAAAAGCAACTGCAAGATATAACAGATTATCTATACAAACAAGGCCTCAACCAATGTTCTGTGTTTTGCCTTAGTAATTTCTATACGGCTGAATTACATATTATTTTATGCCCTGAGGAAGTGAACTGTACTGTTCAAATCCAACCTTCGGCTGTGAAGCCCATAGCCGGTGCCATACAAGGTTAATGGAAGAGGCGGACTCCACAACCTTCCCCCTCGTGGTCAGTGCATGAGATCTAAAGCAGGACCGCAGTCTCATGCTCAAGTGGCCTCAGCCATAGGGTCAGCTCCTCAGGCTACCCTTCCACTAGCCCGCCTCGGTACAGGTCACGACGCTAGTATATCTGAGCCATGGGCCTGATCACCGTGCTCTGAGCCATGAACGCATTCATGCTCTTCATATCACATATCTGGAGCCATGGTCCTATTCACCATGCTCATCACATACTCGAGTCTACAACTGAAGTTGCACTCTTACCACCTCACTTTAGGCTAGGAGAAACCTCGCATATTCAACAATATGCGCTCCGGGTTAACCCGCAGGAGAACCGGTTTCACCATCACCAGCTCCTGATGATGATGGATCTATGTCCAGGGCAAACTACATGATATATTCCACTATGATTAATTAGTGTCTTTTATATGGATTGCAAGATTCAACCAAGTTGTATAACATGCAAACTATAACAAGAAATAAACAACATAAAACTCAACATTATGTTTTTCTTGTAATCAACTCAACCTGATCCATCTCAAGGATCCAATCATCACATGTTATCACTTGGCCTCTTGCCAATCATCCAAATCCATCACAAGGATCATCACATACTATGGGATCTCAATCCCTCATCACATAGTGCTACTGCCTCTCAAGGCTTACATCATCATCATGGGACAAACACATCATATATGCAATCTCTTCAACAAGAGTAATTATTAAAGTGATGTTACCCATCACATATTTCTCATAGCCTTTTTCTTGACTATGCATCACCTGCATGGTTAGTGTACTGAATAATCATAGTTTTAATAGAAGGGCCATGCTATCAACAAAGGGTAACATTAAAGATTCTATACTTATCCATCATACGTCAATTGATGATCATATGCATTAGACACATCATTAAGCAAACCATTATATACCTACCATTATTCTCCTTAGCATTTACAGATAATCGAGATGATCTCATTCGTATGTATAGCCATGCTAAGATAAATGAACAAGCTTAATCATAACGAGCACTTATCAATCCTACAAGGAGTTACCAACATTTTAATAAGAACATAACCACAAGGCTGTTTTCATGAAACAAGGAACCCTCACAAAAGACACCACGAACTCTCACTGAAGGGATGTATCGGGAAACCTACCCTCACTCATGGTTCATCACACCAAACGGCCAGCAATGCTGCGTTGCCACCAAGGCATCCCAGCGTGCAATGCGCAACACACGTCAGGGGGGGTATCGTGCATCAGGGGTGTGTCAGGCACCAGCACTATCGGGCAACGCCCGTCACAATAGCAAAGGATAACGCCCGCCACAAACATAGGCTATTGGCCGTTACCAGCCAGCGTGACGCCCGTCACAAGGCAGCCCAGCAATGCCCGTCATAGGGCGATTATCGACCAAATCATACCACAAAAGGATAACGTCCAAGAGAGAAACTCAACCATACTGTCGTGAAACCAACTGATCAAGGCCTAACGGCCGTCACAAGATAAGGATGAAGGTGTGACGCCCGTCACAGGTCAAGGATGTCGCCCGTCACACATGCCTATCGCCCAACAAGCTAGGTCAAGAGGGATGTTGGGCAACACCTCCCCAAACCCATATCGTCCAAGGTACATCACACAAGATCATCATCTTCGTCAAGCACCAAGGTACTCAAAACCCTAGAGGTCAAGAACACAAGCTCACCAAGTAACCCTAATTAAACCACAAATAGGATCGGCCAACATGGGTACTAAAGCAAGATACAAAACTAACAACAACATATAAGCAAGATCATAGAAAAAGAGGTAATGTAGCTAGGGTTAGGAGTTATGTAACCCGCCTTAAGCAAGCTCCAAGCTCCAAGAAAAGAAGAAACTCCAAGGGATATCGGCCACCAACTAGCTCCTTCAAGGGGATATCATCCACCAAGCTGCTAGGAAGGGAGTGTGTCGTGCACACCAAGGTGGAGAAGAAAACTAAAGGACCAAAGGGACTCAAAGCAAGGAAGGGAATCACATATATAGAAGGAAAGGGAGGAGAAAACAAGGCAAAGCCAAGAACGGTGTCGCCCACCTAAGGACACTTGTCCTAGGGCACAAGCCACCACTCTAGTAAGCCCTAAACACATGTCCAAGGTCATTGCCACATGCATGCACCAAGCACCAAGTGTCCACTAGTGGTGACACAAACGAGGTCAAAGCTAGGTCAAACACCATGGGCGACACAACAACCAGCACCATGGGTGACACACTCTACCCCCATGGGCGACACACACACTCCTTGGCCGATACACTCACATCTTGGGTGATACACACTTCCCTTGGCCGATACAAGGCTCAACCAAGGCAAAGCAAGGCACCTCAAGGCCCAAACAAGCTCAACCAGGCCCAAAAGAACTCAAGCAACTAGCCCAAGCCTTCCTCTCTACACAAGAGGAGTCAAAGAGAGAGAGGAACACCTCACAAGGTGGCAAACTTTCCCACAAAACCCCAGACTTGGGTTATTTGCAAGTAGCCTCTCCAACTCTCAACAAGGCACAACCAAACCCTAATCACCACTAAAGGTGATTGGCAAGCACCAAAGCATCAAGGTTAAGCAAAACAAATAGGGTAAACCCTAAACAAAGGTCAGGGTCCTTACAGAACTGGTGTGCCAGCCAGCTGATGGTTCATGGCCCAAGGCGAGAGGTTGGAGTACATATATAGTAAAGATGTATAATTGGCTATAAACTTCTTGAGTAACAGAACATGCCATCAAAAGACAAAAATTGATTTAGGATATGGAACTGAAGTAACCATAATGCAATGTGTTTACATTAAAGAAGTATTGAGATAATACGTACACTCCAAAAAAAACATGAATCAACCATTATGTAAACATCACTGCATAGAAGCCATCCGATTCGTTCAATATAGAAATCAAAAGGGCAAACCAGACTTGCTATGGCAGAGAAAAATTATTGTTGTTCCACAATGGAACCCCTGCATTTTGTGCAATCACAGGTTAGTGTTAATAGCAACTTGTCTGCATGCCCTTGGTATCTTGCTTCATTGTTGCTTAAAGACCCTAATTTTCAGGGATGGTGAAGGTTTTTGTCAATTGGTAGTGCAGAAGAATATAGACCATTCAAGTTTACGGTAATCAAAGGAAAATTGAAGAAACCACACCCAAAAAAACATGTATACTATAAGTAATTATACAAAGATCTTATCTTCCTTAGACATTTCTGAATCCTAGAATATTACAGAAGAAATGACCATCTCATTAACCTTATTCTCTCCTTAGCCTCTTCCTACATACATAAAGATGAGTATCTCTCCCCTTCATTAGCCCAATGGTGGGAACCCCTATTCTCATCAGAGAGCGCCAACCCACCAAAGGTGGTGGCCTAGGTAAGGATACATTATTTGCCTATTCGTTAATGATTTACAAACAAATATACAGGAGATGTGCAGACATCACATGAACACCTAAGCGACCACTTTTTAAAAAGTAGATGCTTCATTTTCCTTACAATTTAATACAACAATACACACATTTTTATATGAATACACTAACATTTAGCAAACTTGTATACATAACCAAAACCAATGCGACACTGTAAAATAAAACAACGGAATCATCATATTTCAAGACTATAAAATAATCCAAGTTTAAATCTACAAAGAAGGATGGTCGATGGCTTGATATAAATGATTAAGGAAGTGATTGCTGGATATAAAACAATGTCTTGAATTGCACCCTACATATTAAAAAATATGCACTCTGAGTAAAACTTGTTTCACCGATCCAACAATTAAGGCTGACACTGGAAAGGATCAATCAAGTTACAAAATAAAAAACCATAACAAACTCTACAATAAGGGCATGGCACACTTTCAACAGATGTAAACACATAGGGTGTGATCTTGTCACACTATCACCACATAATACTTGTATTATTGCCACTCACAATACCATAATGATTATTACACAGCCTCTCAAGGCTATCACCAATGTCACGTCACTATGGGATATCAATACCTTAATCATAGCACTACCGGGTACCACTTCACAATAAGAATCATGCCATCACTAGGTCATAGGACCCATTTACATCATTCATGTATTACAATTATTTTAACATGCCCCATAAAGGCTCATTCAACCAATGTCACATCATACTCACCATAGCATGCACTAGCTATGATATCAAAGTTCACATCACCTACATGGTTATAAATTAATAAATGAGGAAGAGGAAACATCTAAATCTATGTAACACATCACGATCTCCTCATGCCTCCACTTTTCATAATCATTACCATAGCATACCCAAGTAGTGGAATGCATTCAATCTGCAAGATTAGGGATTCAAAGACAACAGAGATAATATCATAACATACTAGCCGTTCTAAGAAAGAGAAATAAAAATGTCACATTACTCATCATTGGGATTAGGGTTTTCCCCTTGACAACCGATTAGGGTTTGGAAGCTAAATTCAACCACCAATTCAAGGCTCACCATTTCCCATCATCTTGGAACATCCTTAGGGTTAAAGTTCATGAATAGGGTAGATTAGATGCCATCCAAACAACACGTCATGTGACTTATGTATTACTCATGCAAGGATATTATCATGTGCCCAAACATACATCTCAACCACCTACCATCATCATGTAACCACATAAACACATGGGTCATGGCCACCCTCCATGATATCTCATGACCGCGACGTCCACCATGGCTGTCTCGACCCTCAATGCCATCACCATGTCGAGACCCATCTCCTTCATGTCGCGCTCGTGGCATTAGGATTTCTAAAACCCACAAACGTCTCAACCAAGGTGTCTCGACCAGCAGATGTCTCATCCTCAATCCAGCAGCATGTCACGACCTCTCTCAAGGGGTGTGTTATTACCAACACTAAGGTAGGGTCAAGTCCCAAAATTAGGGAAACCATCTCACTATAACAGGGGTCAACATGGCCATCAATCCTCAAGTGTCACGAACTCCATGAACGCTAGGTACAACACATCAAAGGGAAGCATCTAGCTCGAGATGAACTATGGTTGCAACCAACTTGGGGTAGGTGTATCGACCACACCAAGGGATGATACCAAGGACTCAAAACACAAACAAGACAAAGGGAAAAACATGATCAACATGAAGGAAAAGGCTCATGCAAAATGATCACCATAAACCCTAGGTCATACATCATGATACCACATGGAAGGATCTCATCTAAGAGAAAGGAAATCATGAATAAGGTACCCAAAAATAGAACCTAATCTCCCCTTAATATATAGGTACACAAACATCATGCATGTGAGCAAAACTAAGGTTAAAAGGATAGAGGAATATCATCATAACACTACAATCATCAAGATCAGGTAATTGAAATTAGGGTTTCATATTTCCTCAAAACCAAGAAAGATAACTACCATCAAACAAGTTCTAGATATTATCATCATCTCATATCATGTTAGGGGAATGTTTTAAAGAGAGAAAACAATAACTTGCATGTATAAGAGAGTGCAATTAATTATGAGGGCAAAGAGTTATATAACCTACCTTAAGAAGATCACCACCAAAGCTCCAAGCACACGATCCAGGGGGTTGGGAAAGATCCACTAAAAGCTCCACACTCGTCCTCAAGAGAACCTCAAGAAAGGGGAAACACCACGGTCAAAGGGTAGCTCAAGAAAGTGAGAAAAACCTCAAAACTAAACTAAAATAAAGAAGGGGGAAAAGAGAGAAGAAACTCCCTCTCACTTGGGTGTCGCCTTGTCAAAACATGGCCTATTACCCTTGTGATGAGGAGCTTACTCTCAAGAATGACCACCATGTTAAAACACCGTCTAAGGCCGAGAAAGAGGAAGAAGATGGGGTAGAAGATCCAAAGGGAACACTAAAGAAAGAAGATTAACACTCACAAAGATTGGAGATGACCAAGGATCACCACAAGCACCGCATGCACATGATGAACCACCTCTAGGGCACCAAGAACACTCCTTCTTGATCCACCAAGCTCCAAGGATGAGAACAAGAGAGAGGATGAAGAAGATGACCGAAAAGAACCACTTGTATGGAGAGAAGAGGGTTCCTATAGCAAAGGAGGAGTGAAGTAATACAAAGGATGAGGTGTCAACAAGATAGGGCTCCAAAGAGACACTTGTCCACTAAAAAGGCCAACATGCAACCACTCAAGCATGATATGAAAGACATGGTGATACACTCTAGGTAGTGTTTTGACAACCTAAGAAACTCCAGCCCCTATGTCTTGACCACAAAACACCAAGGGGCTCCATGGTCGTTACACACCCTAACAACACTACTAGGTCGCCACACCAAGACCACCACAAGCAACCTAGGTTAAAACACACATCTCCAAGCCTTTATATCGACCAAAGAAAACCTTGATCATGACCACCACACCAAGGGGAAGTGTCTCGATTGTGACACCCCCTCAAAAAAACCTAGGTCACGACCTAGGTTAAGAGAAACCAACAAAGGTCACAAGGTCAAATGCACACCAACCCTAGAAAACCCTAATCACCACTAAGGGTGACACCACCCAACCAAGGGTCAAACAAAAGGCCCCAAAGCACCAAAATATTTCTCATGAAGCAAAGAGAGAGAAGGAACACCCTAGAAGTGGCAAATTGCACATCAACCCCCTATATTGGGTAATTTGCAATTTGCACCAAAACTAGCACGAAAAGCACAAACATAATCCAAACCAACTCAAAATAGAAACGTATACTCTCCACAAGCTCTAATCACATATCAAAGGAGTAGATCAAGTAACTAAGCACAAGATTAAGCCAAAGAAAATAGGGTTACCCCAAAACCTAGGTCAGGGTCCTTACAATACATAAACCCCTAGCAAGGATTTCACCCCAGAAATCCAAAGTGAAAGAGACGGGTACTACTTCCACATCTCTATCTCAAACCCCTACTAAGGTCAACACAAAAAATATATAGAATATATGTAGACATATCTAAATGAACCAACATCATTTGAATTGTCTCAACTTGAGGGTTGGCCTCTCCCTCTGGCTGACTCAAGGTGTAAAGTTGAGCCGTCGCCTGTTGCCATCCTCATCCCCCACTGGCCAGTCCAGAGGAACCAACCTGCGACACATGTCCACGTCCTCATCCCCCACCACTACTAAACTATTGTCTCTGTGAGCCCTACTAGATCTGCCTCGACTGTTGGGTCACCTCATCATCTTTCACAAGGAAAAATGGTGTAGTATGCCCAACCTATCCACACATATAACACATCTTGTTCTAATACCAAGGCCTAGGTGGCCCTGTCACTGACACTGAGGTAGCACTCGAGGCTCCTGTAGGTAGAAAACTATGACTCCTGCTCTTACTTGGTGACCACTACGTCAGTTCACTAGACCTCTGCTATGCTGGTGGTGCTGACAACCTAGGATCCCTTAAGCCACTTGACGACTATCCCTAGTACTCAATAGGCCTCTTCTTGACACTTTTCCCTTTCTTCTCAACCACAAACCTCTCTATCCTTCAGACAAACTCCACAAATGTAGCAAAGCACACTCTACTCTCTAAGTTTGTTGCTAGTGTCATCAACTCTACACTCAACCCTTTCTCAAAATGCATGATCCTCTCCTATTCTGTCGCAGCCATATGAGGACAGAACCTCAACAACTCCATAAACCTTGCTTCATATTCATTGATCATCATGGATCCCTTTCAGATCCTCTCAAACTAGCTAATCTTCTCATCAAGGTATGTTCGAGGAAAGTATCGACTAATGAACTCACGTCAGAATTCCTCCCAAACAATCACAACACCTGACCTCTTTTCTTACTCTATGGCCCACAAATGGCCAACACTCCCCTTCAAAAGATATACTGCATGTTTCACCTTATCAGCCTCTGGGATACTAAGGATCTTAAAGGTTTTCTCTAAATTAGTTAGACATAGATCTGCATCTGCTGGATCCGTCATACCCGCTTATTCCACCGCTCCAACTCACCTCAACCGCTCAAACGTTTTCCCTGATGCCAAAGATTCCACATTGGGGATTGATTCTCTTGTTTGAGGAATGGGCATTTTGTCTGCCATATGTGTAACCATGGCCATAAACTGTCCAAACATGGACTGAAAAGTGGGATTGGCTACCACTACAGGGTCTATCTGGGGCATCCCAAACGCCCTCTCCTCAACATTCTGCCTCCCTACACCTCCACTTGGTGCAACACCACCACTCTCAGCAACATGTTATTCATGTTCTCTAGCCATCTTTTCAATTCTTCTTCTTCTTCTACACAAGAAGAAGTCACTATAAGATAGACTATAGGACACTAGAATAGACACAAACCCTACTCCTAGGTCCCTATAGACTCAGCAAACCTAAAGCTATGATACCAACCAATGTGACACCCTTTGCCATACAAAATGAGATTATTTTATAAATAAGTGCGGAAACAACACTAAACAAGTGGATTAACAAAAAACACTAAAATTTAAAACCAATTGCACAAGGCACCGACATAAAAAACTTGTTACATAAAGATCCATAACCTGCCATCTTTATCATATATCTCATAAAATGTCATGATTACAACGTGTTCATAAAAGGCTACCTATCACGTGTCATATCTGTTTCTCTTACATATACATGTACATCTACCAACTATGTACTACAAAAGGGAACACAAGCCAAAACTCATATTGGTAGAACAACCACAACACATATTGAACTATCCCCAAGACCTGAGTGTACATGGATGAATCTAGGACTCTAACCCAAAAGACCAACAAGTAGCACACTCAACCTTATCAACTATAGATCTTGTTGCTACTCCTCCTCGATTGTACGATCACCACCACATCATGCATGACCACCTAAATTATGTGGAAACCCATGGGGTGAGACCAAACGTCCCAGCAAGATATATAACTCTTCGCCAATGCTACTAAAGCACACGTAAAGATATATAAAGAACTAGAGTAAAGCTACATCTATGATAAGAATATTCAATTACTAATATAAGCATGGAAGTTATTATCATCTAAGTAGATCCAATAGCTATAACAAAGCAGATAATCATTCCTAATCATCATAAGCAAATGCAATTGGATTGTAGAACATCTTATCATCAATAAAAGAATATGAAGAACATGTATATCCACTACCAAATATTTTATACAAAAGGCCTCATCCAATATTTTCGTATTTGACCCTAAGCATGTATACTACACGGCTGGTTTCATGTTTTATTATGCCGTGAGGATTTCAGTCATACCACCCAAATCCAACTGACCACTACTAAGTCAAAGTCAGTTCCATACAATGTCAATGGAAGAGCCGAAATCCATGACCTCTCGAACACCTCCCAGTCAGCATGAGAGTAACACTGAAGAGACATGTCAGTCAATTGCACAAGTGAATCATAGTCAACAGAAGGATCGGCCCACACATGGCCATCCACATATATCAATACATAGCCCACCTTAGTATAGGTAACAATGCTAGAAGAACAGGCTCACACATGTCCATCCATATCACAATGAGATCACCTCACGGATGGCCATCTCACACAACCTAAAATTAAGGATGCAAAGGGATACTCAACTTGCACCCCGCATATTCAAAAATATGCACTCAGAGTAAAACTCGTTTCACCTATCTAGCAATTAAGATTGAGACTGGAAAAGATCTATGGAATAAGACACCTATGTGATTAAGGTTCCACTTGATTATTAGCCAATTGGGTGACTTTTAGCATCAATCAAGTTACAACATATAAAACCATATAAAAAAACATATAAAACAATAACAAACTCTACAAAATAAGGGCATAACTTTCAACATATGTAAACACATAGGGTGTGAGCTTGTCACACTATCACCACATAATACATGTATCATTGCCACTCACAATGCCATCACCACTATTACACAGCCTCTCAAGGCTATCACCAATGTCACATCACAATGGGATATCAATCCCTTAATCATAACACTAGAGGGTACCTCTTCACAATAGCCATCATGCCATCACCAGGTCATAGGACCCATTTACATCATTCTCGTATTACAATTATTTTAACATGACCCATAAAATCCCATTCAACCAGTGTCACATCATACTCACCATAGCACGCACTAGCTATGGTGTACAGTTTGAAGCAAAATCCTTTAGATATGTAAGCCAAGGATTTACATCCCTTAGTAATATGATACAGTTAATGACTTCTGAGAGGAAATAGCACATGGATCACTTAATGATGAGACATTATGTGGGTGCATGATCAATATGTTTATATAATGCATGGTTGTAACACATGCATAACCTAATGAGATAATACACATATACATGTGTGTAATGGTGATACCTAGTAATCAAAGTTCATCATCACTTGCATGGTTATAAATTGATAAATAAGAAAGATGAAACACATAAATCTATGTAACACATCACTATATCCTTGTGCCTCCACTATTCATAGTCATTATCATAGCATACCCAAGCAGTGGCATGCATTCAACCTATAAGGTTAGGGGCTCAAAGACAAGAGAGATAATATCATAACATACTAGTCGTTCTAAGAAATAGAAGCAAACATGTCACATTACTCATCATTGGGATTAGGGTTTTCCCCTCCATAGCCGATTAGGGTTTGGAAGCTAAATTCAACCACCAATCCAAGGTTCACCATTTCCCATCATCTTGGAGCATCCTTTGGGTTAAAGAACATGATTAGGGTAGATTATATGTATCCAAACAACACATCATGTGACTTATGTATTACTCATACAAGGGTAATAAAATTGTGTGCCCAAGCATACATCTCAACCACCTATCATCATCATGTAACCACATAAACACATGGGTTGCAGCCACCCTCCATGATATGTCGCAACTATGACATCCACTATTGGTGTCTCGACCCTCAATGGCATCACCATGTCACGACCCATCTCCTTCATGTCGATCCCACAATGTTAGGGTTTCTAACACCCACAAACATCTCGACCAAGGCGTCTCGACCAACAGATGTCTCGACCTCAATCTAGCAGCATGTCACGACCAAACACCCTGTCACGAACTCTCACAAGGGGTGTGTTATGACCAACACTAAGGCAGGTTCAAGGCCCAAAACTATGGCAGCCACCTCACCAAAATAGGGGTCAACATGGCCATCAATCCTCAAGTGTCACGGCCTCCATCAACGCTAGGTACAACACATCAAAGGGAAGCATCTAAGCCAAGATGTACTATGGTCACGACCACCATGGGGTAGGTGTCTCTGTTGGTATGTATGCCCATAGAGCAAGTCATGTGATGATTGTTATGGGATACTTTGTAAATGATTTGAATAATAATAAAGGCAATTTCCAATCTATATGTTTAAACTGTTTCTGAGATGATGGTGTAACATGATAGATGTCTAAAGAATGATTTTACTCAATGACGTATGCTTTTAGGTTAAGGACCTAAACGATGAGATCATACGAATGTTAAGAGTATACATTCTTGTTTAGTCCCTAGTTGGTTGTTATTGTGGAAATAACCATAGACATCAATAACACTGAAGACTAGATTGTGTGTTGGTTGATGACAGAATCTCATTAGTCATGATATGGTGATATCAAACCAAGAACATAGGTACTTGTTAGAGAACAAGGTACCGGATAGACCCACCGTGAGAGTGACACATGGAACCATGACTTGGTAGTCAAGCTCTCACAGTGATGGTGGTGAGTGTGATTCTTAGACCTGAAATCACTACACTCAACACATGTCGTTGGGTACACTTTGACATCATCAAACGCAGTCCTGAAACATGGGTTGTTATAAAGGTGATGATTGGGTGGCTTTGACACATGGGGCTTTTGAGGGGTGAGTGATAGATATGGGATTTGTCCCTCCTGAGGGAGTTTGATGTCCTTGGCCACTTGACGAGTAGGATTGAGAAAGGCATGCACATGCACGTGTGAATCAATATGTGATATTGATGTCACACACATATCACCCAGTCTGCTCTGAGATCAAGGAAATGAATGAATGTTGACAGGATGATTGTTCCATGCCTTGAGTTCATTCAGGATATCAGTGACAAAGGAATTATACATTCACTGTAACACCATCCACGGATTGTAGGATTGAAAGTTGTTCTCCAAATTTCTATTTCACTTGGGTAGCACTGATGTGTGACTAGGCACCACACTTTTCTTATGAAGTCATAAGTGTTATGGACTTTCACTACCAACGTGAAATGGACCTGTAGGGTCACACACATAGGATTTAACCTAGAAGAGGAGTTTTGTCCACAAACAATTTTTAGATTGATTACTAAAGGAGTTTAGTAGTTCAATTAAACACTCAATTAATTGATAGATCATTATCATAATGTTCAATGTGTTGGACACATTGATTGGAGTATCGGATTGATTGAAATCGCAATTGACTGATTCTACACAATCTACACTCCCAACCGATCGGCTCATGTGATGAACCAATCGGCTAAGCTTGGTGAACCGATTGGCTCAAGTGTTGAGTCGATCGGCTCAAGGTCAGGGTGAAACGATTGCTTCAAGTGTTGAAACGATCGGTTCAACTGATGCAACCGAGCAAGTTGGGAAAGTAGGATTGGTGAGAATTTTCCTTGCATTTCACTTGCCCAATTTGATTGGAACAAGGATTGGTATTTGATACCAATTAGAAACAAAAGAAGGAAAGTCAATCGGGAACTGATCAGGACCACCAACCGACCAGTTCAGAAGTGAACCGATCGGTTCATGGGTCCCAATCGATCGGTTGAGGTGTCAACCGACCAGTTCAGGTCCCCAACCGACCGTTTTAGTTGTGAAACGATCGGTTCAAGTTGCGAGTTGGTTATTTTTGTGAAAAATCTCGAACCCTTCTACTCCTGCTTTAGTCCCATATTGCCCAGGATAGAGAACCCTGTCCCATGACCCGCCTATATATAGGGGTATTGGGGGCTTCTCAGAGTACAACTCAGTGCAACTAGTTGCTCTGTAAAGTTGTCGTTCTCTCTGGTTTTGGTAACCGAGAGAACCCGAGCAAGTGCTACCCGATAAGGGAGGCACAACAAGGGAAAGACAACTGCAGTTGCAACTGGCAGTAGGAGAGTGTGTTGGTGACTAGTACGCTGATAGGAGGGTGTGACTCCTTCGAATTCCTTGTGGGACAAGGAGATTGGAGTTCCAGGTGGTCCGTGTGGACTACTTCAGAGGCGGGAGGTTTTTGTCGCTCGTAGGACAACTGTCAATCCCGACAGTTCCGGTGAGACCAGGAGTCTTCAGTCTCGGTGGGACCAGGAGCTGCACAGACACCGTCTAAGACCGGAGGTGAAGACCGCGCAAGGCACGAGGTACAGTCACCGATAAAGGCTCGGGACAAGGTATGCATCAACAAACCATCTTTCCTATTGTATAGACATTGACACGATTCCTTTTGTTCTGGGTTTTGGGGAGAAAATTTTTGTTTTCACTGCTTCTCTGCCTCCTCTAAAACCCAACAGTCTCGACCACTCAAAGGGATGATGTCAAGGTCTCATAACAGAAATGAGACTAATGTAAAACCATGATGAACATGAAGGAAAAGGCTCATGCAAAACGATCACCATAAACCCTAGGTCATACATCATGATACCAGATGGAAGGATCTCATCTAAGAGAAAGGTAATCTTGAATAAGGTACCGAAAAAAACCTAATCTCCCCTTAATATCTAGGTACACAAACATCATGCATGTGAGTAAAACTAAGGCTAAAAGGATAGAGGAATATCATCATAACACCACAATCATCAAGATCGGGTATTTGAAATTAGGGTTTCAGATTTCCTCAAAACCAAGCAAGATAACAACCACCAAACAAGTTCTAGAGATTATCATCATCTAATATCATGTTAGGGGAATGCTTTAAAGAGAGAAAATAGTAACTTTCATGTATAAGAGAGTGTAATTAATAGAGAGGGAAAAAAATTATATAACTAACCTTAAGAAGATCACCACCAAAGCTCCAAGAACACGATCCATGGGGGGATGGAAAAGCTCCACCAAAAGCTCCACACTCGTCCTCAAGAGAACTTGAAGAAAGGGGAAACACCAAGGTCAAAGGGTATCTCAAGAAAGAGAGAAAAACCTCAAAACCAAACCAAAAGAAAGAAGGGGGAAAATAGAGAAGAAACTTTCTCTCACTTGGGTGTCTCCTTGTCAAAACATGGCTTATTATCCTTGTGATGAGGAGCTTACTCTCAAGAATGACCACCATGTCAAAACACAGTCTAAGGCCAAGAAAGAGGAAGAATATGGGGTAGAATATCCAAAGGCAACACCAAAGAAAGATGATAAATACTCACAAAGATTGGAGATGACTAAGGTGCACGACAAGCACCACATGCAAAGGATGAACCACCTCCAAGGCACCAAGAACACTCCTTCTTTCTCTGCCAAGCTCCAAGAATGAGTACAAGAAAAAGGAGGAAGAAGATGACTGAAAAGAACCACTTACATGGAGAGAAGAGGGTTCAGATTACAAAGGAGGAGTGAGGTAAGACAAAGGATGAGGTGTCAACAAGATAGGGCTCCAAAGAGACACTTGTCCACTAAAAAGGCCAACATGCAACCACATGCAACCACTTAAGCATGACATGCAAGACATGGTGATACACTCTAGGTAGTGTCTCAACCACCTAAGCAACTACACCCTTTATGTTGTGACTGTGACACACCAAGGGGCTCCATGGTCGCGACACACCCTAACAACACTACTAGGTCGTGACACCAAGACCACCACAAGCAACTTAGGTCAAAACACACCTCTCCAAGCCTTTGTCTCGACCCAAGACAACCTTGGTCGAGACCACCACACCAAGGGGAAGTGTCTCGACCATGAAACCCCCTCAACAAAACCTAGGTCGTGACCTAGGTCGAGACAAACTAACAAAGGTCACAAGGTCAAGGCACACCAACACTAGAAAACCCTAATCACCACTAAGGGTGACACCACCAAACCAATGGTCAAACAAAGCACCCCAAAGAACCACACTCTCTCTCATGAAGACAAGATAGGGAAGGAACACTCTAGAGGTGGCAAATTGCACATCAACTCCCTATATTGGGTAATTTGCAATCTGCACCAAAACTAGCACAGAAAGCACAAACATCATCCAAACCAGCTCAAACTGGAAACTTAAACTCTCCACAAGCTCTAATCACATTTCAAAGGACTAGAGAATGGTTTTAAGCACAAGATTAAGCTAAATAAAATAGGGTTACCCCAAAACCTGGGTCATGGTCCTTATAGAACCTAACTTGGCCTAGACCCTAAATGGATCTAATTGGGGTTAATGATGAGAGTCTAATAAATATAAATAATATTGTTCTTAATTAGGTGTGGATTGTAGATATATGATCAAGGATAAGTTAGGTTATGAAATATTTGGTTCATGCATGGGCTTTAAATAATTATATGAACATGGATTTCTCACCTGTAAATAGATATTTATGTATGCTTGTTTACTTGCCTGAATAGAATCACATAGTAACTATAGTATTGTGCATTGATGGTTTGTCTCATTGCTTTTTGAAATTGAACATATAATATAGATCTCTATTATAAAAACCTTGTGCACTAGTCTATAGTCTTGGGGCAAGGACATAAGGCTGGCTATCTTATATGAGTTGTCAAGGTAAGGCTGGTCGTCTTGGTGATGGTCTTGAGATTCCTTGGTAATAGGATTTGTTAATCTTTAGCACCCTCATCGACTCTTTTAATGGATAGTTAGTTAAAAAGGCCTTGATATGTGATATTGTTGGTATAATTGGAGTAAAATGACATAAAACAAGGGCTCTCGCTTTGCTAATTACTTAAAATTTTTATTCTTTGTTCATTTACTTCTGTAATCTTTTCAAACTATGCAAATCTTATATACATGTATCTTGATTCCATGTACTCAAAACCTCATCTGTTGACCTCTTGTTTCATGTATGTTTTAATTTCAGAGATGTCTACAGAGTTGATGGCTTGGCGAGTTGTTTTAGGTGCACTTGTTGTAGGATCCCTATTATACCTAGGAAGACTTGTAAATTTGTAATCTTCAATATGTAATTAGAATCAGGTAATCAACAATGTTGCTTATTTATACTTGTGGATTGTTGAGATTATGTTGGATCTTTTATCTTGTTATATTTTTATGTATTCTTATCTCGTTATGTGTTGGTTCTTTTATCTGTAGGGAAATATGGCATCCGAAACAAAAATTTACTTACCATATTTCCCTTAGATAGCAGATTGCATCAACAACAATAGATTGGGAAGGAAGGTTGCAAGGCATATACCTAATCCTAGAGAAAATCCAATGACTTATCCTTGCAACAATGTGCTTCTTCTTCAAGAAACACTCAATCAGTCGAGAACAATGGCATCTCGGTGCAACACTATGGATAGCGGTTGATGTCGCTCTCCTAGCGGGTGGTAAATTCCTCCATGCCTCTACGTAGTCCACGCGGACCATCAGGAACTCCACATTGTTCTACCAGAGCCAACAGGAAGGAATTGTCCCTTTAAACATCAACCTTCTAGGGTTGGTTCACTCTTTCATGTTGTCTCTCCCTTATTGTCCCTCCCTTTTAAGGGTCAAACTTGCTTAGGCTCTCTAGTTACCACAAATAGAGAGGACAACAATTTTCAGAGCTTATTGTCGTGTCTCTGAAAGCCTAGACTGCCCCACTTTATATAGGATGGCCAGGGTCAGGGTTTCCAGATCATTTGGGAGTCAAAGAGACAAAATTTCATGAATTTTGTGGAAGCCATGAATGTTGAACCGATCGGTTCATATGTGAACTGGTTGGTTCACATGTGAAATGACCGGTTCAACACTTGAACTGGTCAGTACACCATGTTTCTTATTCACAAACACATTGGATTTTAATATTTGATTAATGCATAACACAGCGTCAACATCAATCCTTGATTCAATCATATTGATCATTAAACTGGTGATTCACAAGTTGAACCAGTCAATTTAGACCTTGAATCGATCGATTCACCAACTAAACTGGTGAGTTCGTATGCCAATTTAGGCAATGTTCAACCAATGTAGTTTAAATTGACTTGACACTTGAATCGATCAGTTCAACACTTGAACCGATCGATACATAGTTTAATCATCCAATTTTTATTCATTGTTGTTTAAGTTGAATGCCTAAACACTTTAGTAATCAAGTTAAACATCATTCATGAATAAACTCCTATTCCAGATGCATCATGTATATGAGACCCTATGTATCCTAAGTTACGTTGGCAGTGAATGCCCATAACCAATTTATGACACCACAAGTAATAAGTAGTATCTAGCAACACATAATTTCTACCCAAGTAATTAGGAAGTTGGATATTAACTTCAACTTACAATCCATGATCAGTGATACCACGACATATTATTCCTTTGTCTCTGATATCCAGATTGAACTTGAGGCATGGAATCATCATCTTTTGAATATTCAATCCATGTTCCTTGAACTAAAGAAGACTATATGCGATACATGTGAGCTCACATATCACATATCGAGTCACATGACTATGGCCATACATTTCTCAGTATCGCTTATGAAGTGGCCATATATCAATCTCTTGTAGGAGGGACAAATCCCATCTACATCACTCACTCTCAATCCCCATGTGTAACAATGCACCCGAGAATCACCTTTGTGGAAACCCTTATTCAAGGTCATGTTGGATGATGTCAAAATACATTGAATGACATGTGATGAGTGTAGTGACTTTAGGTCTAAGAAACACAATCACCATTATCACTCTGAGAGATGATTCTAACTACCATTCCATTGTCTTCATGTGTCACTCGCATGGTGGGTCTATCTGATACAATGTTCTCTAACATGTACCTATGTGCTTGGTTTGATATCGCATATCATAACTAATGAGATTATGTCATCAACCAACACACACTCTATTGTTATGTATTACTGTTGTCTATTTTGCTTCTACAGTAATATCCGACTAGGGAAATAATAAGAATGCATGTACTCTTATCATACATATGATCTCATTGTTCAGGTCCTCAACCTAAAGACATATGTCATCGAGTAACATCATTCTTTAGACATCTACCATATTTGTGTCATCATCTCATGATTGAAACAAACATAATACATGGAATTAACTTTATCATTATCAAACTAGGTATATATTGCCCCATTACAATCATTGTATGGTTGTCTCTCTAGGCATACATACCAACAATTATGTTGGTTCTTTTATCTTGTTATGTATGCTAAGATTTTACACTTTTGCATTAGGGTTTTGATAATACCATGCAAGCGATGGGCGCCCATATTCATTCATCTTTTCCTGTGTATCCATTAGGAGTGTGGACTTAGGGTAGTAAATGGTTCCTTGATAGAATGTTAGTCCCATTAGGATTCAACGCTTCACACATATTTTATATAAGTTGGCAACAAAATTTCTCACTTGATGAGAGAAAAACTTGCCCTAAGGGTGACCGCCAGAGATATGAGAAGAAAGGGGGTTTCAGGATAATTAACAATGATAACTATTACTTTTGTTTAACTTAGTGGCCAAGGTGGTGCATAGGGTTGCAAATGGGTATGTTATAATCTAATTACCCACAAACCATACCCAATAGGGTAGGGTAAGATAAACATATTTTTAACCCACAAACCCTTTACCCTTTACCCACTTTACCTGCATCTAAAGAGGGTAGGGTAAAGGGATAAGATTTATCCTACCCACTTCACCCATTTACTCATTAGTATAAAGTTGAACTAATAATCACATATTCTAATATGTTTATTAATGCATACTAAAACTCCAACAAGTCTCACAATTACTCAAGATTTATATATATCATTATTTAATTTAATATTTTTATTAAACAATCATGTCATGTAATACTTTTTATAACCATATATCAAAGAAAAAAGATTTACTTAATGAAAAATAATGTACTAAATAGGTTAAAACTTGTTTGTGAAAATATTGTTGAGTTATTCAATGTATACCACCAAAACATAATTATAATATCAAAAATTAATTTTACAAGTATCTTGTGTTTGACATAGGAAATATCATATGAAATTATTGCTGAAAGTTGCATATATCTATGTTCATGTTGCTTTACTCATTTCAGCCTTTACCTTACTCATTTACCTTATGGGTAAGCGTGTAGCATTCTAGGTCTTGAGGCCTGAGATGAAATGATCTTATAGGGAATGATCAGACTACCCATTCACCAAGGTGCACCTCTTTTTTAGGGAACCCATCACTAAAAAACTTTGTGGTTAAGTGCACTCAGCCCAAGAATAGTATTAGAATGGGTGACCAGTCATTAAGTTTATCCTGACTTGTGCATGAGTGAGGAAAAAGCACACAGTTAAAGCTAGTGGTAGTCTGTGTGGCCAGCCGTCATTCTTAAAACTCTGCTAGAGCCTTGGGTAGTGGGTCTGGGGGTTACAAAGTGGGTATGGGTAAGGATAGGCTAACTATTTTTATAGAAAGTATAATTATCCTACTCGTTACCCACAACTTTGATGTGGATAAGGGTAAGGATAAGATTTTACCCTATCCATTTAGGGCACTGGTGCACCATGTTCTCCCTCATCTGTGCGGATGAAGTAGAGGTTGAGAAACACATGCGAAGGTTTGGAGAAGCTATTCTATAAGACAACAACAAGGTGATGTCAGGTTGACAACCATGCATCAACTTGGTAGTCAATTCAAATTTAGATCCAAAAGTTGAAGTTAACCATGGACAGAGGGAAGGCGGGGCCAGACAGGGCCTTGATCCTCCCACAAAAAAAAATTAGAAAAAATTTAAGTAGTTGTGATTAATTAGTTCCTAACCATATCTCTCATTTCTTCATGTTCCTCTTTTTGAAACGTTAGCCGTTTTCTTTCTTTCCTTTATTTTGGACTCTCTCTTATTTTTCAGTCATCCTTCTCTCTCCTCCATTAATATAAATATAATTTATAGTAACAACCATTCAAAGAAATGTGCTTTTATAACAAGTGTTAACATGTATCCAAAAGAGGTACCCAACAAAACAAAACTATATTATAGTAGTATAGTCTTAGTTAATCAAGAAAAACAAACTCAAACTTTTAATTGACAAGATTCTTAAATTCCATAGAACCTGCCTCCCTATTTCAAACATGCTTAATTTATGAAAATCTAAGTAAATCCATAAAAGAAATTTTTTCCTCAATCCAAGGTTGCTTTTCACAAAAGTTAGAATATTTTTATATGGTGCATACAAATATTTTATTGTATTATTAGCATAATTTATATGAACTTCTCTCACACAATAAATTCTATAAGTCAAATGTCCCCCTTTGCACACAGTCCACGGAGAGTCATATCGTTAATTACTCTATGTACACACATGATAAATATAAACTTTCACTATAAGGTTGTGTTTGGTACGTGGTGATAAAATTGATGGTGATGGGAATGGGGACAATGATGGGGAAGGGGACGGTGATGGTGATGGGAAAATTGTTAGAATGTGTTTTTTGGTAACATGTGCATGGTGATAGGTATGGTGATGGTGAAAAACTTAAAAAATATTATCGTTACATGATTATAGTGATGGGGAGGGGCATTTTTTTTAATAAAAAACACCCTACACAAGTAAGAATCATATTTATTACAACATTTTTTACACATTTATCTAAGTAAGTAGTGGAGTCTTGAAAGAAACTCCTTTCACCATGATTCACTATGCTTTTTCATGGGGACACAAATAGACCAAAATCTACCACAGATTCACCATGATTCCCTATCACCGCGGCAAACAATAACATTTATTTCACCATCATTCCCTATCATCATGATTCACCACGTAACAAATGCAACCTAAATGAAAAAGCTATCTCTATGTCACATTTTAGTTTTCTAATCTCTTTCCAATCCGTAAACAGATCTGAATATGGCTTTGACAAAATGGTATAAAAACTACTACTAATCCAAGATCATATGCCATAGAATCTAAAATAAATACAAAGCAGAGAGATACAACTTGTTCTTTGCCAACATCTTCTCAAAAAATCAACATTTGTTGGCAAAGAAAAAATAGAAACAATTATATATATATATATATATACTTCTATGTCGAGAAATTGTCAGATATATCGACAACAAGTGACTTGAGTTTTCTAGACGGTGAAAAAGATACAAATATATCTTTATACGTTTTTTCTTCTAATTGTTACTTCTCATTGGGAATACATGTTGTTGTTGAAATATTATTTATTTGTTAAATCACATTCAAGAAAATATATGTATGATGTATCCTTTAGAACAACTAGTTGAAAATAAATCTATTTTATGCATTTTTTTCTTCTAAATATAATTATTTGACCATGGCCCCTGCAACCTCAAGTTGTTGGCTCCGTCCCTGAAGTTAATGACAAAGATGTGTCTAGTTATTACAGAACTAGTGTACACCAAGATACGATTTTTATTATTTGTATTGTCTTTTTCTTACTAATATGTTATAGCTATGATGAGTCTAAGGGCTAGGATATAAAAGCAACAAATTTTTTATTATTTCGATGTTCCCCCTTCCCAAAAAATCTATAATTTTTTTTCTTTTTTCAGACATAGAACCATCCCCGACCGAGGAGGAGCCAGATCGCTGAACCCACCCCAACATTACAAAACCTCCAACCCCCCCTTTAACTATCCCATGTTGGGGGGAGGTGTAAACTCACGCAGGGGTGTGACGGTAGCACTCATTGCTCAGACCGCACAATCGGAGATTCAAACCCGAGTCTCTACTCTCAAGACCCCGACCCTTCTCCGCTGAGCTACCACGTGGGTGGCTCAAAATTTTACAATTATTATTGAAAAGAATGATAACAAATAGTTTTGCTCAAAATTTTCATTTGTATTGTAGTGCTAAATTATAGTGGGAAAAGACAAAAATAAAGAGTGTTTCTCCGTCAAAGAGAAGATAAATAGACTTTTATTGGAATTTAGAGATCTGAATTAGAAAATTATTTTTTTCCAATGAATCGTCAACAAATGTCCATTAGAATGTATTTTGAGACGTATCAATCTGATTAGTCGATTAATCAATATGGTTGGATAATGTACAAGAGTTTTTTAAACATAAAAATATAAATGATCTACACGGATGCACGCGTAGGTTATCTACTTCCAAGCTCCAACCAACGTACGGAATTAGTTATAAGGAGAATGAGAAATTAGTTAGAAGGAGAATAAGAATCTGAAATGGGCGCAACTAACTTATTAGTTTCCATAACAGTATGAACATCCAACGTCCCTTCGGAACAACCGACTTTCCAAGTTTGCATCAAAAATTTGCCACAATGTCTGTCATTTCTGCTATAAAATGTGTTTAGTCAGCACGTCATCTGCCCCCTCCGCATCTACCCACATTTTCCACAGACACCGTCTTTCATCTGGCACTTTTGTGTACCCAATGCTATCATTTGACACAAATCACCTTTTAAGTGTAGAGATTGCCATGTTTTCAGATGCAGCAAATATGACACATACATTTTCCTAGAAGCACCTCATATAATATAAACAATATTCATTTAAAAAAGTGATGTCTTTTTGTTTTTGGCGTTCTTTCTTGCAGGAGGTCAATAAGCACTTTATATGTAATGTGTATGATGTTGCACGGTGGTGAGAACGACAACACTTATTCCAACTATTACATTGTGAACCTAATTTACTCCTATTTGATATACTATTTTAGTTACGCACACTCATAATTGTCGTTCTTCTTAGCTAGATATCTGGAGTTTATACTGTGATGAGTCTGTTGTTGCAATATGTAAAGTGTCCGATGGAGAAAGCATCATTGGCTTTTTGGTTGTAACTTGTGTAGTTTCATTGGATGTTGTATTGTTTCATCATCGCCCGTATTACCGTCCGCATCTGACCTCCTTGGCAACAATTTCTCTCGGTACCGGGATGCAACACAAGATTATCGTATACAAAAATATATTTTTACTCGACGCAACACAATATGGTTCAAGATTATATTGATCTCGCCATAACCGTAATTGACCTTGACATTGTAATGGACATTGCAATGAGGATACGTTTGCAGGTAAGATATGCAAAAGTTTTAGGTTTATAGTACCCATTCTCCATGATACTGCTTAAAACTGACACCTAACTAATGATTTTGACATACAACATTCAGAATATCAACGTTGTTCATAAATTGGATTTGAGCTATTATGTTGTATCCCCCACTTTGATCATGATCCGTATTTGTTCATACGTATGTCACAATGGAATGAAACACTATCTTAAAGACGATGTCATTTAATCTACATATTGTCTTGTATATTTGCTTTTTAAATCAAATAGTTGTGAACCATTAATTATCCCAATTACTTTGGGAGCATATGAACTTTGGTTGAATCCTTGTATTTTGTTATGAATGCATGAACGCTATGTAAAGAGACTTAAGCTGCGTGAATGATCACTTAAGTTAGTGGAGCCTATTCTTCAAAATGTATAAACTAGCTTCTCTATTTGGACTTGGAGAATTTTTTATTTTCGATTGCACTATGTGTCATGATGTGGATTTACTCGTGGACGATGTAATGTTTGTATTGACTTGTGCCTAGTGTTTCATGGCATATATCATGTACGTAGGTTGTTAAAACTGAGTGAACAATACTTAAACTCTGGATTAACATATAAGATGTAGTATGTAATAGACACAAGGTTTTTCTTCAAAAATTGTCAGGTAAGAGCATTGATTCCCTTTAGGCAGGAGTTTTGTGATTATAATTCTTTTTTTTCATCTTTTACACATTAAGGGATGATTATCATCATATGCAAAAATGTCTACAATATTCACCAAGCTTCATGAAATTACAACATTGGTCAAAAAGAAATACATGAATATTGGGAACATAAACAACTAGATAATCACAATGCTATAGTGCTTTCCCTAATCTCCATGAAATAACATATGACATGAAGAAAAAATTTCTAGTAAATGGTGTTTGATTTCACACAAAAAACTAGTAAGAGAAACTTGTTAACATATATGTTTTTTTTGTATGGAGTGGGGAAAGAATGAGGAGATGAACTTGATTCAAATACAAATCGACATTCACAATTTTCAAATAAGGTTTTCCTTAAACAACTTGATTTTAGCTTCATATTTATGTTCCAATTAGGAAGTTCTCAAACAAATGCATTTTCGTTTTTTTTTAACTAATAAAAAAACTCATTTTCATAGTGCATATTGGACACTAGTTGATTTGTTGATATATGATGATGTTGAATATTAAGATCAACTATAGAAAAAGTGAACTAAAAACTAGAATATGATAGTCCATCCATTGACGTTCATGAAAGAAAGGCATAGTCCAAATACAAATTCGACTGTTCTTCGGAAATAAAGTGGAAATATGCGCATTGCTCCTGCAATATGCTACTCTTGGTGAGTTTATCGTCTGACAAAGGGACGTACCATCTTATTCTATATTCCATAGTTACTCGCTCATCAAAATGCAAGTAATAATCCACCTCCGATATTCTCACTTTCAAGACTAATCTATGATAGGCTTGAGGATATATAGGTCGAGACTACAAAATCAGACCAGTCGGTCCCATCCGGTCTGGTGTAGTCTGGTCCGGAACCATTATATATTTCGTCCGGCCGTATGTATATAAATTTTGTAAGTTTGTTCTTCGGCCCGATTCAGTCAAAAATTGACCCGACTATGGACCAGACCGATGGCAGGATTATGTACAAAATACGCTTACATTTTGTGTCATATTGAGTAAAAAAGAAAATAACTAACATTTATAAACAATAGTAGTGCAAATAGTTGATATTAATGTTAGAAGTAATTACGGTGGTCTATTTTTACCATTAACAAGTTGCAAGATACATACATGTATGATTGCGGTCCAAACAACCACGATTGAGTCTGTAATTGATAAATTTGTGATAATCCATTTGATAAATGCTAACCCGAATGATGCAAACCGCTCGAAGAAAAATTAAAATTTCATGGGTTGACATTCTGATTATGGAAATCAGTCACACGGCATGAGGAGAATCAACTTTGATTATACATAGCATGATAATTGGCAAGTATTACTCTTATTATAATGTAACTATACAACAACAAAAACTTCCTCTTGGGTTTTTAATTAATGAAGTTAATGTTGGTATATATACAATTTTCTGTCTGAAATGTTCATAGAGACACTTGACATAATGTTGATAAGTGATCCAACTTCTCAAGCCTATTGTTGAATTGTTGAGTGTTGCAACTTTAATGTTATACTCTCTTAACAATTATTCTTTGGAATTGGGCACATCTCTCATGGACTTTTCCGACATGGAAATATAATCTTACATTTTAACAATTTACACATCCAATAGTTCGATAATTGCAAACAAATTCTAAAAGCATTTGAAAATTTTGGCAAATTAAAAAGAATGGTGTCAGATAGTGTACATAAGGAAGCATTTGAGGAGGACATCTATTGAGAAAACTTAACAGTTACCCATGCGGCATATAATTTTCAAATATCATGGTCCTTAATATATAGTTTTTAATGGTTCATGATAACATTCACCATGTTGATTTCTAATGAAAGCGGAGCATGAAGTTGTTCTAGGCATAAATCTTCAACCACCTTCTCCATTCTATAGATCATCCCGTCAAAATAACTCCCTACTCCTTGTTCTATAGAATCGAAGTAGTTTTCATGTTGGGAACCTAGGAAATAATCCAACTTCTTTTTTTCAAAGTGGGATTTTACTCATAATATCCCTATGAGACATGGATATCAGTCCCACAACTTTACGAATACAAGGCTACTATTTCTAACCAAATTTGGTGGCACTAATTAGTATGCTAGTAGGGAATTCACTGAATACTCTAATCACCATTTATATTAAAGACTTGATATTGAGGTTGTGCTAGTATGCTATATAATCCAATAACTAAGAAAAATAATTGTAATGCCCAACAATAGAAATACTAAGATATTCTTATGGAAACACATTTTCAAAACACATATAATACACAAAAAACTAATGGTATAATATGATGTAATAATGTTTAGTTATATTCAATACCTTCTAGGTTACCATAAATATTTACTTGTTGATTTGATTCTCTTTATTATTCTGTAGTTTGATTATTGTAAATAACTCATGGTCTATTGATATTTATGAGACACATAGACCAACATGAGTAAATTATTTATAGGACATATAATTTCTTGTTTTGGTCTTTCTCTCATTTATGATAAGACATCCAAAGAACAGTCAATCTCTTACAATCCATATCATTTCCCCATAGGGTAGTTATGAGATTTCTTTGACTAACTGCCACCATTCTCGAAATATCTCATAGTGAAAACTTGCTTGTATTATTAGCCCTTATAAATATGTTTTTTACAATGATAAAGCAATACACATGAAGTTTAGCTATTGATTTGTGCCACCACCTTTACTGGCAAAAGGGAAGTATCTTGATCAAGATGTGTCAAAAGTACAAAAACCATGTTAATATTGTGGAGGAGATAAGAGGACTTAAGAAATACAATCTACCAACCATGATACACCAAAAATGCATACCTACATTCAAGGTCCAAACAAATTCTAATCAATTGAAGATAATCAGGAGTAGAAGTGTCAACATTTGTGTAGTTTGTAAGAGGGTTGTAGATCAGTGTATCTGTGTGGACTAGCATCAAGATCAAAGAGAGAAACACTTTCTTGACACACAAAATGCAGATTTTGACAAGATCACTATGTGGTGTCACTCTACCAAATCTATGAGATTTTCATCCTAAGATATTTGTGTCAGTTTGGCATGTCTTCCGCATGCTAGCTTCTAAAAGTTTTTTTATATTAGATTACATAGACTAGTTTATGTACTCTCTTTGCTTTTAAGGTAAACACAAGGAGGTATGAAATTGGGGTATTGATAAACAATATAGATCACATTATAGGTTTTGGGATTTCTGTATGTGATATTTACTTCTAACATTGTATTTCTACAAAATAAATTAAATAATGTAGCATTTAGTATAGAATGCTACATCATTTTTTGTTTATTTAATAGAGTTACATACCATTTTTTAGTGCATATCATGAGAGGAATGTATCATTTGATAGAAAGTTGATCTCTTGACACATCACTTTCTTATTTGAACAATAATGATTTCGTATGTTCAACATCTAATATCAATAAAAACATTTGAAAAGGCCTCTATATCATTTCCCTTATGTTTTCAGATTGCGAAAATGGCTTCAGTAAAGTCCTATTGATAAAAATAGTAGCTTCAATGCTAAAGTCAGTAAAGGGACTCTTGTTTGTTTGTCTCTTTCGTTGTTATTTGGATAGGGGTTTTACGTACCAAAGTGTATAGAAACTATACCATTTCATATCTTTACAAAAATAATACAAAAAGGAAGGAAATCAGTTTATCATAAAATGTCAACGTATGTGATTTTATATAAATACATCCAATAACGCAAAAAAAAGGTTCAATAGGGCATTTTCTAGGAAGAATGGATTGTGGGTTTTCATGTTCAAATTTAGTTTTCACTTACGCTAGGATGAGTCATAAACTATGAGGAACTCTAGAAGAGGACAACATCCTCTTCAAAGATTTGAGTAAATATTGATATGAAGTCTACTCTAATAACATTAAGATTTGCTTAATGTTTCTCAAATGATGGGAATATATTAACTATAAAACATACAAAGTAAGAATACAAATTTAGGACCTATATTCTTATATAAGACATTTTTTACTGTGCAATGGCCAAATTGGGCTGAATATCATGAAATTTTGTATTTGGACATATGTCACATTCTTATTGAGTTTACTCATGCCTATGATTTATATATCACGTATCAAAAGGTATTTTGAATAATTGACTTTTGATAGCAATAATTTCCTTCAAAAACAAATATTGTTCTAGAAAATATCACTAATACCATACAAGTGAATTGGATATCCCGAAGAAGAACAATTTGTTAAAGAATGAAGTAACAAGAACTCCAAACTCTAGTTCATAATTTAAGTAATATTAGTACCAAGAAAGTGACTCTTGTAGTAAAACCAAAATTATATCATATAGTCTTACAGTCCAAGACAACAACAAAAAATCGATACTAAACCAATTAATTATTGTAATAGTTAGAACTTCAATGTAGTTATAAGTAGATGATGGAACCATAGAAAGACATATAATGGATTTTACTTGTGATAATAGTAATCAAGATCATTAAAGTAGGTAAATTAAGACAATAAATTCTTTTTCAAAGCATAATACCCAGTCAACACATATATATAATATTCACTCAACTCAAATAGGATCATCATTTAATAATAAATGAGATATATACACAATCATTTCTTTCCATGCAACATATTTTCTTTTATTATATGCCTTGACATAGCTTGTCTCATACCCAACTAGTTAGTAGTCACCAAACTTGATTCTTGTGTCAATGACTCTTTGTCACTAACTTAGGGTATATCTAGCCACCCTAAGGTAGCTAAAATAGACCTTGGTCCACCTTGGGGTTTCCTAAAAATGACAAGTTAGGATATCTAACCTCTTTCCCGTCATGTCTTTATCTCAGGTAGACAGATAAAAATAAAAACAACTCATCACATATTGGAATATATATATGCCATTTCATAACATATCACATTATGAATAAACATTATAATATATTGGAATTTTTACAGACTTAGAATTTGAAATAGAGGACATTGGGTCAAAATTACTAACCTTGTGTCAGATCCCTAGACTGTGGTGGTCTAAGATTCAGGGTTTAGAGACACACCCCAATACAAAACTCATGGAAAGCATAGAGTTTAGGTCACCTAACTTGATTAACCCATAATCGTGTTGTTACTAAATCCTCTTACTCATCTTTGCAATATTAGCTCAATAGCTATAATTTTTATGTATTCTCACACTATTAGAATAGCATATAGTATATAAATAATGAAGGAATGCATAATTATTAGACATCACATAAACTAATAAACCATTATTTGGATAGTAAAACTTAAGTTTCATTGCCAATCTCATAATATGTCTCTTGAATATCTACAATGTGCCCCATTTTCCCTCAATCAGATTCAATCCTAAAGCATTTACCCAAGTCAGGTCGTCTAGGATCTTGGTTGTACATGTAGTTCCACTCACATACTTCCCTTTACTCATCATAGTATCCCATTTCACACTTTATAATAAACATTGATAGAGAATATTTCATAATTCTATTACAATATAAAATCATTTAAATAAGAAAGTAATGATCATAATATCCTTTACTTTACACTTAGTTTCTAATTACTCTATTTTGACTAAGCTACCTTTGAAAATGCAAAAATTGTACTCAAAAATATGAAGCTCGATAGACTAACTATCGACCTCAAAGGTCAATTAATATTTATAAAGAGGATATTGAGCAAAGAAAGTAACTCATAAACTATTGACCTCCTAAATTGATTAAGGAAGCAAACTTTATATCTTGATAGCCACCTACTGAGCTACTATAATTAGACAACTATCGACCCCCCATGATAATAGAACTTAACCTAACACAAGATCATTACAAAAGAAATCGAGCTATGAGCTCAATGCCAACCCATTAAGCTGATGCTTACAAATACATTGATCGACCTCCAGGTCAATAGATCCCAAAGAATTCCATCAAGCATATACAGATTCAAACTTGATCGATCAGAAGTGATCAACCTCCTCAAGAACTTTGACCTGAGTTCAATAAAGATTCAATCAAGCTAAGATCCATCAACCTCCTGGGTCAATGGCCAAAAGTCCAAGGGTCAATGCCATGTGGACCAATCACAAATTAACAAGGGGCTGGCCAAACACTATAAATAGATGCCAGGGCATCAGTTGAAGGCATCTAATTTTTTGTGAATAAGCGGTGACACTATTGTAGAGACTAAGACCAAAACTAGACCAATAGACCTAGATAGTTATATCAACCTAGCGAGAGTGATTAATCTCTAGTGATTAACCCCTTTAGTTTATGAACCTTTGCCTTGTTTTCCCTATTATAAGTCTTTTGACCCCAAAAAGTGATTAGGTTACATTAGTCTTGAGATGTCAATATAAAATGGATGGAATATTGAAATGACATGAAACTTTAACAACACATCAATGATGACCTCTAAATAAGAAAAACATCATCAAATGTGCTAATAACCAAATATGAACCTAACTTGGTCTAAACCTAAAAATGGATCTCATTAGGGTTAGTGATCAGAATCTAATACATGTGCGTAATCTTTTTCTTAATTAGGTGTGGCTTGTTGCTAGATGACCAAGGACAAGTTAGTTTATGAAATTTTCAAGTCAGGTATGGGCTTTAAATAGTTATAGGACTATGGCATTCTTGCTTGCAAACTGATATGTATGTATGTTTGTTTACTTGGTCAAATATTTCCTTGTAGTATTGTAGTTTGTACATTGATGCTTTGTCTCATTATTTTTATAACTTGAGCACATTATATAGATCTATGTTATAAAAAAATTGTGCACATGGATGTAGTTTTAGGGTAAGTACACAAGGATGTGCATTTTACTTGAGTTGTCAAGATAGGACAGACCTTGATCATAAAAGGTTTAGCTCTTGGTGATGGCCTTGAAGTCCCTTACGAATAGGGTTAACTAATGTTTAGCACCCTCAAGACTCTACCAATGGATAGTTAGTTAAAAAGTCCTTACAATATATGATGTTGTTGGTATAATTGGAGTAAAATGACATAAAACATGAGCTATCATTTTTGTAATTACTTAACTTCTTTATTCTTGTTCGTTTACTTCTACAATATTTTTGAACTATTCAACTTAATATATGTATCTTGCAGTCCTATACTCAACACCTTGTGTGTTTACTAGCTTGCTTCACGTATGTTTTAGGTTCAGAGATGACTAGGGAGTTGAAGGCTTCGTGAGATATTTCAGGTGTACTTGTTGTAAGAACTGTAGTGTACTTGATAAGACTTGTAAAATTGTACTCGTCAATAAGTAATTGGAATAATATATTAACAATGTTTCCTATTAATACCTATGGATTGTTGAAATTATCTTATAATATCTTCATGTGTGCTAAGCTTGTACGCTTCCACATTCACACTTTGATAATACCATGCTAGGGACGAACACCCAACTCTACTCACCTTTAGTTGTGTAGATACTAGGAGTGGGGACTTAGGATAATTAGCAGTTCCATGACAACATGTTTGTCCCATTTAGATTTAAAAATTAACACATCTTGTGATATTTTTTGGAAACAAAATTTCTATCTCAAAGAGAAAAACTTTCCCTAAGGATCTCTCTCTGCCATTAAAGGTCACTCTGCTTCCAGCAACAACCTTGATGCTCTCTTCTCTCCAGAAGCAACAAGTAACATACCTCTCTCTCTCCTAGTAGTTCTCTCTCTACCCACTCCTCTAGCAACAACAACACAAGTAACAATGTCTCTACGCAAGCAACAACCATGATCCTTCACTACCAACAACCCTTGGGAGAAGAAATGGAGTTTTGGGATGATAATAGTGACAATTCTTGTTTTGCTTCAACTTGATCGTCAAGGTGGTGCATAGGGTTGCAAATGGGTAGGGTATTATCTATTTACCCACCACCCATACCCTATAGGATAGGGTAAGGATAAGCATATTTTAAACCCACCATCCATTTACCCTTTATCCACTTCACCCACATCTAAAGTAGGTAGGGTAAAGGGAGAATTTTTACCCTACCCACTTCACCCATTTACCCATTAGTATAAAGCTGAAGTAATAATGTCATATTCTAACATATTTATTAATGCCTACTAAAACTCCAACAAATCTCACCACTACATATGATTAATTTATACCATTATTTGATTTCAAATTTTTATTAAACAATCATGGAATGTCAAACTTTTTGTAACCATATATTAGAGAGAGAAGACTTCCTTGATAAGAAATAATGTTCTAAAAAGGTTAGCTCTTGTTAGAAAAAATAATGTCCTATTATTCAATATATATCACCAAAACATATATATACTCTATAGAATTAATTTAGGGGTATCTTGTATTTCACTTAGGGAATATCATATGAGATTATTCATGAAAGTTTCATATATCTATATTCATGTTGTTTTACTCATTTAACATGTTATTCCACTCTCATTTTTCCCCGTGGTTAGTCGGTAAGAGTAATGGTAGGATAGAGTAATGGTAGGATAAATATTTTTTTGGAAAGAGTAATTATAGTATTTGTTACCCACAAAGTTGACGCATGTAAGGGTATGAGTAAGATTTTACCCTATCCTACCCTACCCATTTACATTACTGGAGCACCATGTTCTCCCTCATATGCTTGGACAAAGTAGATTCCAAGGCACACATGCAGAGGCTTGTAGAATCCATTCGTTAAAACAAAAATAAGGTGATGTCGGGAACACAATCAAGCATCAACTTGGTAGTCAATTCAAATTTAGTTCCAAAAGTTTAAGTTATTCATCAACAAAGACGTGTCTAGTTGTTGGAGAACTAGTGTGTGAAAAGGTACTATCTTTATCATTTCTATTGTCTTTTGCTCATTGATGTTTTACAACTACGAAGAATCTTCTGATTAGGATATAAAAATATAATTTTTTGTTATCTCGTTGCGCCACCTTTGTTAAAAATTTACAAAAACTTGCGTAGATTTAGTGAAAATCTTGACAAAAATAGTTTGACTCAATTTTTTTTATTTTTGTTGTATTGCTAAATTATAGTGGGAAAATAAAAAGGTAAAGAGTCTTCAAAGAGAAGATAAATAAACTTTTATTTCAACCGAGGGACTTGAATTATAAAAATATTTTTTAAATGAATGGTCAACCAATGTCCAATTAGGATGTATTTTGAGACGTATCTTCTCGATTAGTCAAACCTTAATCAATATGGTTGGATAATGTATAAGATTTTTCTTAAAATAAAAAATACAAATGATCTATAAGGATGCACAACTAGACATGTTCTCTATCTACTTCCAACCAACATACACAATTTGTTATAAGGGGAATGAAAATCTGAAATGTGCACACATAGCTTATCAGTTTCCAATACAATATGAACATCTAGAGTCCCTTTGAAACACCTGAATTTCCATTTTTGCATCAAAAATTTGCCACAAGGTTAACCATTTCTGCTAAAATAATATTTTTAGTGTGCACATCATCTACCCTCTCTAGATCTACCCACACATTTCACAGACACCTTCTTTCATATGGTGCTTTTGTGTACTCAATAATGTCATTTGACGCAAATCACCTTCAAATGAAGAGATGCCATGTTTTCAGATGCAGCGAGTGGTGCAAATATTTTCCTAGAAGCACCTTATATAAGCAATATTCATTTCCCTAGTTCTATGGATTGATCCTGGCATTTTGTGTTGGAGGCTAGGCTGGTTTGGTCTCCTGCTCCCTACAATTCTGACCCACAACACTGTTATGACTTCCATCCTACGAGAATTTCCACACTCAATTTCCTCAGAAAAAAGCCTTCCGATCCTACCGTCGGTAACCTCTCAGGAGGTCTCTGCCTTCACACTACAGATAGTCGGTTGGCGGTATCTCCCACCCCGATGCTTCTCCCTAAGAAAACTGCCCAAGTTTTTTTCCTGAGGAATCTTGGTTTCGGCTAGATTTTGGGTCATAGTTTTGCAAAAATGGCGCGTGTTGGAGTCTCGACACTAGGTTGAACCAGGCTTAGGAGTGAACAGATCTAGTGCAAGAAGGAAAGGAGGACCTATGAGTCTACTCTGGGGTACTTGAAAAGAGATTCACTACAAAAGACTTGGCTTGGTCGCTCGCTTGCTAGATTTTGAATAGGGGCAAGGAAGAAGGAAAGGAAATTCCGAAGCTGCATGTGATTATTTCTAATGAGTCCTTCTTTTGCTGATTTCCTTCTCTAAGATGTTGTAGTGGATCATCCCTAGTAGCAACAACAAAAAAAGAATTAGATCGATTGTCCAACCCGACGACCGTATCATAATTATGTGAATGCATGTCTTACAGTGATGGTTGACTATGCATGTTTTGAGATAGGAGGTTTGATTGTCCAACCCCACGACTGTATCATAATAATGTGAACGCATATCTTACAATGATGATTGACCGCTCGTGCTCCGAGATAGGAGGTTTGTACTATTCCTTCCACAATTTTCATTGTTTTCCATACGGCAAAGAGGGAAGCAAATTCTTCATGCATATGATCTCTCATCTCAAGAAGGCACATCTCTCCAGTGAAGAACCGTAATGTATAGTAGGAAACCCTTCAAAAGGAATATGATTTATTTAATTCTGTAGAAGAGACATTAGATGCATTTAATCAGTGGTGGTAGATGTATGAATATGCACACCGTGATTTGTGCTTGTCATAATGCAGATGGCCTTGTCCGAGTCATTGATGAGACATGGATTATCTAGACACGCATTGTTGGCATCCTAAAGCCTCTTCTAAAGACACATGATATTATTGATGCAAGGGAAAATGCGGCCCTAGATGTTGAGCTCCTTGATTATATTTTCAAAATACCTAACACTACTGTGAAGAGCATCACACATGGTTGTCATATTGCATTCTATCAAGTGTTTAAGATAACTCTTTATGAAGTAGTCTATATATCAGGGTTGGTATCTACTTGGGTGATATTGTTGCTTCTTCCACATTATATAATGCAAGTTTTTAGACCAAAGACCAAGTGTGACGGTAAATATGGCAATAGGAAGTCACTGCAACAATGTCATATTTTAAGCCCACTTGCTACTTGGAGAGAGACACATGATATTACCAAGCTTGTATGTAGCGTGTTGGATTCTTCTACTCAAGATTTTATGAGCCACGATAGAAATGACTGAAAGGAGGACGATTAAATTACCAATCCTAAGACCATGAAGTGTCTCCGTATGGTTGCAGATGGTCACTCTACAACAACTGACAAAATTTTGAGCTCATCAAGAGTGGATCCATACGATGTTGATACCTTGAAGGCTTTAGAAGCTAAACACCCTTACAAGTGACTTCCTTCCATACCTAGTTCTTTTTATTCTGGATCCCCATTTGTAGCATATGTTGACACTATTCAATGTTGTGTCAAGTCATTTCCCAAGGAGATTTCGTGCGGTAGAGTTGGTTTATGGACCCAACACATCCTCGACGCCATGAGTGGAGAGGGGTCTCCTATAGCCACATATCCTCTGAATGCCATTACTTTTGTGGTTAACTTATGACAGGGGGGGTGTCCTTTGAGTTTGGCAGAGTTTGTAGCTTCAATACCACTTACACCACTGCTAAAGTGTGACAATGGGATACGTCCCTTTGCAGCGGGCACTATCTCGAGGAGTCTTATATCTAAAGTTGACATGATAGGAGTGGACAAAGATATAGCCAAATATCTCAATGATTTTCAGCTTGGATTTGGAATCATGCATTACAAAAGCAATTATGCACAATGCTAACATGGTATTAAGAGAGCGACATAAAGACATGACTCTCTCTATTCTTATAGTTGATTTCGCAATTTTTTTTTATCTTGTGGACATGTAAGAATCGTTGACTTAGTGTAATACATTGTCCATATTTTGATAATGACTTAACCATTCCATTCATATGTATCTAATGTATTTGTTTGAGATTGATTTTAAGCATTAGGAACATGAAAAGGATCAAATCTATCAAGCCCTATCTTGCTCTAGTTCAAGTTAAAAGCAATGTAAATGCACTTTTGTGGAAAATACTCCAAATCACCCTGGATGATTTTTGTAATCATTTGTATTGATGATATGACTTGTAACTAAGATGAGGAAAAAATAGGAACCCTTGATTCGAACGTTTGATCACTCAAATGGAATTTCCAAAGTTCATTACAAGTTGTTTGTCAGTCGAGATTCAAACTCGACTAATCTATTTATGGATTTTGAGAATCCCTTAGTTTGGTCCAATTTGCAACTCATAGAACTTGACCCATCCCTGCACTAAAAAAAAACTGATTTCATGCAATCGGTCGAGTTGCACATAGGACAAACTCAGCCAATGCTTCAACTTGGCTTTGTTGCATAGTGCAATCGGTCGAGTTACCTTTATGAAAACTCAACTGACTACAGTGTAAGGAGAATGCATAAAAAGTGATATTAACCATTGGAGTGTTGTAAAACTCAAAATTATATCTTTTGCAACACCCCCAAATAGCTAGAAAACGTTCTCAAGTGTTCCTACCCTCTAGTAGACACCCTCAACTATGAATAGGACCTCTTGGAGTTCATTCCAAGGTTGCTCCTTCATGCTATTCAAGATCCTTACTATAGTTGAGTGCATCTAGTCCACTTGAGCCCCTTTATTTTTTTAAATTTGAATCATCATTGAGATAAAGTTAAGGCATTACAGACACAACACCTTCATCTAGAAAGGACTCAGTACAAAATAAGTCTTATTTGTGACCCAAACCCAATTTGTCAAGGTTATGGGAGGCTGTATTGGCCCACCTGACCACATGGTCAATCTTAAAGTGGGTGGAATCCTCTGAAAACATATCAATGCGCCATAGATCTTGATAATGGGGCTTGAATCCCTACAACCAGCTATCAACTTTTCAACCACCAGTAACGCTTAGACTTCACCCAAATCTTTGAGAGATCCATGTCTTTGGTTGTCTTCAGCGCCAAAAAATGGCAAAACACTCGGCATTAGCAAGGTCCTAGCATCCACAGATGGTCTGCACCGCCATAGCAACATGAGAACCCAAATTGTCTCTAAAAATAGAACTAAAGCTCGTTAAGTGACCCCCTAAATGGGCAACACCAATATTAATTTTGATAATTCCTTTGGGTGGGCCGGACTGGCTAATGTTTCTATTCCTTCTGAGTTTTCTAGCAGGCCTACTCATATTCAACAGCCTATGGTCAGCCACCCACTTGCATAGCTTTGTGTCAACAAGGTAAGGGTTTGGTCGGTTGTTGGTGAACATCATCTCATTTCTAACCTTCCAAGCTATGAGACCGTGAATTAAGAATAGGGTGATGTTAGCGTTATCCAGTCTGTTAAAAAACCACATAAAAGACTCTAACACCTTGACCCTAGGCATATCAGTCAGTAGACCTGAGAAAATAGTGTTTGCCCATATGACACTGGCTTGTATACATTCAAATGGGGAATGGAAGTTGGACTCTGGGGCATTGTTGCATAGGCTGCAATTGTTGTCCTGCAAGATATGTTTTTGGACCAACTTTTCTTTGGTTGGCATATAATTGGAAACAAGCCTCCATGTGAAGTGCCTCAAATTTTGGGGTATTTCCAAATGCCATATCATGTCCCATATGTTGGTCTAGTTCCTAATCTAGCCAATCTCAACAACCGACACCTGGCATGTACCCAACTGGTAAGCTGATCTCACTATGAATAGGTCGTTGGTGGTAGGAATCCAGTACAAAGCATCTTCATTCTCTATGCATATGGGGATATTGTAGATGATCTCTTTGTCCTCCTCTACAAGAAGTGACTCCATCTTGTCCTTCCCCCAAGTCCCTCTATTGTTGTCAATCATGATTTCTACTTTGGCCTTGTCAAACTCAGCAACAGAGTAAACATGATCACATCGGCCCTTAACATTTGGAAGCTAAAGATCATGCCAAAGTCTTACTTTCCCCCCATTTCCAATCCTCCACCTGAGCCCCTCTTTCAAAAGGTTCTTCGCCCCCCAAATACTCCTCCAAGTGAAACTCGGATTGTGATTATGGCCCCTGTACACCTCAAGGATGTTAGACTTACTGTAATACTTTTTTGACAAAATAGTCGCCACCATAGAATTTGGTTCATTAAAAAGTCTCCATGCTTGTTTTGCCAGAAGAGAAAGATTGAATGCATGTAAGTTTCTGAATCCAATCCCACCCTCTACTTTAGGTCTACACAACTTCTTCCACACTGCCCAATGAATCTTCCTCCCATTCTCTAAGCTTCCCCACCAAAAATTGACCATTATTCTCTTAATATCGTCGATGATATGGCAAGGGGACTGAACACCCCCATCGTGTAAGTTGGCATGTCTTGGATGACTGCTTTAATAAGTGTCTCCTTTTCTGCCTAACTTAGAAAACTCTACTTCCAACCTTTGAGCTGACCCCAGATCTTTTCCTTGATCGCATTGAAGACAACTTTCTTTGATCTCCCGATGGTAGTAGGAATGCCTAAGTATTAGCATGCTTGTCAACCTCCTTCATTTTTAGGATCACGTGCATAGACCGCCTATTTTTGACAAAATGTTCTTGTTGAAGACAATCTCTGACTCAGTGTAAATAATTTTCTACCTTGGGGATTCTTCATAGCACCTGGTAATATCGGCTATCAATGATGCCTCTTGCGAATTATCCCTAGTGAAAAGGACGTTGTCATCAGCGAAGAACAGGTGTGACACTAGAGGACCACCCCTACATGATTTGACACCATGTAGAAGGCCATCCATAGCATCTTTGTTCAATAGAGATGAGAAAACATAAGCGCAAAATAAGAACAAGTAAGGGGAAATCGGGTCACCTTGACGGAGACCCCTTTGAGGTTTTGTAAAACCTTTTTTACAACCATTTATAATGAAAGAGGAAGAAACAATACTATAGCATTCAACAACTTTTCCCCTCCAGACCTCACCAAACACCATTTTGTCCATCACCATATCAAGGAAGTTCCACTCAACCCTATCTTAAGCTTTTCTCATGTCAATTTTAATACCCAAAAAACCTTTCTTCCCTTTCGTCCTTCTCTTCATGGCATGGAAAGATTCACAAACAATCAATGTGTTTTCAGTGATGAGTCGACCAAGGAGAAAACACTTTGAGTGGGGGAGATCATGCTATCCAAGAATGGTTTCAATTTGTTGACCAACACCTTGGATATGATTTTGTAGATAGTATTGCAAAGGCTAATTGGCCTAAAGTCTGTGATTCTATCTCAGTTCTTGAATTTAGGAATAAGAACAAAATTAGTTTAATTAATATTCTCCAAATCCTTTTCACCTTTCCACCAATTCTGGATAAAACTGATGACATCATCACCCACTATGTCCCAAAACACATGGAAGAAGCCTGCATGGAAACCATCTGTGTCGGGTGCCTTCATAGGGTGCATACAGGCCAGTGCCTCCCACACTTCATCTTTGGTTGGATGTTTATGTAGCTTCAGGTTCATGTCGTCAGTGACACATTTCTCAACATAGTCTAGAATGTCCTCACCAACATACATATTTTGAGAAGATAAGAGGTCTTTGAAGTAGACCACAATGATGCTTTCAATCTCCCTCCCTTCTGCCTTGCAAATTCCATGATCGTCAAGAAGGTGCTTGATATTGTTTTTCTTCTTCCTTTGGTACATTTTTTATGGAAATAAGTGGTATTGCGGTCTCTGTCTCTCATCTCATTGGCTTTGGAACAGATGAACTAGTAACTCTCATATTGACTTTGTAAAGTCATCACTTCTTCACATAAAGATTTGCATTGGATTAGGTTGCTTGTGCTCATATGTTGTTGTTCTATATAGTCCATCTCGCCCTCCTTCTGCATGAGCTGTTTTTGGATATCACCAAACTTAGATTAGACCATGTTTTCAGACCATGGGCACATCTCGTCAGCTTTTCGTACACCCTTCCACTAACTTCCCTCTAGGATTCCTCCACAAGCTTCTTACATTCCTTCTCATATAGCCAATAGGCTTCACATTTGAATTCCTTATGGGACCTTCCATCGTGCTTTGTGTTGTTGGTGTTGAGTAAGATCGGGGTGTGGTCCGATTGGACCCTAGGTAGATGTTTGACCCACGACTTTTGGAATTTAGAACACCACATCATCCAACCCAGGACTCTATCAAGTTGTTCCCTTATGGAAGTATCTTCATTCATCTCACAAAACCAGGTGAAATTGTTCCCTTTGTATCCCAAATCACTAAGATAGCACTTTTTAGTAACATCTCGGTAGTCATCAATGTGCCTAGCCCCATTAGGAGAGCCACTGTCTTTATCCCTATTTCTTAGTATCTCATTGAAATCGCCAATAAAGACAATAGGTTACCTGCTTCTATCATTTATTTGCTTCATTAGATTCCAATTTTTGTATTTACTTGGGTTGTCCACCCACCCATGTATCCCCGCAACATGCCATGAATATCTATTCTCTTCTAAGACTTTCTCCAGCATATGATGCTTAGAGAAAGACAACACCCTCACATTAAGGTCCATCCACCACAACCCCATGCCTCCTGACCTCCCTTCACTACTACAACACACGCCATTGGAATAACCACACTTTCTCTTCGTCTGAGTCTCCATCAAGAATACCATGTCTGGGCTCTCTACCCTACACATCTTTTGTAGGGTATGAATTTCTATAAGGCCGCCCAAGCCTTGGAAATTCCAGATGATAATCTTCAATGCTATTCATGGTGGATGTCAATGCCATACACCACTACTTGGGAGTAGGTCTCCCACACCATCTGTGAACTCTCACCTTTTCCCCGTTTTAGTGGTCTTTTGCTGCGTGGTTCTTTTTCCTCTGGGGTAATCCTACCTTTGTCACTCGTTTTGCCAAGGGTTGTGTTGCATTCCTCTGTATCACTTCTCATCCCTCTGGTGCTCATCCTACTCCCCCTTTCTATCAAGCACACTTTCCTTATACCTTGCTTTTTATTTTCTACCTTTCTTTATTTCGATCCTTCTTTTTGGCATTTCTAGAAGCACTTTGTCAGCTTCAGTTAGTTGTGTGTTGGGTTGTAGCTTTTCCCTCCTCTGCTCAATAATAATTGTTTCCTTCTCATCAATAACTCTGGTTGTTGTGTGTGGTTCCCTTCTGTAGACAATGGGCTCCATCTCTCCATTGCTTAGTGTGTCATTCTTACTGGGCGTCTGTCCCCTTTTTCCTTCTTTCAACACTGAATATTCTCTAGCTAGTCTTTCTTTATCTGTTCCTTTGTCTATTTCCATTGGTACATGTTCATGCCCCACATCTTTACTGGTCCCCTCACACCACCCCGTGACTTCTTCTTCCCCTGCCCGTGCCCCATCCCGACCTCTTCCTCTCTTCTCTCCACATAGGGTCCTACACAGACTCTTCTTTCTCCTCTTGTTTGCACCTCAAACAAGCATCTCCTCACACCTTCATAGCTAATCGAGACATCAACTCTTGAAGCTTTTTGCGGCAATGCCCTAATCTAGACCCCCCAATTCTACGCGACTCCCACCTCCTCCTCAACCCACTGGCAGTCCTTTGACATAAGACCTATTCTCCCACACAGAAAGCTAAAATTCACCAATTTTTCATATCTTATTAGGACCTCCGCTATCTCCTTGTTTGCACAACACATCTTCTGTACTCGCTTCAGTGGATTATTAATGTTGATTTCCACTCGTGCTCTTCTAGCCCTGGCCCAGCTTCCTTCTTCTTGCTCTATCTCCAGAAGCATTCCCACATTGCTGACAAATTTCCTCATAGCCTCATCATGTCAATAACCAACTGCTATGTTGTATATTTGTATCCAAAATGGGCTTGTGTCAAAAGCAATCTCCAACGATTGTATCCCGATCACCAACTCCTTTAGAAGGAGAATTTGATCTTTGAAATTCCATGAGCCTCCCCCTAAAACCTTCATTTTATCCTTCACATGTTCAAACTGAATGATGATGACATTTTGTTTGATCTACTTGAAATGTACCTTCCTTATAAGCTTCCATGCCTATTCCACAGTTCTCTGGAGCGCCGCAAAGTTGTAGGAATCTTTTATTAAGAGTTTGGCCACTAACGTAAGCTTTGTGCATTCTTCTTCTGCTTTGGTTGCTTCTTCTTTGAACTCCACCGCATCCTCTTCTTGGCTAATAGTTAGTGATTCACATCTCCTTGCCATTTCGTCTTCCATTGCAAAGGGAGAGCCTCTTCTGAGGAGACAAAACCTGGGTTAGCTGTGTCATAGGTGAGAAAACCCCTAAATGCACTTGAATCACTAGAGTGACTAGGGCTTGGGAAGAGCCCCTTTCTCTCTCTTGATTATACTTCACTTCATCATTATGAGTGAGATAGGATATGTGTCAGAGAGATACTTCAATTTATAATTGTAAAGCTCTCAAAGCTTCTCTTTTCCCAACCCCTATTTTCAAGATCAAGTTGGTGAAATCTTCTCCAAGTGAAGGAGAAGGTGAAAGATTCTTCAAGCTATAGAAGAAGGTGTAAAAAGCTTCTCTGAGTGAAGGAGGAGGACAAGGCTGAAGATCTGGGAGTAGAGTGGGTAAATCCTTCAAGGTGAAAGACTCATTGCAAAGAGGGGATCTCCTTGGAGAAGGTGTCCAACTGCTTGCAAGAGTGGGTAAGACCTTTATGAGGTAGAAGACTCTAACTTCGGATAGGTAAGACATTGGTTGTAAGGTTATTGGCTCCCTTGACCTCAAAGAGAAGTTGGGTATCCTTGTCCTAGAAAAGGAAGGTCTATTGCATGTCTTATAATGGAATATAAGTATACATATGTTTCAAAATCCTAGGGCTTGACCTCTCTAGGTAGTGGACTGACTCTCTCCTAGTTTGGAGAGTGGAACCACTCTAAGAAGCTTGTTCAATCTCTCATTCATGCTATGCATGTTTAGATTTCTATTAAATTCACTATTTGCAATTGTGCCTAGTTGAAGTAACTTGAATGGCTAATGAATTTTGTGCAAGTGTTTTATCTCTATTCACCCCTTCTCTAGAGCCCTTTGATCCAACAAGTGGTATCAAAGCCACATTCTTCTCTGACACATCTCCCATGATATGAGAAGATGGGAGACTTACTTGGGTCCCTCAACCTAGAGGGAGGTTTATCCATGATACCCCTAGTCTTCAATGACACAAATTTCCTCTACTGGAAATGAAAAATCCAGTTCTATCTTAAAGGGATGAACTATGACATGTGGAAGGTGATTACTCTGCAATACAAGGAGCTGGCAGGTGATGTAGCTACTTGGGATGAAGCTACACTAAAAAAGAAGCAACTAAATGCCAAGGAGGTAAGCATCATCTATGCTTCTCTCACTCCCTTTGAGTTCAACCGGATCTCATCTTAGGACACAACCCATGAGTGGAACAAGTTGTGCAATAACTATGAAGGCACACAACAAGTCAAAGAATAAAATATCTTCATGCTCAATGGACTGCTTGAAAACATCAAAAGATGAGAAAGAAGGAAAGAGTGTTTGATATGTACACAAGACTTAACACCATCATCAATGGGCTTGCTGCTTTGGGCCACAACTTGGATAGAGGAACTATCAACTCCAAGATCTTAAGGTCTCTTCCCAAGAGATGGGAACCCAAGGTGACTTCCGTTAAAGAAGTTAGAAGTTTTGGTGTCTTAGCCACTGAGGAGCTCATTGGAAACCTTCAAGCTCATGATCCAAGGCTAGACAAGCAAGAAGAAGATGACAAGTAAGAGGAGAAGGAATCAAAGAAGATTAAAGACAATGCCTCAAAGATCAAGTGGAGGCAATGATTCTCCAACAACAACTTTTTTCGGTCCTCTCCTCCTTCCTCAAGTGAAGATGACGGCCCTAGTGATCATGAAGCAAACTACTCCAAGGGAAAGAACTTCAAGATAAAGTCTTCCTCATCCTCTACTCCTAGATTTTATGAATGTGGTCAAAAGTGGAACTAAAAGAATGATTGCCCCAAGGCAAATAAGGCCTACCACAAGAGCAGCCACAAGAAGAATGATGTTTACAAGAAGGAAGGAAATTACAAAAGAAATGACAAGAAGGACAAAAGGAGTAAGGATGCAACTCATGCGTCTTGGGAGGAATCCTCTTCTAGTGGTTCAAGCTCTAATGAAGGAGAACATCACCTTGCACTCATAGCCTCTTATAAGTGAAGATATTTTTGAGGTAAGTGAGGTAAGCCTGCACAAGTTATCTAAGGAAACTCATATTGATATGCTTCATGCTACCCTCTCTTCTTATTTTGAATGCAAGTCCAAAAAGAAGAGGTTGGGTAAGATCATAGATGATTTGTATGCTAAAATTGATATTTTTGATCAAAATGAGAAGTTGGATCTTGATAGCATCAATTCCTTGCAAGGGTAGTTTCTTAATCTTGAGATCCAATAAAATGGAGTTCAAGTAGAGAATGGGATCTACCTTAAGAACATCAATAGTCTTAAGGAAGAAAACCAAGCCCTAGTAGATGAGCTTGCTTTACTTAAAATTGAAAATGATGATCTTAAGCATGCTTGTGATGCTACTAAGGATGAAAATAGAATTTATCTTGAAGAGCTTGTTATGCTTAGAATTGAAAATGCTAGATTACTTGCTCAAGTAAATGATCTTTCCTCTAGATTTTTATTTCCTAGTCCTAAAGTTTCTAGTCTTACTTTAGAAAAATATTCTTATCTTACTAAAGCCGTATGTTTGGAGTCCGACTTACTCTATGCACAAGATGATCTTGCATCTTATCTTCTATTGTCATTACTCTTAGTGATGATAGTCACAAACTAAGAGCTTCCTTGTAGAAATTCTTCAAAGGGAAAAAATCCCTCAATGAAGTTCTAGATTACTCTACCAACCAAGTTGGTACTAATGGTAGGGGGATCTCCAAAGATTAAGAGTAAGGGAAAGGGTAAGAAAAAGATCAAGGAACCTCCTATCTTTCATAGAGAGTCTTCTGGCTCTAAGAACCCTATGGTTTGTGTGCATTGCAAGAGTTATGACCATTACTCTACTTATTGTCCTCATAGAGAGAAGGGGACCAACCCAAAGATGAAATGGGTCCCCAAGCTAACACCATATCCCAAGGTTTGAATTGGACACCGACATATTCCTTTCTTATAGGTAAAAGGAAAATGGATTGTTAATAGTGGTTGCTCAAAGCACATGATAGGTGAAATCACTGTTGGTATGCATGCACATAGAGACATCTCGAGTAATTGCATGGAGTCATATATTAATTAATCAATTAATATGATTAATTAGTTAATTAATTAATTCCATAATATTCTAATAAATCCATAAGCATTTTAATTAATGTAGTTTTTCTATTTACCGAAGGGATTAAGAAACCCTTCTTCCTTTCATCTCCTATTTAAAGGGGCTTGACGGTCGGTGTCTTCACAAGATATTGAGAGAGGTTTTTTAGTTTACACTCACGTACGTAAACCCTAGCTGTCACCATCCTCAGGAGAGAAAGGAGAGAACCACGACACTAGCACGTGATCATACAAGCTACTCCTTCCTGTAGACTTAGGAAGTGCGACATGGAGTTCCAGTCCATCCAAGTGGATGAAGTAGAGATGTAGACATTGAGATGCCTATGTTCGGAGGACGTCAATGACTGTCCATACGCTCTACAAGTGGCGTACATCACTGCACGAAAAAAGCACCACTGGATCTTCCCACAACACGTTCAGAGGACGAGAGAGAAGTGCTATATGTGTAATCTAGGAGTGTTGCACACCATCGTGTAAGGGGACGTCGCCGGACTTGCTCTGTGACAAGGTATATCCCACGAATACTCTTTCTGAATATGTTGTTGTCTATGAGATCCTGTTATGGGTTGCGTGGAAATATATTTTATTTTTTTGCTTCTTCCATGCATGTTTCCTCCATAAAACCCATCAATCAGTTGCTTCAAGCAATTCACAAAGAAGAAAGGAGGACTAGTGACTTTTGGAGACAAAACAAGGGTTAGGTGATAGGTGAGGGCGATATAGGTGATTCACTATGCATCAAGAATGTTCTTTTTGTGGATGGTCTACATCACAAATTTTTGAGTGTTAGTCAACTTTGTGATAATGGTTATCATGTTCTTTTTACCTCACTTGAATGCTTACTTTTAGATTCCCTTTCCTATAATGTTATATATAAGGGAACTAGAAATGGTAATCTCTATATAATTGTCCTTGAATCTGTTAAGCCTATTGTTGGTAGATGTCTTGTTGCCAATTGGAATGATATTTCTTTATGGCACCGCAGGCTTGGTCATCTAAATATGCATCAATTGAAGAAGTTTAGCAAAAAGGATTTGGTAAAGGGACTACCTAAATTGGATTTTGAAAAGGATTAGGAATTCCAACCTTGTACCCAAGGAAAGTAAACCAAGTCCTCCTTCAAATCCAAAGGAGTCCTTAGCACCAAAAGAGCTCTCGATCCTCTTCACATTGATCTATTTTGACCAATGTGTGTGACGTCGCTTTGTGGTAGCAAGTATTGTCTTGTGATTTTTGATGCCTTTTCTCGCTATACTTTGACTTTGTTTCTTGTTTCAAAAAGTGATACTCTTGATGTTTTCTTGACTTTTTTGCAAATGAGTTGAAAATGAAGCTTCTTGTCGGATCATCTCTATCCACAGTGATCATGGGGAGAGTTTGAAAATGACTTGTTCGAACAGCTCTTTGAAGAATCTGGCTATGCAATAACCTTTATTCACCTCGAACACCTCAACAAAATGATGTTGTAGAGATAAAGAATAGGCCACTATAGGAAATGGCTAGGACCATGCTTCTAGAGTATGACACTCCAAAGAAGTTTTGGGCCAAAGTTGTTAGTACTTCATGTTTTGTGCAAAATTGGGATTTTACTCATCCATCTTTGAAGAAAACCCCCTATGTGCTATAGTGTGGTAGAAAGCCTTCCATTGATTTATTTCATGTTTTTGGTTGTCCTTGATTTGTTTTGAACACCAAGGATTCCCTTGACAAGTTTGATTCAAAGTCTAACAAGGCTTTCTTTCTTTGATATACCACTACTAGCAAGGCTTATAGAGTATTTAACATTGAATTGTGTAAAGTAGAAGAATCTATTAATGTTAGATTTGTTGAGACTAACCCCTCTATTTTCAAGAATATTGTTAATGATGATGTTGCAGATGAGGTGATCCCTCACTTGAAAGAGTTCAACATTGTTGATAAGAGAAAAGAGGTGTTGGTTGATGAAGAAGAGACTGAAGAAGAAAATAAGGATCATACTCCCCACTTTGCAAAGCATCATCCTAAAGAGCTAATCATAGGTAATCCTTTTGAAAGGGTGAAAACACAGACTGCCTACAACAAAGAACAAGAAGACAATGCCTTTATCTCTCAACTCGAGCCAGAAGATGTCAAAGAATCTCTCAAGGATGATGAATGGATCCTAGCCATGCAAGAAGAGTTAGAACAGTTCGAGAAGAACCAAGTGTGGACTCTTGTGCCAAGACCAAGTGATAAAAAGATCATTGGCACAAAGTGAGTCTATTTCAACAAGCTTGATGAAAGTGAAAAAGTGGTAATATACATAGCAAGGTTAGTTGCTCAAGGCTATAACTAGAAGGAAGATATTGATTTTGATGAAACATATGAACCTGAAGCTAGACTTGAGTCAATTAGAATGTTTCTTGATTTTGGTAGTCATAAGAACTTTCTGCTTTATCAAATGGAAGTTAAAATTGCATTTTTGAATGGTACAATTGAGGAGGAAGTATATGTAGCTCAATCTCCCAGATTTGAACATTATAATTTTCCTAACCATGGCTATTTGTTACAAAAATCTATCTATAGACTCAAACAAGCACCTCGAGCTTGGTATGAGAAACTAAAGAACTTTTTCTATACAATGACTATATCATGGGCAAAGTCGTTCTACCTTGTTTCTAAAATACACTTCTAGCAGTTTCTTAATTATTCAAATTTATGTTTGATGATATTTTCTTTGGCAGAACTGACCTTGATCTTTGCAAGTAGTTTAGTGCTCTTATGCAGAGTGAGTTCAAGATGAGCATGATAGGGGAGCTTACTTTCTTCCTTGGGTTTCAAATCAAACAATCAAATGATGGGAACTTCATCAATGAAGGCAAGTACACCAATGAACTACTTAAACACTTTGGGATGGAGAACACCAAGCCAATGGACACCCCCATGTCAAACAACACCAAACTTAACAGAGATGAGCAAGGAGAAAAGGTAGATGAGAAGCTCTATAGTGGTATGATTGGAAATTTTCTTTATTTAACTGCCTCTAACCCTGATATTGTGTTTAGTGTTGGCTTGTGTGCTGACTTTCAATCAAATCCAAGAAAATCACATCTCATAGCAATTAATATGATTTTGAGGTATCTATCCAAAACCTAAAATTTTGGACTATGGTATCCCAAGTCAAGGGACTGTACTCTTACTGCTTATAGTGATGTTGATTATTCATGTTGTTTAATTGATAAAAAGTGCACAAGTGAAACTTTCTTCTTCCTAGGACCATGCCTAGTTTCTTGATTTTCTAAGAAGCAAAGTATAATGTCTCTTTCAACTATCAAGTTTGAATACATTGCAATTGGGAGTTGTTGTGCCCAAGTCCTATGGATGAAGTAAATGCTCCAAGACTTTAACATTCATTTTGATGCTTCTCCTATCTATTGTGATAATACTGGAGAAATCCTATATTGCATAGTAGAGATAAACATATAGAGGTCCATCATCACTTTCTTCATGATAACATTGCCAAGAAATATCAAGCATGTGACATGGAGAATCAACTTGCAGACATTTTCACTTAACCTCTAGCTAGAGAGAAATTTTCTTTTATTAGATCAAAACTACTCATAACCGCTCTTGATGATCTTGACATGCCATCTAGCTATTTGTTCTTTTACCTACATGTTTTTTCTCATATATTGCTCACCTTATGCTAGGTATATGCTAAATTGCCATATTTTCATGCCTTGTCTCACTTATTTTTGGGTATTTTTTGCAAACGAACATTTTATCACAAAATAGTACCCTGTGATGAGTGAAATGTGCCTCAATATGTCCAAAATACATGGTAGTCTAGAAAACTACATTTATATGGCACCTTAGAGCTTGGAGTTAAATTTTCTAAGGTTTTGATTGGATGACAATTTAATCGAGTTTTTCCAAATTATAATTCAACCGATCGCCAACTAAGAACTTAGTTGAACTACCTATTCGATCGAGTTTCCAACCCGCACAACTTGACTGATCGCACAACTGGACCAAATTAAAGTAGGGCATCGGCCGAATTTTTTCCCTCTCAACTAGAGAAAAATCGAACAATTCCAAGCTCTGGTGTTCTAGTTCTCATACCCTAGGTTCGACCTTCCTCTCCCAACCCCCGTTTGGCCTTACCTCTTCCTACCTCAACCTAGGTGGCTTGATGACCTGTTAGTTGTGGTTTCTTTATCCTTTGATAATCTCTTCTTCTCCATCTTCCTTCATGGCCTCAAACTAAACGAAAAGAGTCATCCCTCTTGGAGCACCATCTTCTTCCTCTGCTCCTCACCCCATATCGTATGATGGCACCTCCTTCTTATCCTCACAAGCTCTAAATTTCTATAAGGAACTCCTTCCTAGTAATTCCTTCCATTTTCAAGCTTTATACGAACCTCGTTTCACCACAAGTGAGTCTATAAAGGATGTCACTTAGGTGTTTTCAACCCATCACCTTAGTATATTGTGTGTAGAACGCCTATGCTACTCAAATTTTATCATTAGAACCAAGGGAGTCCATGAGTTTTATGCAAATCTCCAGTGGAACATCTCTAAAGATTCCTTGATTTTTTTTCAATGGTACTAAGGCTACTGACTCGTGGAGGGATGACTACCCTGACTATCATGACTTGCTTGACCCTGAGGCTTTCTACAAAAGCTATGATCTTGCAAATCCTGACATTCATAAGTTTTTCAAGAATCCCAATGTCCCCTATAGGAAGAAGTCAACCCTTCCATCCTCTTCCCTTAATATCAAAATTCATCTTATCACATTGGTGGTAAACTGCAATGTTCATCCAAAGAAAAATCAAATGGAGATTGCATAAAACACCACTGTGATAATGTACTTTCTATTGAAAAATATCAGAGTCAAGTGGTCTTGCTACATTCTTCATCACATGAATTGCTTTGACTCAGAGAAGAATACCTCTAGCACCCATCCTCCTTATCCTGCCTTGATCTGTGGTCCTTTTTCTTTTGTGACTTAGAAATCCCTTTTCCATGATTTCCACTACAAATCCAGTCGAAAAAGAGTCCACATCAGTGAGACTACCATCAATAAGACCTTTCTTCCTACCTCCCCTACCACTCTTGGATCCTATACCTCCACCTAGTCCCCTCCTCCACCTCCATCACTCGCCCTAACTGCACCTCTTTTAATGTATCAAATGAAACCCTCATGGGATATTTGATGCATCAACAGGCATATAACCTTTAGGTTTAGGATCATCTCCACCATGACCTTTACTAGATCATGTCTACCATAAACCTATCATGTAGCCATCCCTACCCTACCTACCAGGCATACCCTGGACCTGACTATGGCTCCTATGCATACAATCAGTTTCTACCCTGATCCTCCACCTTCTGTTGCTTCCATTATCACCCCTACTGCTGATGGTGGACCTACCCATGCCCATGCCCCTGGTGCTTTTCCTCTGTTGGCTTTGCCTGCTGGTCCTTGTACCACTCTTCTTGCTGGTTTTGATGGGATTTCTCCTTCTACCTTCCCACAAGAAAATGCATTACATGCATGTGGCATGTCATGGGCTGAGCAGAATGACAGGTAGCCTGGTCGTGCCTTTGGACCTCCTGCTGATGAGGATATGCCATACCAAGACGTTGTTGAGGATGTTGAGGATGATGGTTTTGAGGATAGTTCTGATGATGGCTTTGTTGGTTCTTCTGGTGATGATGGTGAGGCCACAATTGCTGCCTTTGTTACACCATCTGATGATGATGAGGACTACCAGCCCAAGGACGAGGATGATGATGTAGCTGATAATGTAGATAGTGTAGATGTTTAGTTCTATAGTCTTTAGAGTGCTCATATATATATATATATATATATATATTTGTTGACTCTCATGTTATAGACATTTGGGTACTGTGTATATAAGGCATACAATTTATCATTTCAGCATTTTTCATTGGTTTGTAGTTTTATTTCAGGAGGACATGTCTAGTGTTGAATATTAATCCCTTGTATCATAACTCTTTGATTGACTATATCTTATGAGTTTGTGGTCTGTTATTCCATATTTTTTTATGACATTGGATTGCTTTTTTCTCTATGTTTCCGCTCTATTTGATGTGTATTATATGTGGTTGCTTGTTTAGTTTATGCCTATGGAGAAGACCTATGCTTTTAGCTCTTCTACCTCCCTACCTTTTTATATGACTGAGGGGGAGAATTGACCTCAGCCATATTGTTTTATTTTATATGATCCTTTTATTGTCAATTATCTACATATCATGTGACTTTCTATAGGAACATATATTTTATATACATGTGATATGGTTATTTGTGGAAATACTAACCATGCTTGTGACACCCTGACATGCCACAAAGCTAGATTACTCAAAACAAAGCATGGAACTAATACTAACAAACCGGGTTAGAGAAAAGCACAAGAAATTAAAATTGTTTCCTCATATGCATAAAAGCTAAAACTTATCACATCTAAGTCTAAAAAAGCCACCTGTATATATAACACATGCCAAAGGGTTATTACAAAACATTATCCATTGGCTCACTGGACACAACATGTACATATGATAACTTGTTCACATACATACATGCCATATCTATACAACAAAGGCATGTAGCCAAAGCATCGTCTCAATATACAACGTCTACAAAAATCCCCCAATGACCTAAGAGTACATGGAGGATACATTGGACTCTACTACAAAACACAAGTAGTTCATCCAGCCTTTACTCAGCTACTGTTGCTCAACCTCAACTACATGATCTCTACCTCGTCGTGTACGACTACCTAAAAGATGTGAAAACCCATGGGGTGAGACCAAACATCCCAGCGAGAGATATAACTCTCTGCCAACGTCTATTAAAATCACATGTAGATTAAAGAAGATAGATAACTTACTTATCAGGTTGAGAAGATTCAGCTAAACAATATGTAATAAACATGTAGCACAGATTAAGCAAAATACGCAGATACCACTGAGCAGTAAAACAATTATTACTTTAAGAAGTAATATGATGAACATGCCTAATAGTTGATTTCTCTTACCGTGTTATCATTCAAGAAATCAGTACAAAGATAAGACAAAGGGTTCATCTAATGTTATTAGTATTTGACCCTAAGCAAATACACTACATGGCTGTGCTACATTTTTTATTATGCCCTGAGGAGATTAGGTATACCACTCATGCTCCAAATGACCACTGCTAAGTCGAAATTAATACCTTACAAGATCTAGGATGAGCCATACTCCTATGATCTCTCCACACCCTCGGTCAATCCGAGTCTGTCACAATGATATATAAAGTCTAACTACAAAATAGCCTAGTCTTTGTTGGTATATAGGCACAACACTAGTGAAATCAAGTTTCGATCGCAGTCGCACTCCTATTGAGGTATGACCACAACCATCCTCAAAAGACATCATATACCTATAATGTATCACAACGTTGAGATTAAACCTCGAACGTTCTCCTTCCAGGGTATGACCGCATCCAATCCTATGAAATGTATATACTCAAAAGTATACGACTTTGAGCTTCCACTAAGGGAGAAGTCATTTAACCATCCAACAAGTATTGATGCTGAAGATGGATCTATGGCACAGGGAAACTACATGTTTAGATTTTCACTTGATTAATTAGTGCAATTGGGTATCTTTTAGCATCAATCAAGTTACAGCGTACAAACTGTAAACAAATTCTATAGATATAAGGGCATAATACAACTTCAGAAGACATAAAACGTATAAGGTGTGAACTTGTCACATCATCACATGATACTTGTAGCATTGCCACTCACAAGGCCATCAACATTATCATATTGCCATGCAAGGTCATCACCACATTGCACTTCTATGGGATACAAATCCCTCATCACATCACTGGAGGATAACACCTCTCACTAGGCTTTAAGCCATTTTTAGTTCATAAGACCATCACATCATTATGATTTTAACATGCCTCATCAAGTCTCGTAGACATCACCATATACCACATAATGATTTCCATAGCATTCACATAGTTATGAAACACATTCCACCTACAAGTTTAAATCTACACAAGTAGGAAAGAGAAAGTATAATCACATGCCATTCATCCAATGATATCAACAAATATAGCATATCCTGGATTAGGGTTAGGGTCCCTTAAAAGACAATTAGGGTTTATAAGACAATAATCACCGCCAGACCTTAGGTACATCAACTCCCATGATCTTAGAGAACACTAGGATTAGAATATCATCATTATCTTGATTAATTAATGCTCCATTTGGTAAAGTGGTGTGATTGCACAGGCAGCGATGGGGTAAGGTCAGGCAGGTTGCAATCGCTCGTAATCGATGTTACCAAACACAAGATCACCCACTGCTTTGAATTTGTATTGTTTTTAGCATTGATTGGCGTTCACCAGTAACTTTTTTCCACCAGACAAAAATCTTGTGGTGGCCGATATCACAATACCAAAGTGGTGGCACACCAATTGCGTTACCAAACATTACATACCTATCTAAATAGCATATGTATAAACCAACATTTACATGTACATATGTACAATCTTACAATGTCTCACATATGTTGCGACCATGTACTCATGTGAGTGTATCGACCAACCCTCAAACATGTGTCTCGACCACTAGAAAACCATGTGTCTCAACCATGAAAAAAACATGTGTCTCGACCACTAGCAAACCATGTGTCTCGACCATGAACAAAACATGTGTCTCGACCATGAACAAAAGATGTGTCTCGACCATGAACAAAACATGTTTCATAGAAATATCCTCGAAATAAACTTATTAAGAGAGGTAGAACTCATGTTCAATACATGCAAAATAGCACCAAAACTCCATGTTTCACTAAGGTACTCAAACCTCATGCATGTTAAAGGAAATTATAGATCAAGTGGAAAGATAAAACCATCCATCTCACATTCATCTCAAAATCAGGTACAAGGAAATTAGGGTTTTGAATTAGAAGCAAATCTCATAAGATTATCATCACAACTTGAACCCTAAATCATGATAATATATTCTAGCATGTTAAGATCACGTTTTAGAGTTATAAACAGTAAAATGCATGTAAGAAAAGTACAATAATAGAGAAGGAATAGTGTTATATAACCCCCCTTGAGCAGAGATCCAAGCTCTAAGATTAAAGGCTCCAAGAGAGAAGAAGATACTCAAACTTGATTAGCACTTCGGCCACAAGGTCACTTCAAAAGAGAATAACACTATGGTCAAAAGATAGCTCAAAAATAGATGGCAAAAATCCCTAGGCCGAACCAAAAGAAGAAAGGAGAAAGAGAAGAAAGCTTCCTCTCACTTGGGTGCCACCATGTCAAACATAGTCTATGACCCATTGTGATGAGGATTTTCTCTCAAGATGACCACCATGGATGATCCATAGTCTATGGCCAAGAAAAGATAAGAAAGAAGGTAGGCTTTTAAAGGAAAAATGTGATCAAGAAGGTAGAACCACTTACTAAGAAGAGACACAACCAAGAATCACCACAAGGAAGGTGATTAAGCTCCAAAGCACCACATGCAAGGTTGATCGGCCTACAAAGCACCTAAATTAGTCCTTCTTTACTCCACTAAGCTTCAAAGATGAGCACAATAGAGTGGAGAAGAAGGAGGGCTAAAAAGATCACTTGCATTAAGGAGAAAGGGGTTATATACTCAAAGGAGGAGGGAAGTAAGGTAGGTGTGAGGTGTCAATAAATGAGGGCACCGAAGGGACACTTGTCCATCAAGAAAATGGTCATGCAACCACTAAAAATATGCATGCAACCTATGGTGATAAAACCTAGGTGGGGTTTTGACCACATGGGTCACTACCACCCTAGAGGTCAAAACAAATATCAAGGTACCTTGTCTTGACCACTACAAAAGTCAACCAAGCAAACCTGGTCGAGACAAATTACTAGGAGATAACCATCTCAAACAAACCACACCAAGACTTCCATGGTCAAAACAAGCATCAACTAGGGCAAGTGTAGCGGTCGCAACACACCTCTAAGTGGGGTGTTGGCATTACAACACACCCTACATGGGCTCAAGGTCGATACACATCACCAAGGTCAAAACTCTAGAAACCCAAACATCACCATATGATGCCACCTCATCAACCAAGGTCCAATAAGGTTCCCCATAGCATCAATATCTCTCTCATGGTGCTAAATAACTAATGGCACACTGAACATATTACAAATTTCAAGATAGTTCCTCAACTTGGGTAATTGCAACTTGGTCCAAAACAAGGATACATAGCTCAAACATCATCCAAATAGGACCAAACTAAATACATAAGATCATCACATGTTAGCAAATCATTTCAAGGGATTAGATTAAGGTTTAAGCATCTTATTAAGAAAAGCAAGAATACTCAAGCACTAAGCTAGGTCAGGGGCCTTACAATGCAAGCATAGGTAAGCATGAATTGAGGGGGATCAATTCACATTGCTCATTTATGTATCCCTTGCAATTTAAATGGTAAAGGTTTAACTTTCACATCCTTCCTCAAAGGTAAGGGTTTAAATTTCATATCATTTTCAATATGTTGAGGAATGGTTTGTCATTGTCAAAAAGGGGGGAGAATGTTGACCTAAGTGTTATACATTGTCCATATTTTGATAATGACTTAACCATTCCATTCATATGTATCTAATATGTTTGTTTGAGATTGATTTCAGGCATTAGGTATATGCAAAGGATCAAAACTATCAATCCCTAGCTTTCTCTAGTTTAAGTCAAAAGTGATGTAAATGTACTTTTATGGAAAACACTCCAAATCATCTTAGATGATTTTTATAATCGTTTCTATTGATGATATGACTTGTAACTAAGATGATAAAAAATTAAAAATCTTTAATTTGAATGTTTGATCAATCAACTAGAATTTTCCAAAATTCATTATAGGTATTTTTTCGGTCGAGATTCAAACTTGACCGATCCCTTGATGGATTTTGAGAATTCCTTGGTTCAATCGAGTTTGCCACTCACAGAACTTGACTGATCCTTGCACTTAGTAAAACTAATTTCAAGTGATCGGCCGAGTTGCACACAGGACAAACTCGACTGATTCTTCAAATTGGCTTTATCGCATAGTGCAATCGGTTGAGTTACCTTTATGAAAACTCGACTGACTACAGTGTACGAAAAATGCATAAAAAGTGATTCTAACTGTTGGAGTATTGTAAAACTCAAAATTATATCCATTGCAACACCTCAAATGGCTATAAAATGTTCTCAAGTGTTCTTATCTTCTAGTAGACACCCTTAACTATAAATAGGACCTCCTATAGTTCATTCCAAGGTTGCTCCTTCATGCTATTCAAGCTCCTTGCTATAGTTGAGTGCATCCAGTCCACTTGAACCCATTTCTGTCTCTTGGTTATGTTTCAATTCATCACTATGAGTGAGATAGGATCTGTGTGAGAGAGTTGCTTCCTTGTAGACTTGTAAAGCTCTCAAAGCTTCTCTTTTCCCAATCCCTTTCTTCAAGATCAAGTTGGTAAAAGCTTCTACAAGAGAAGGAGAAGGTGCAAGCATTTTCAAGATGTAGAAGAAGGTGCAAAAAACTTCTCTAAGTGTAGGAGGAGGAAAAGGCTAAATATCTGAGAGTAGAGTAGGTAAATCCTTCAAGGTGGAAGACTTGTTACAAATATGGGATGTCCTTGGAGAAGATGTCCAGTTGCTTGCAAGAGTGGGTAAGACCTTGGTGAGGTAGAAGACTCTAACTCCAGATAGGTAAGACCTTGGTTGTAATATTGTTGGCTCCCTTGACTATAAAGGGAAGTTGGGTATCCTTGTCCCAGAAAATGAAGGTCAATTGTATGTCTTATAATGAAATATAAGTATACATAGGTTGTAAAATCATAGGGCTTGACCTCTCTAGGAAGTGGACTGACTCTCTCGTAGTTTGGAGAGTGGAACCACTCTAAACAACTTGTTCAAGTACTTATTTCAATCTCTCTCATCCTTTCTATGCATGTTTAGATTGCCATCAAATTCACTATTTGCAATTGTGCCTAGTTGAAGTAACTTGAAGGTCTATCAAATTTTTTGCAAGTATTTTAGCTCTATTCACCCCCCTCTAGATCCCTTTGATCCAAAAAACATAACTTCATAATGTGAGGGCAAGATGCCCGTCTATTTCTTCGTGAGTGGATTTTTTGTATGGTCAAGCAACAAGGTTGTACATCGAGGATGGGCAGTTATGGTCAGGTACTGGAGTGCAATAGGGAGACCCTCTAGGTCCACTTCTTTCTCCCTTGTATTACATCTACTTGCTCATGAGATTAGAGATAACTATAAGCTTCTCCTCCATGCTTGATATCTTGATGATGGGACTATTATTTAAGGCACAGAAAAGGTGGCTAAGGTGCTTAATATCTTTCAACGAACTAGTCCAAGTTTGGGTATTGTCTTGAATATTCGTAAAACTAATTTTTTTTGACCTACTTGTCATGGTAGGAAGTTTCACAAGAGGTTGTTTCTGATTGACATCAGGAGACTTTTATTGGAAGTAAGATACTTGGTGGAGCAGTGAGTAGGGACATAGACTTTATAGAGGTATTAGCTATGAGGAGGGCTATAACGGCTGTTGAGATCATGAATCTTGTTCCACGATTGAGTGACATACAGAGTGAGCTCCTTTTGCTCCATTCCTGTATGAGGAGGCTGTGATATTGTTCGACAAGGGTTTGCAAAGGCCTTTTGAAGACATTTTAGTTTGTGGATATCTTTTTTTGGGGACCTTCAATGGTGGGTTGCTTCCCTTCCCATTCGTCTCCGTGGCTTGGGGCTTTAATCGATGATAGAAGTTTCCTCATATGCTTATGTGGCCTCCAGGATCAAATCTTGGGTGCTTTAAGATCATATTTTGTAGGCAGCGATATTTATGGTATGAATTTTGATTTTGATAGTATTTTATATTGTCTTTGTGTCATTATTCCAACTTTTGATCTTAATAGTTTTTCTATAAAGGACACACCCCTCATAGAGCCCAGAATACTTTGATGAGTGCCCTTTTTAGCAAAATTATTGATGACATGGATGTTAAATTTGAGATGATTGTTAGACAATAAAATATTTTTTGGGTGTCTACAAGCTGATCATGCTCAAGATTTTTACCTTGATGTTCTTATTGATGGATTAGGCTTGCATATGTCACCATAGGGAGTATTTTGCCATTACCAGGTACCGTCTCATGATTCGTTTATTTCTTCTTGACGAGATTTGTCCATTTTGTCATAAGGCATGTCTGGACACTTTTGGAGAGCATATAGTTTATTGCAGAGAGTTATCTCGCATCAAGTATAGATATAATCTTATTCTGGATGTTCTCTATGACATACTCAAATATGCAAAGAATTGCTTCTAAGAAAGAGGCACATATTAACTTTTTAACTGATCCGCGGGAGGGGAGATCAACACTTAGACCAGCCGATATCTTCATTTTTGAATGGGTTGGAGGAAAGTATGTATGTGTGGATCTGACAGGGGTTTCTCCACTTGTGGACATGAGTGGTGGGACATTTACTGTAGGACAAGCTGCCCTCAAAGTGCTTAAGTAAAAATAGCCAAACATGAGAAAGCATGCGTCAATCCGCATGTTTTTATACTTTTTGAGTTTGACAGTTTTGATGTCTTAGTATCGGGGGTTGTAGAACTACTCAAGAGGCTTGAAAACGTTATACATAGTAACGTCATGACTTTCTAATCTATAGATATAGTATTTCAGATGATGGATATTGTTATTCAAAAAGGATTGACGGCACAATTTTCTGTCTTCCTCAATATCATTCTTTTACTACAATGATTCTTATTTCCCAAAAAAACCATCTTTTTGCATTTGGCGTTCCGTCTTGAAGGAGGTCAAGTAGGCACTTTATATCTAATGTGTATGATGTTGCACCGGTGGTGAGCACGACGACACTTATTTCATTTTCAACTACTACATTGCGAACCTAATTTACTCCTATTTTATTTACTATATAACAGTTACGCGCACTCATGATAGTGGTTCTTCTTAGCTAGCTATCTGGAGTTTATATTTTGATGAGTATGTTGTTGCAATATGCAAGTGTATGATGCAGAAAGCATCATCGGCTTTTTACTTGTGTAGTTTCATTCGAAGTCCGCGTCTGATCTCTATGCTAATAATTTCTCTCGGTACCAGGATGCAACACAAAATCATAGTATACGAAAATATATTTTTACTCGACACGATACAAAATGGTTCAGGATTATATTGATACTACCATAACCGTAACTGATATTGACATTGTAATGGACATTGCAACGTGGATACAGTTGTAGGTCAGATATATAAAAGTTTTAGGTAATCGTGTATAGTATCCATACTCCATGTGATATTACTTAAAACTGACTCATAAGTAATGATTTTGACATACAACATTCAGAATATCAACGTTGCTAAAATATTGGATTTGAACTATTATGTTGTTGTATTCCCCCGCCCAACTATAAAAACATCTATCCTTTTGGGTTGTTATAAAAGACGTTAATGTTGGTATATGTCACCATGTTCGGTCTGAAATGTTCATCGCAACACTTGACATAATGTTGATAAGTGATCCAATTTCTCAAGCCTATTGCTGCATCATTGAGTGTTGTAACTTTAATGGTAAATTCTCGTGACAATTAACCTTTGGAATTTGGCATATCTCTTATGGACTTCTCCAATATTGAAATAAATTATTACATTTTAACAGTCGACACATCCGATAGTTCAGCAATTGCAAATAATTTCAAAAATCATTTGAAAATTTTGAGCAATTGAAAATAATGGTGTCAGATATTGTACATAAGGAAGCATTTGAGGAGGATAGCTATTGAGAAAACTTAAAAATGTTAGCCACGCGACATATAAATTTTTCAAATATCGTGGTCCTAGATATATAGTTTTTAATGGTTACCATGTTGAGTTCTAATAGAAGTGGAGCATGAAGTTGTTAGGGACGTAAATCCTCAACCATCTTCTCCATGCTTTAGATCGTCCAATCAAAATAACTCCCTACTCCTTGATCTATGGAACCAAAGTAGGTGTCGTGTTGGGAACCAAGGAAACTATCAAACTTCTTTTTTCAAACTGGGGGTTTACTCATAATACCCCCAAGGGACAAGGATATGAATCTCACAACTTCCTGTCACTAACTAATATTCTAGTACGGAATATATTGAATACTCTAATCATCATTTATAATAGAAACTCTATATTTAGGTTGTACTAGTATGCTACATAATCCAATAATTAACAACAAATAATCATAATGTCCAACAATAAAAATAGTAAGATATTCTTATGGGAAACTCCTTTTTAAAATGCATACAAACACACAAGAAAAAATAATGGTATAATATGATGTAATAATGTTTAATTATATACAATACCATCTAGGTTACCATAAATATTTTCTTGTTGAGTTAATTCTCTTTGTTATTTTGTAGTTTGATTAATGTAACTAACTCATGGTCTATTGATATTTCTGAGACACATAGACTAGCATGAGTAAATTATTTATAGGAAATATCATTTCTTATTTTGGTCTTCTCAGCATCTATGATAAGTCATCCAAAGGCCATTTGATTTCTTACAATCATTATCATTTCCCCATATGATAGTTATGAGACGTCTTTGACTGATTGTTTCCATTCCCAAAACTTCTCATAGATAAGGCCTACTTGTCTTATTAGCCTTATAAATATGTTGTTTAGGTGACAAAGAAATACACATGAAATTTTGCTATTGATTTGTGCCACCACTTTCATTGGCAAAAAGGAAGTATCTCAATCAAGATGTGTAGAAAGTCTCAAAATCGTATTAATGTTGTTGAGGGGCGCAGAGAACATATGAAATACAATCAAACAACCATACTACACCAAAAATACATACCGACATTCAAGATCCAAAAGAACTCTAATCGTCTAAAGAGAATCAAAACTAGAAATGTCAACATTTTTGTCTATTGTAAGAGGGTTGTAGATCAGTGTACCTGTGTGGAGTAGCATCAAGATCTAAGAGAGAAACACTATCTAGCCAACCAAAATGCAGATTTTCACAAGATCACTATGGGGTGCAATTCTACCAAATCTATGAGGTTTTCATCCTATAATATATGTGTCAATTTGTCATGTCTTCCGCATGCTAGTTTCTAGAGGTTTTTTTATATTAGATAACATAGACTAGCTTATGTACTCTCTTTTCTTTTAAGGTCAACACAAGGAGGTATCGAAGTGGATATTGGAAAACAATATAGAGAACATTATAGATTTTTTATTTTTGTGTGTGACGTTTACTTCTACGTTGTATTTCTACAAAATAGAGTGAATAATGTAGCATTCAGTATAGAATGATACATCAATTTTTTATGTAATAGAGTTATATAGCATTTTGTAGTACTTATCATACGATGGCTATGTCATTTTAGAGGAATTTGATCTTTTTATACATTAACTCTTTATAGAACAACATTGATTTTATGCTTTATGTTCTATATCTAACATTAATAAAACCTTCTCAAAAGGAAGCTATGTCATTTCTCTTATTTTTCATATTGACTGAATGGTTTTACTAAAGTCCTATTGATAGAAATAACAACTTCAATGCTAAATTCTGTAATGGGACTCTAGTTTGTTTGTCTCTTTTCTTGTTACTTTGACAAGGGGTTTTTCCTACCAAAGTGCATAGAAACTCTACCCTTGTATATCTAAACAACATTATTGCAAAAAGGAAGGAAGGAAATCGGTGTACCATAAAATGCCAATGTTTGTATATTTATATAAATATTCCATGTTTTAGGTACAATATGAATTCAATTAATCATAAATATATTATATCAATGAAAAAAATAGTATGCAAACCAATAAGTCCATAACTACATTGAAGTCCACAAACACTCATGGATATATTAGGGAAAAAAGGTAATACATTTATAAGAAAACATGTATTTGCATGGAATCACTCTATAATGAATCCATCAATCCAAAAGAGACAAGTTCAATAGTACCTTTGCTAAGAAAAATAGAATGTGAGTTTTCATGTTCAAATTTATTGCTCACTTAGGAAAGGACGAGTCATAAACTATGAGGAACTCTAGAAGTGGACAACATTCTCTTCAAATACTTGAATGAATATTGATATGAACTCTAGTCAAATAACGTTAAGATTTGTTTAATGTTTCTCAAATGATGGGAAGATTTTAACTATCAAACGTACAAAACAAGAATAGAAATTTAGGAACTAAATTCTTGTAGAAAATTTTCACTCTATAGGGACTAGATTGGGATGAATTTTAGATTATCATGTAAGTTTGTATTTGGACATACACAACCTTCTTATTTTTTTCATGCTCATTTTTCATATATCCTGCATCAAAAGGTATCATGGATATTTGAGTTTTGAATGTAAGAATTTCCTTAAAAAGCTATCTATTTGAAGAAAACATTAGAAATACCCACAAGTGAATTGCATTTCCCGAAGAAGAACAACTTGCTAAAAATGAAATAGTAAAAAATCCAAATCTATTTCATAATTTCAATAATATTGGTTCCATGAACGTGATTCCTTTCCAGTCAAACCATGAACATATCCTACAATCTTGTAGTCTAGGGACCACAAAAAATTGAAACTAGACCAGTTAGTTATTGCAATAATCATAACTTCAATATAGCCATTCATAGACGAGGGATCCATCACCAGACATATAATGGATTTTACTTGTGATAACACTAATCAAGTTCATGAAAGTATATAAATTAAGACAATATTTTCTTTTTTCAAAGCATAATTATCAGTCAATGCATATATATAATATTCATTCAATTCAAATAGGATCATCATTTAATAGTAAATGGAATATATGCACAATGATTTCTTTTTCTACACAATATATATTCTTTTTATTTTTTTCCTTGAAGCAACTTTCCCCGTACCTAACTAGTTAGAAGTCACCACACTGATTCTTGTGTCGAAGACTCTTTGTCACTATCTTAGGGTATATAAAGCCACCCTAAGTTAGCTAAAATAGATCTTGCTCCACCCTAAGGTTCCAAGAAAGGACAAGTTAGGACACCTAACCTCTTTCCTACCAAGTCTTTATATCAAGTAAAAATATAAAGAAAAAGACAAAAACTCATCACATCTTGGAATATATGCTATTTCATAATATATCACATTCTCAATAAAAATTTCCATAAATTGTAATTCTTGTGGACATAAGTTTTGAATTAGAGGACTTTGGGTCAGAATTTCTAACCTCATGTCACATACCTAAAATGGTGGTCTAACATTTAAGTTTATAGCCACACTTCTGAAATCCTTCTCATAATCCTTTGATTACTAAAGGAAATCTCATTTCCCCAATATGGACCTCATCAGAAACTTTGAGAGTTAATGGCACCTATCTCGAATAACTCATCATCTTCTTATTACTTAATCCTCTTACTCATACTAGCAATATTAACTCATTATTTGTAATTTGTATGCATACTCACACAATCAGAGTATCATGTAACATATACATATTGAAGGGATGCATAAATAGTAGACATCGTATAAAGTAATAAATCATTTTTTAGATAATACAACATAAGTTTCCTTGCCATACTCCTAATATGTCTCATGAATATTTACAATTTGAGGCATTTTCCCTCAATAAAATTTGGTTCTAAATCATTTACCCAAAACAAGCTTTCTTAAATCTTAGTTGTGCTTGTAGTTCCAATCACATATTTCCCATTTTCATCATATTAATCCATTTCACACTTTACAATAAGCATTCATTGTGAGTTTAGGTCCCACAACAACCTCAACATATAAATAATCATGTATTACTAATATATTCAAAATTAGTTAATGATATATGATATATTTAATGGATATGAATTTTCCAGTTAGAGAGAAATTTTAGTACATAACTATTATGTGTAGACGTTAAAGATCTCATACGTCTTTTATATGACTTCTCTTTAGAAACCTTACATTTCAACTCCCTTATTTTGGTTAATCTATGTTCCATTAATTACATTTACTAGTCTTTAGCTAAAACATACTATTCATTATTCATGACTCAATACTCATCTTATTCTTTATCCATTGTTTATTAGTTTAAAATATTGTTTTTGTTTTATCATTTGGTATGCAACATTACTTCCCAATTGATCTCCTTAACAACCATGTTTTACTTGTATTTCCTTTAGGTAAGTTTATTTGCATATATCTATATCAAACATATTATTTAGTCTCAATTTATTAACATTTTTTCATTACTCATTATTTTCTATTGAATTCACTTACTACACTCTAACATTTAGGTACTCTTTATTCTAGATCATTTCTCATCTTGTGGAGTGTTTATAATAAAATGATAATTCTCCATTTTCAAAAAATATATCTATTCCATGAGTTAAAATAGTTTTTGGTTAATTCTCTTGATGTATAATTAAATAAATTTTATGTATAATTATATAACTTATAATAGAGAACTTAAAATCACGTCAAATGTTTTAACTTGACATAATAATCAAATGTAAAAAGGGCATTAGGTTATATCACCTTAAGAAAATTCGCTCCATCAATTTGATATAGGTGATAAATAAAATTTCATTACCTCTGCATAGTTTATTTATACTTACAACTTTACCTCTCATTTCATCCAAAGATTTTAGGATTTTCTTGTAACTGACTTAAATCTTTATTGTCTTATCATTATCATGAAGTACAAGTTGGGTAAGTTAGTTTAGAACATTAGAAAACTAAATTTCAATTTATTCAATACATAAATATATACAAGAGTACATCATTCACTTAACCTAATCAATCCAATTCCTCATGTCATAAACAAACATTATTAAGTCCATTCAAAACCTTTATATTTTTTCATGCAAAAATCACATTAATATCAATCCAAGATTTATGAATAACTTTAAGAAACTATATTAAATTCATTTTCACTTATTCAAACTACATTTCATTCATGTTTACATAGTTTCCCAATATTGTGCTCACCTAGGCTAACTTATGCAATACTAGCATCAAATAAAGAAATATCTTCATCTCAGACTAAAAATATTTTAAATCACATAGAATGAACAAAATGACTAATGTTCCATAAATTATATTTGAAATATATTAAATCACAATCATAGGTAGATACTATAGATCTATGCCTAGTGTCTTATATATGATTTAGAGAAAATTCTAATATGTGCCTTCCATAATTAGGAACATCATTTATGTTACATGTTTGGACAAGAACAGTTTTGAATTTTAAATTTAGAATTGTCCTTATTCTATTTATAAAGATGAGATCTTTTACAAAAGTCCACCTATGTATTATGTTCTCTGTTAGATCTTGAGATAAGATTCAATAACATAAATACCAAGACAATAAATATCAATGAATCAAAGAAAAAATTATATGTGGAGTTTTTGTCTAGGACACATATCCATAAATATGATATGTAGAATCATTTGATATTAAATCTCATTTATAAGGCAAGATGTCTAAAAATAATTTTACTTGTAATAGTGAAATGGTGAGGAATATATTAGGACTCATATACATTGATGTATGTGGACCTTTTAACAAAAACTCCAGAGGTGGATATCACTACTTCATCACCTTTACTGACGACCTTCGTAGATTTGACTATGTGTATCTATTCAAACACAAGTTAGATTTTGATAAATGTTCAATGAATGAATTATAGAATAAACATGGCAACAATATTAAAGAACTTTGATCATATTTAGGTGGTAGAAACTTAATCAAGAGTTTAAGTCCCAGAGATTATGGTATTATATCACAATGAACTCTACTAGAATAACACAACAAAATGGTGTATTACAAAGAATGGATCGAACCCTATTGGACATGGTATGAATAATCATGAGTTTTTATGTTCTTTCCACTTCCTTTTGGGGATATACGTCAAAAATCCTACTATTTATACTTACCCACATACCTTCTGAATTGGTTCAAAGACCCCATTTGAGATATGACTGGGGTAACGTCCCAATATGTCTTTTATGAAGATTTGGGGATTTGAAAGTTATGTTAGGATATAGGTTCTTGAAAAACTATGATCCAAATCAAGTAAATGTCATTTATTGGACATTTTAAGGAAAGCAAGGTATGTTACTTCAACATTCCATTTGACAACAAAGTGTTTAATTATAAGACTTTCGTATACCTCAAAAATTAAATTTAATTCTAAAGGAATCAGTTGGAGGAAAATAGAACTCAAAGAAGTTCAAGACCAATAACATAACATTGAACATGTGGAGGTTGATAAGGAACAAGAAGAATCACATACTATTGTGGAATTTCAAGTTCCTCCTATAACATAAGAACCTAAAAGGTATATTAGGGCATCTCTTGAGCTATATATATTTGGATTTCTCATGACTCAACAAGTCGATGTCTTGGTCGGTCATGGGTGATGATGTATCAATAACTTGCAATGAGGTTGTTGAGGGACTAGATCTCAAGAAATGGCTTAAATTCATTATATACAAGATGGACTCCATGTATACCAACAAGGCATGGACCTTGGATGATCCAACTTAAGGTGTAAAATCCATAGTGTGCAAATGTGTCTTTGAAAATAAGACTGACATGGATGATAATATACAAACTGTTAAAGAATGATTGGATGCTAAAGGTTTCTACCAAGTTGAAGGTGTTGATGAAACTTTTTTACATATATCCATGGTTAAATTCTTAAGGATCATGCTTGTCATTGTATCTTATTATGACCATGAGATTTGGAAAATGGATGTTATTTCCCATTCATAGACAAGAATCACCTCGAGGATGTGTACATGACACAACCAGAAGGGTTTATCATTGAAAATGAAGACATAAATGTTTGTAAGGATTGAAGCAAGAATCTTGAACATGGAATGTTTGTTTTTACGACACAAATCAAAGGGTTTGGGTTTATCCAAAGTGAAGATGAACCTTGTTCTTACAAGAAGGTTAGTGTGAGATAATTGCATTCCTCAAGTTGATGACATACTATTAATGGACATGACATCCCCACTATGGAGTTGGTTAAAACATGGTTTGGAAATACCTTCTCCATGAAGTACTTAGGAGAAGCATCCTATATACAAGGAATCAAGATCTTTAGAGATAGATCTAGAAGACATATTGGTCTATGTCAATTTACATATATTGACAAAGTGCTAAAAAGGTTTTGCATGCAATAGTCTAAAAGAGGAAACCTAACATGTCTCATGTGTCTCTATAGATCTCAACATATCATTTATCTATAAGAGAGGGAAGACACAAGTAATATTCCATATGCCCATAATTGTATCTATCATATATGAGATGTTATGTACACATATCGATGTGTTGTATGCCTCATTAATTACAAGAAAGTACCATCTAGATCACAGTGAAGGTCACTAAATTGTTGTAAATACGATCATTATGTGTTTGATAAGAACAAACCAATAGTTCCTTATTTATGAATGTAAGGAATTTTAGGTTGTAAAAAGGTTCATTGATGAGAGCTGCTAAACTGAAAAGGATGATTATCGATCACAATTAGTGTAACATCCCTGACCTGGGTTATGGCTTAACCCTAGGAGTTTTGCTTAAGTAAGTTAATTAGATCCTTAATTTTATTTGGTAAAAAGTAATTAAGGCCCAAGAGAAACCTATGTTTCAATTTTGGTCTCGTTTGAATAATATTGAAGCAATGTTTGCTTATTTTGGACTAAAGTGCAAATTACCCAAGTTGAGGGGTTAACTTGCAAATGTTACATGATTAAATGTTCCTCATGTATTGAAGCATCATGAGAATGAATAAGATGCATATGTATGGCTTGGGAAAAGCCTGAGTACCAAGAAAGAGATGATAAAGCAATGTTTGCGCATTAAAACCTAGTTTTGGTATAATATGCAATTTACCCAGAACCTAGGGTTCAGTATGCAAATTACCACTTCATAATAGTCCATAATGTTTCTTGGAATCATTTAGAGAAAATAAAATGAGAGGGTCATCTCATTTCTATCACTTTGAAGGAGAGAGAATCTTGATATTAAAATAATCAAGATTTAAGCATAATTGAAACCCTAATTCAATTTAATGCAAAAATAATTATATTAATTGGATTTCCCTTCAACCAAAATTGTGTTTGTTGAAAATAAACAAGTGTGGACGTCCTTGTGCCTTGAAAATGCATTGGAAATATCTACGTGAGTGGAGAACCCACTCACATTAAGAAAAGAAAAAGAAATATCCACTAACTTATGGATATTAGTATTATATGATTTAAGGTGCTTAATTTACTTTTCTTTAAATCATGGATAATTGAGAGAAATAAGAGGCAAAGAAGATATCCTCGTATCTAAGGAAGATAAGGGGGCAAGTTGCAAGGAAAATGGAGGAGATAATTCCTACTTTCTCTCTCTTAAATGAATTTTCAATAAAATTCATATATACTCATTTATACATAGCTTGAATGGGTAATTTCGAAGCCACTTTCACTTATTGCTTGCAAAACGGCCAAGGGATCTTAGGAGCAACAAGAGGGCGACTCCCAACCTATAGGTAAGCTCCATGGCCCTCTTTCACCTTGATTCCATGGTGGAAATCACAAATCAATGCTTGATTTCTTCTTATCTTCACTCCATCTTCAATTCTAACCATTTCTTTTCACTCAAAGCTTGAGGACGAGCCTAGGGATAGTGAAAGGAGTTGAATCCACCATTTTTGACGTGAGATCGATGCTTTGAATCTCAATTGGAGGTGGGTTATATAACTTGAACCCATTTACATTATTATTCAACCATTAATTTTGTAATTATGTTGATTCCTTCTTCTTCTTGAGTTATTGCTTGTTGAAATTGGTAATTCCATGAAATCAGAAGTACAAGTAACTATATGGACGAAGTTAAATGATTATGGCATCATATTGTACACGTTTCCCAAAATTGGTTATTCAATCGGTTTCAACAAGATGTTCATTCGGTTTTAACAAAACTGTTTGAAATCAAACGGTTTCATCAAATCGTTAGAAGCCAAACGGTTTCAAACCATTTGTAAGGGTTGACTACAGTTGACCATTTGGAGTTTTAATATTAGTTTTGATGGTTGATGACCCATTAAATTTAATTGATTGATTCCAAAGGGTTCATCATATGAAGGTTAATCAATTACCAAACCCTAATCGGGTTAAGTGCTGAAATTTCAATTGGTTGATTTAAAATTTTGGGTTGATTAACCCAAACGGTCTCAAGACCGTTTAGAGATCACCAAAACGGTATCAAGACCATTTGGAAGTCATCCAAAAGACCTCAAGACCATTTGATGTCAGGTCATATCATAATTTGATGATGATTCATTTATTTCAATTGAATCCGTTCCACAATGTTAATCATTGAAGGTTCCTCGATTACAAAACCCTAATTGAAGGTTTCTTGATTATAAATCCTAGTTCAATTGGTTTCAAAACCCTAATTGATGGTCCAATTGAAAGATGATTCAATAGTTCAATTGATGAATGAATCAAGGATTCAATTGATAGTCGGTTCATTGATTGAAACCTTGAATTGTTTAAGTGTTGAAAGACCTTTTTGGTCCATTCGGTCTTGAAAGGGTTTGGACCAAATAGTCTTAAGAACGTTTGAGTCCAAACGGTCTCAAGACCGTTTGAGTCCAAACGGTCTCAAACCGTATGGAGACCCAAGTTCATTCGGTTTCAATGCATTTCTTGCTTAAACGGTTTCAAGGGCAATTTGCCCAAACGATTTCAAACTGTTTGAGTTCTAAGATACCAAGACTGTTTGGGATCTAAGTAATCAAAACTATTTGAGGTTCAACATGGTCAATCCAATTGGATACCTAATATAATTGAAAATTCAATTGGTCAATCTAATTGGATACTTAATGTAATTGAAGGTTCAATTGGCCAATTCAATTGGATACCTCATGTAACTAAAAGTTCAATTGACCAAACCATTTGAACATCTAATGTATTTCTATGATCGATACCCTTAGTGGAATTAATCATTCATGCATAATGATGCAATAATTCAATATATCATGCTAACCCTAAATGCATGTATTTGAATAAGAAGTAGGCACAATCTAATCAAGAGTTGGGTAGTGGACATCCTGAGTAGGATGAGAGAGAGAGATTCATACATGAATGATAATCATGTAAACAGTCAAGCCTTACACATTCAAAATAAATGTGATATACAATTAGGGTATGATCCTTGATAAAGAGATCATAAAACCTTAATTGAGTTGAATGATGAATTCAAACCCTAATTTAGGGCAATTCTGAGTGAAACCCTAATCTAGGTTAATAGTGTAACCCTAATTAAGGGTGATGACATGAGAAACCCTAATTCAGGGTATTTTGATGATAAACCCTAATTGGGATGAATAATAAACCCTAGTTATGGATAATGCCATGCGAAACCCTAATACAGGGTAATAATGTAATCCTAATATAGGGTGATGCCATGTGAAACCCTAAATTAGGGTGATGATATGTAATGCTATATGAAACCCTATCCCTAAAATTGGGTGAAGGTAATAGAAAACCCTAATCATGAAATAGTGGGTAATACCTTATGGAGATGAAATATCCCAAGTGGTTGATTACAGGCAACCTTATAGTATGTAACGCCTTAACTTGAGATAAGTTTGTATCATTAAATATAGTTGTACAAATTCTAATGGGTGACCTATGCACTACATGATAAAGTTGATAGGTTAGTGATTAAAAGTATTAAGAGGGAAATACCTTAATACAAGGTCAGTTGATTAACTTAAGTAAGTTGGAAGTGATGAGAAAAGTGATACATCAAGACATGATAGATATCACATTTAGCATTTCAGGGTTGATATACCTTGATGCACCTCAAATCCAATATACTTGGAAAAGAAACACAAGAAGTGTGTGTCATGTAAATTGTTACAATGAAGATGTAATGAATTCAATGCACTTTGATAAGTGTTGACTAACATACTATGAGAAAGGGGTTAAGCCAAGATAATGAGTATGATATAAACATACCATGGTAAGGTTGAGAGATGAACTCATACCTTGAATTGATAATCATTAATGATATATGATGAGAGTAATGATCATGAGTGAATACTTATGATATTATTGAATGCTCCTAGAAGAATGGAACAATAAATTAGGGTTGGATAGATAATATAAACCTGTAACCCTAATTAATGTGAAATGGGAAACCCTAACCCTAATTTTTGGGTAAAGGGATGAAAAGCCTTATTTGATGGTAAACTCTAACCATGGTAAGGGAATAATGGTGTTACTATTGTATTGCATGGTGTGATGGGAAAGTGTCATGACTGTTATCATGTGTATTTACCATGCAGATATCATGAGATGATGAACATAGCCAGATTTGAGCTATGATATTTATATAATAAAAATGTTGATTGGCCTTGTGTGCCTTAATGTTGTTGTTGCTTAGTAAAAGTAACAAAATGTGCATGGACTTTATGAGTCATATGAGTAATTTGTTGCCTAGTGAAAGGTGACAAGACACTTAATGGGCCTTGTGAGCCATGTGAGATGCTTGTGTAACAAGTATCATGTATACCTCAGTCTGAGGACCTAGAGGTAATAGTTACCTAACAAGTGGTAATAGTGATTAGTGATGAACTGAGGGTATGAATACCCAGATTTGATAAGTAAGATAATGATGTTGTTGTGAGATGTGAACTTTCAAGTGATGAGATAAGGGATTAAGATCCCAATGTATTATAAGTTCTGGTAAAGCAATTGATAAGAGCTTACATGTTTCTTTGTAGCATTTGTCATAATAATTCATGTTTGAGAACTTGACTGATGCGAAAAGAATATGCTAATGTACTTCATTAATCAAGTGAAATCATATCATGTAGAGCCCTGGCCATAGATCCATCAGTGTCAGCATTAACTGATGGTGAAACGGGTTGCTCCACGGAAAAACTTGGAATGCATATTTTTGAATATGTGGGGGTTGATGGGCGAACAAATCCTTACGTCCAAATGGGGTAATTGATGTAAGGTAAACATTAAACCTCTCAATCCTTCATTATTTTTATCAGGATGGATGTATCATGGATCTCCTGAAGATTGGGATAGATGTATCATGAATCTCCCAATAATATTAATACCGGATCAATGGAGGTAAACATGAAATCTCTCGATTGCAAAGAGAGTGCATCCGCCACTGTAGCTCTATAGCGAAGTTTCCAGTATACCCTGGAAAGCTATATAGCAGAGACAGAAGATGTCCTGCATGTGGTCTCGCACTAACTGAGATGTGGGAGATCATGGAAGCTGGCTCTTTCATTGATCTTGTATGGTATCAATTTTGACTTCGCAATGGTCAGTTGAAGTATGAGTGGTATACCTCATCTCCTCAGGGCATAAGTGTGATTGTAAAATGTAATCAGCTGTATAGCATGTTTGCTTAAGGATTGAATACGGAAATTTACTGGTTGATGTTACATTTCTTTTATGCATCTCTAGTTGATAGATGCTATTATATCTCTTTACATTCATTGCAAGTACATGGATGAATTACGACTCTACCATGGGTAGATACAATGTTCTCCTTAGGAAAGGAGATTACTTCACTCTATTCATACATTGGTTTATCTATTGTTAAATATATATAAAATATTTCTGTTTAGTTTTATTCTAATAAACTGCAATAATAATGTTTTGGTGGAGAGTTATATCTCTCGCTGGGGCAATTTACAAATTGTCTCACCCTCGTGGGATCCAACATTTTTAGGTGGACGTGGATAAAGAAATAGAAATCCCTACAGTAGAGGAAGGACAACAACAGCAGGTACAGCAGTGAGATCTCAAGTGGAGATATTGTCTGTCAAGTCATATAGATAGTAGTCATATGCGTTGTCTTTGTACTCTCAGGTCCTCGGAGTTAGTAGTTAGTGCTTTTAATGAATCGATCTGAGATTTTGTCTTGATTCCTCGAGGTTCTTATGTTGTCTGTATATAATGTTAATAGGGCAGTTGATGTCTGTAATCCTCGAGAAGAGATGGTACAAGTTATGTACTTATGAACCAGGATGTAAATGTTATACATTGGTTCTTGATGAAAGAGTTTTCCTATGCTTGGATCTGTTTGTAAATGGTTTTAATTTTTAGTGATTTTCAGAAATCTGCTTCTAATGTTTAATTCTGCCTTAATCAGTAATGATTTGTTTATCAGTCGGCACATGTTTGGTATCAGAGCTCTAGGTTTGCTGAGTCTATAGAGACATATGATTAAGGTTGTTGAGTCTGTTCTAAGTGTCTTTCAGTGTATCTGATAGTGTCTTCTGCTCATATAGGAGAAGAAGAACTTAAAGATGTCTGGATCACACGAAGAACATGTTTCTGAAAGCAGCATTGCTGCACTAGGAAGTGGTGCAAGGGACTGGACTAGGAAGGAACCAACATCTGAATATCCTCAGTTGAACCAAGCAATGATAGAGAGCCCAACTTTCCAAGCTCTGTATGGGAAATTTAGGGCAGCTGTGATGCATGTAGTGGACCGTGCGTTAGCAATACAACCTAGATTACCAGTCCCCAATGATGAAGTTATGGGCTCCAAAAGGATTCCTAATCAACTTGATGAAGCAATAGAAAATGTGGGAAGGAATAGGTTACAACCCAAAAGTAGAATTTGCTATAGGTGTAGGAAACCTGGACATATCAGAAGTAATTGTCCAGAAAAGGAATATAAAGGAAGAATTGAGAAAAGGCCTAACCAAATCCAAGAACATAGGCCTAGTAGTTCCAAAAAGAAGAAATTTGTGGTACCACCGGTACAACCATGGACTAGTGCACCAAGTCAATGGCTATCCAGAAGAGGTAAAGAACCTTTTAGACCATATCAAGGGCTTAGGACCTGTTACCAGTGTAGATAGGTAGGACATCTAGCAAGGGATTGTCCAGTTGAAAACATAATGGTGACCCAACAACCGAGGCAGGGACATCAAGGTCATCAGGGAAAATAGTTTTCTAGTGGCACTCGAGGACATGGACAGGCGTCCCAGGCAAGGTTCTATGAAAAGAATCAACCTGATGTAGCAAATAAACTGTGAGATGAGACAGGTCAGATGAAATAGTATCATTCTGATATGTCATTTCATAATTTTATGTGCTAACTATAGGAAAGTAGTTGTTATTGAGTTTCTTTTGACTAGTCCTATAAGGCCACAAAGAAGATGAAAATTTATATATTTTACTCAGTATTCCTTTAAATGCTTTATAATTTCTCTCATCTGTGTGAAAAAGGATGAGATATAGAAGTGATGCCTGAGGAAAATCCAAGAATGCTAAATCATGTGTTTATAATGATATGAAAAGTGAGGAACATAATAGTAAATAAAGTGTGTACTACCTAATCTCAGTACTCGTATACCCTGGCCAGGTATATAATTATTGGAGATAAGGCAAGTATGGAACTCTTAGATTGTATTCTTTCTGATTACTTTGATCAAGTAGTCATTCTAAAATAATCTACAGAGCATAAAGAAACTAGAAATATGGCATGGATATTTTTATCATATCCTAAGTACAAGAAAGAGGAATCTGAGATAATCCCAGATCAATCTGTGTAGGAGGAAAGTACAAAGTATAATCCTCATGATAAATAAAATGAGGACAAGGGAGATGATCCTTGTCTGATAAATCTTGTAAGTAAGGAATTTTGATATCTGAGAAATACCAGGTGGTATGGAAGAGTAAAAGCATAACTCCTAATTAGATGATTTATGTTGGTTACCTGGAATGGCCAACTATGAAATCAGTCTAATTACATAAAATAGTATGGACATCACATGTTAGGGGTTTATGCTTTGCATAAACATAACAATTAAAGATATCTTTAAAATAAATTCTTAATTGATAAGTAACTTCTCTTTATGATGAGAAAATGTACAACTAATGAGATAGTTGGCACAAGTAACAAGGAATCCTAGTATTATGTCAGCAGATTAGAAGGCACAACCGAGGTATGAAAAGACTTATAATTCCAAGAGGGTGACAGAACATAATTGTGATCATGAAAGTGAAATGCTGAATTAAATAAGGAGCATGGGAGACTCCTCAGATCACAAGAATCTGTCACATGAAACTGTAAATTATGAAAAAGTGTTACCTAACACAGAATTAATTCCACAATTAATAATAAAAAGGACAATGGAGTATGTGTCTCATATGAACCATTCTATGATAAACTTTTGTGGAATAACTTTGTGTTGATAAAAGCTTTATGGTGTCTCCATAACAATGAAATGTTACGTGGAGACTAGATAGTATGATGAATGAATAATATATGTCTTCCTTTATCTGGGATTTCGGGGACGAAATCCTTGCTAGGGGTTTATAATTTGTAATATCCCTGACATGGGTTATGCCTTAACCATGGGAATTTTTCTTAAGAAAGTTAATTAGATCCTTAATTTTATCTGGTAAAAAGTAATTAAGGCCCAAGAGAAACCTATGTTTCAATTTTGGTCATGTTTGAATAATATTGAAGCAATGTTTGCTTATTTTGGATTAAAGTGCAAATTACCCAAGTTGAGGGTTAACTTGCAAATTTTACATGATTAAATGTTCCTCATGTGTTGAAGCATCATGATAATGAAGATGATGCAGAGGTATGGCTTGGGAAAAGCCTGAGTACCAAGAAAGAGCTGATAAAGCAATGTTTGTGCATTAAAACCTAGTTTTGGTATAATATGCAATTTACCCAAAACCTAGGGTTCAATATGCAAATTACCACTTCAAAATAGTCCCTAATATTTCTTTTCATCATGTAGATCAAATAAAATGAGAGGGGAATCTCATTTGTATCACTTTGAAGGAGAGAGAATCTTGATATTAAAATAATCAAGATTTAAGCATAATTGAAACCTTAATTCAATTTAATGCAAAAATAATCATATTAATTGGATTTACCTTAAAAAAAAATTGTGTTGGTTGAAAATCAACAAGTGTGGACGTCCTTGTGACTTGCAAAGGCAATGAAATATCTACGTGAGTGGAGAACCCACTCACATTAAGAAAAGAAAAAGAAATATCCACTAACTTATGGATATTAGTATTATATGATTTGAGGTGCTTAATTTGCTTTTCTTTAAATCATGGATAATTGAGAGGAATAAGAGTCAAAGAATATAGCCTCGTATCTAAGGAAGAGAAGGGGACAAGTGGCAAGGAAAATGGAGGAGATAATTCCTACTTTCTCATTCTTAAATGAATTTTCAATAAAATTCATATATACTCATTTATCCATAGCTTGAATGAGTAATTTCGAAGCCACTTTCACTTCTTGCTTGCAAAACGACCAAGGGAGCTTAGGAGCAACAGTAGGACGACTCCCAACCTATAGGTAAGCTCCATGGCCCTCTTTCACCTTGATTCCATGGTGGAAATCACAAATCAATGCTTGATTTCTTCTTATCTTCACTCCATCTTCAATTCTAACCATTCCTTTTCACTCAAAGCTTGAGGACGAGCCTTGGGATAGTGAAAGGAGTAGCATCCAACATTTTGACGTGATATTGAAGCTTTGAATCTCAATTGGAGGCAGGTTATATAACTTGAACCCATTTACATTATTATTCAACCTTTAATTTTGCAATTATATTGATTCCTTCTTCTTCTTGAGTTATTGCTTGTTAAAATTGGTAATTCCATGAAATCAGAAGTACTAGGAACTACATGGACGAAAGTAAATGATAATGACATCATATTGTACACGTTTCCCAAAATTGGTTATTCAATCGGTTTCAACAAGATGTTCATTCGGTTTCAACATAACCATTTGAAATCAAACGGTTTCATCAAACCGTTAGAAGCCAAACGGTTTCAAACTGTTTGGAAGGGTTGACCACAGTTGACCGTTTTGAGTTTTAATGTTAGTTTTGATGTTTTATGACCCATTAAATTTAATTGATTGATTCCAAAGGGTTCATCAGATGAAGGTTAATCAATTACCAAACCCTAATCGGGTTAAGTGTTGAAATTTCAATTGGTTGATTTAAAATTTTGGGTTGATTAACCCAAACGGTCTCAAGACCATTTGGAGATCACCCAAATGGTCTCAAGACCATTTGGAGGTCAACCAAGACCGTTTGGAGGTCATCCAAATGACGTCAAGACCGTTTTGAGGTCAGGTCATATCATAATTTGATGATGATTCATTGATTTCAATTGAATCGGTTCCACAATATTAATCATTGAAGGTTACTCGATTACAAAACCCTAATTGAAGGTTTCTTGATTATAAATCCTAGTTCAATTGGGTTCAAAACCCTAATTGATGGTCCAATTGAAAGATGATTCAATAGTTCAATTGATGAATGAATCAAGGATTCAATTGATAGTCGGTTCATTGATTGAAACCTTGAATTATTTAAGTGTTGAAAGACCTTTTTGGTCCATTCAGTTTTGAGAGGGTTTTGACCAAACGGTCTCAAGACCGTTTGGGTCCAAACGGTCTCAAAACCATTTGGGTCCAAATTGTCTCAAACCGTTTGGAGACCCAAGTCCATTCGGCTTCAATGCATTTCTTGCTTAAACGGTTTCAAGGGCAATTTGCCCAAACGGTTTCAAACCGTTTGATTTCTGAGATACCAAGACTGTTTGGGATCTAAGTAATCAAAACTATTTGAGGTTCAACATGGTCAATCCAATTGGATACCTAATATAATTGAAAATTCAATTGGTCAATCTAATTGGATACTTAATGTAATTGAAGGTTCAATTGGCCAATTCAATTAGATACCTCATGTAACTAAAACTTCAATTGACCAAACCATTTGAACATTTAATGTATTTAGATGATTGATACCCTTGGTGCAATAATATATCATGCTAACCCTAAATGCATGTATTTGAATAAGAAGTAGGCTCAATCTAATCAAGAGTTGAGTAGTGGGCATCCTGAGTAGGATGAGAGAGAGAGATTCATATGAATGATAATCATGTAAACAGTCAAGCCTAACACATTCAAAATAAATGTGATATACAATTAGGGTATGATCCTTGATAAAGAGATCATAAAACCCTAATTGAGTTGAATGATGAATTGAAACCCTAATTTAGGGCAATTCTGAGTGAAACCCTAATCTAGGTTAACAGTGTAATCCTAATTAAGGGTGATGACATGAGAAACCCTAATTCAGGGTATTTTGATGATAAACCCTAATTGGGATGAATAATAAACCCTAATTATGGATAATGCCATGTGAAACCCTAATACAGGGTAATAATGTAATCCTAATATAGGGTGATGCCATGTGAAACCCTAAATCAGGTTGATGATATGTAATGCTATATGAAACCCTATCCCTAAAATTGGGTGAAGGTAAGAGAAAACCCTAATGATGAAATAGTGGGTAATACCTTATGGAGATGAAATATCCCAAGTGGTTGATTACAAGAAACCTTATAGTATGTAAGGCCTTAACTTGAGATAAGTCTGTATCATTAAAGATAGTTGTACAAATTCTAATGGGTGACCTATGCACTACATTATAAAGGTGATAGGTTAGTGGTTAAAAGTATTAAGAGGGAAATACCTTAATATAAGGTCAGTTGATTAACTTAAGTAAGTTGGAAGTGATGAGAAAAGTGATACATCAAGACATGATTGATATCACATTTAGCATTTTAGGGTTGATATACCTTGATGCACCTTAAATCCAATATACTTGGATAAGAAACACAAGAAGTGTGTGTTATGTAAATTGTTACAATGAAGATGTAATGAATTCAATGCACTTTGATAAGTGTTGACTAACATACTATGAGAAAGGGGTTAATCCAAGATAATGAGTATGATATAAACATACCATGGTAAGGTTGAGAGATGAACTCATACCTGAATTGATAATGATTAATGATATATGATGAGAGTAATGATCATGAGTGAATACTTATGATATTAATGAATGCTCCTAGAAGAATGGAACAATAAATTAGGGTTGGATAGATAATATAAACATCAAACCCTAATTAATGTGAAATGGGAAATCCTAACCCTAATTTTTGGGTAAAGGGATGAAAAGCCTTATTTGATGGTAAACTCTAACCATGGTAAGGGAATAATGGTGTTACTATTGTATTGCATGGTGTGATGTGAAATTGTCATGATTCTTATCATGTGTATTAACCATGCAGATATCATGAGATGATGAACATAGACAGATTTGAGCTATGATATTTATATAATAAAAATGTTGATTGGCCTTGTGTGCCTTAATGTTGTTGTTGCTTAGTAAAAGTAACAAAATGTGCATGGACTTTATGAGCCATATGAGTAAGTTGTTGCCTAGTGAAAGGTGACAAGACACTTAATGGGCCTTGTGAGCCATGTGAGATGCTTGTGTAACAAGTATCATGTATACCTCAGTCTGAGGACCTAGAGGTAATAGTTACCTAAAATGTGGTAACAGTGATTAGTGATGAACTGAGGGTATGAATACCCAGATTTCATAAGTAAGATAATGATGTTGCTGTGAGATGTGAACTTTCAAGTGATGAGATAAAGGATTAAGATCCCAATGTATTATAAGTTTTGGTAAAGCAATTGATAAGAGCTTACATGTTTCTTTGTAGCATTTGTCATAATAATTCCTATTTGAGAACTTGACTAATGCTAAAAGAATATGCTAATGTACTTAATTAATCAAGTGAAATCATATCATGTAGAGCCCTGACCATAGATCCATCAGTGTCAGCATTAACTGATGGTGAAACGGGTTGCTCCCCAGAAAAACCCAGAATGCATATTTTTGAATATGTGGGGGTTGATGGGCAAACATATTCTTACGTCCAAATGGGGGAATTGATGGAAGGTAAACATTAAACCTCTCAATCCTTCATTATTTGTACTGGGATGGATGTATCATGAATCTCCCGAAGATTGGGATAGATGTATCACGAATCTCCCAATAATATTAATGCTGGATCGATGGAGGTAAACATGAAATCTCTCGATTGCAAAGAGAGTGCAGCCGTCGCTGTAGCTCTATAGCGAAGTTGCTAGTATACCCTGGAAAGCTATATAGCAAAGACACAAGATGTCATGCATGTGGTCTCGCATTGACCAAGATGTGGGAGATCATGGAAGCTGTCTCTTCCATTGATCTTGTATGGTACCGATTTCGACTTTGCAATGGTCGGTTGGAGTATGAGCGGTATACCTCATTTCCTCAGGGCATAAGTGTGATTGTCAAATGTAATCATCCGTATAGAATGTTTGCTTAAGGATTGAATACAAAAATTTATTGGTTGATGTTACATTTCTTGTATGCATCTCTAGTTGATAGATGTTATTATATCTCTTTACATTCATTGCAAGTACATGGATGAATTATGACTCTACCATGGGTAGATGCAATGTTCTCCTTAGGAAAGGATATTACTTCACTCTGTTCATACAGTGATTTATCTATTGTTAAATATATATATAATCTTTATGTTCAGTTTTATTCTAATAAACTTAAATAATAATGTTTTGGTGGAGAGTTATATCTCTCACTGGGGAAATTTATAAATTGTCTCACCCCCGTGGGATCCAACATTTTTAGGTGGACGCGGATAAAGAAATAGAAATCCCTACAGTAGAGGAAGGACAACAACAACAGGTACAGCAGTGAGATATCATGTGGAGATATTGTCTGTCAAGTCATATAAATAGTAGTCTTATGTGTTGTCTCTGTACTCTCAGGTCCTCGGAGCTAGTAGTTAGTGCATTCTGTAAGGAGGCGAGATCACCTCCTCACTAAAATTTAACGGAAAATACAAAACATCCCTCAAATGCATAAAACGTTGATGAGGAAGGATGCTTGCATAATAATTCCATTTAAATAAGCATGAACCAAATACATAAATGTCAATAGTAGCAGTGGAAGAAAAAGATGAGAAGCCTATGCTATTACATGGCTCTAACAAAATTTTAATACATAGCTTGAAAAACAAACTAAAGGATCTAGCAATAGCAACATATGCATGATGGTAGCTCTACTCATGTCCTGGTACTCCTTGCCCTTGATCTAGTCCTTGCCCTGGTTCTGGGTGGTTGGGGGTCACCCAGCAAAAGGAGGTAAAAAGTTTGTGTCAAAATATGATTAAGGACAAGTACATTTTTAGCATATGGCAAAGTAAAGATTTACTACACTAAGAGATTTCAAGAGTATGAGGCATGTCAACAATTTAGATTTCTGCCAAGCAAAATAATAAGTAATGAGCAAGCATGATATATTATGACTAAATTAAGCTAATATAGGGATGAGGCACCTACCTAACCTCAACCTAGAGGAGAGGGGGCATTTTAATATCCCCTAACCTCCAATGTATGTATAAAAAGTGGGGAGAATTTTAACGTTTCCTTGGGTGAATTTTAACATGCCCACTATGGGTGGTTTGTACTCATGTACACTACATTAGTTAATTAGTCATTTACATCATCATCATGCTTAAAATAATCAAATGGTAGACATAGGAAATTTGCAACATAGCATGTGGGATCCAAGACCCAATAAACATTAAAGTACTCACAATAAGCAAGTTATGTATAACAAATGTGTAAGCTTAATCCACAATAAGAAAGATATGGTATAGCAAGTATATAGGCTCATGCCTCATTGGGAAAATAGGATTGAATTAAAATGATGCCCAACTTAGGTGTTAGAATGCACATACTTGATATAGGATCCCTAGATATGATTTTTCTAGCAAACGATTAATTCCAAGCCCCTAGGTACAAGGTTCATTACATATATTAGTTATTTGAAAGAGATTAAGTGTAAAGTGCCCAAAATTTGGACCTTCTAAATAGACCATCGATTTTGGGCTTGAAAACCTAACCAATTGATTCCTAATATTTTTCTAGTTAATAAAACATATTTATTTAACAAATTCGGATTTAGGATGCATTAGTTATCATATTTAGAATATTTAATTTGATTAAGATGGTACACACATTAAATATCGAAATAAGATTGAGATTCAGTAATAAAAAACCTTAAAATCAAATTCTACATGAAACAAGCTTTCAAATGAGTATTTATTTGCATTTTTTCCGATGAAGTATTAATTTTCTATGATTTATTTGCTCTGAGCCAATCAGAGAGCGAGAAAAAGCCACGTGGGCTTGGTGACTTGAGCAAGGAGAGGGAGGTGAATGAAAGAAATAACCCCGATGTCAAAACAGAGAGTGAGGCGCGTGCGGGGGTAAAAATGTAAAATTTCACGGGTTGATCCTTCCTCACGCACCAGCCATGGCTGCGGAGAAGGAGCTTCCCCATTTGGGTGTTCCCTCAAATCTTGACCAAATTGGACGTATAGGTACTCGAAATGAAGCTTACGATGGGAGGAACTCACCGGTGTACTTTATTGGGGCTTTGCTATCACCAAGAGTCCAGGAAATGGGCCACAAGTTAGGGAAGAAGGTGGGGTTGTCGGAGCTAAATGGGGAATCTTCAGCCAAATTAGTGCTAGGAAGGAGTTGCTAGGGGGCGACGGAGGTGTGGGTATACCTTTTTATAGTTGAGGAGGCTCGTTGAGCTGAAACGTCAAGGGGGCAGAGCATCCTTGGCCGGCGCCATTGGGCATTTCGGCCATAGTGCATGAGAGTGAATGAGTGACGGCTTGAACGATGCGTCGGAGCACGGCGGTTCATTTGGCGAAGGAATCATGTGAAAAAACCAAGAAACAAGGGAGAATGAGGTGGAGAAGCCTAGGTGTTGGCTTGGTCGGTGGGCTGGAGGTTGAAGACGAGATGGATGTCGTTGGATCGGGATCAGACGGTGATCTGGTGTGACGTCCCCGGATTTTTGGCTTCTCCAAACCCTATTGGGAATGAGAGGTCAGAATCTGAAAACATCATCCAATCATATCAGAGAGCGATGCGGAAGCATAATACGCATACATGAACATACAACCATAACGTACTCAACATTCAACATGCATATTTATACAACATGAATTATTACATAATGATTTACAATTACATATTGAATGAAGATTCTATAGTCTAAGAACATATATGCTAAACTAGGATCTACACAATAGGTACAACCTATACAACTTGCTCACATCATGTACTTTTCTCCCATGCTATCTCTGAACCTAAAACATATGTGAAACAACAAATCAACACACAAGGTGTTGTGTACGTGGTTAGAAAGATACATACTAATATGTTTGCATAATTGAAATAACTTGAGAAAGAAAGAGTAAAAGAAAACATTGTTTAAAGCGATAATCAGGTAAACATTCCTTTTATTTCTTTCACTTTGATGTGGTTGTACTACACATACTTGCACTTGACTTACATCTAGTGTGGGCAATATAGTATCATCATACATCTAACATGGGCCAAGGAACCATACATCCATGTTAGGCAAAATACATCCACACCAGGGTATGTTCTCTAGTAGCTACAACCCATCATACTCATTTATGTTCTATTAGATTTGGCAAAGTATAACTCATACTAGTTCAACCAAGCAATCATATCCAAATACGAGCATTCAAGATATCACATATCATATGCAACCAGAAAACTAGTCTTATACTTAATAAATCCCACGTACCTGAGTTCAGAGATTTCTAACTTATCCTTGATCATCTAGAAGTCTGGTCATCACCTGATTAAGACAAGACCACATACTATCATCAGATTCTCATCATCTTAACCCTAGTCATGTTCATTAGGGTTTATATTATCTCATTAGGATATTCCAATGTTTACTTGCATTATTGTCTTATATTTATCTTACTGATGTCATTTTCCAGATTATGATTCATTATCTGAATATTAGGTTCCATATCCTTTTTGTTCAAATATTAACCCTGGGTTATATATATTATTCAAAATAGGGTTACAACCCATGTATTAAGGGTCATCTTCATATAACATGAATTCTATGCATATAACTGATCTCAGATTTATATATTATCTTTCAGTTACAGATATGAGAATGTTCTGTGAATTTTATCATTTATTGGGCATGCATGTATTAATTGCATTATCTTTAGTGTTATTAGCTCTAATTAGACATATTAATAAAATCATGTAATTTCGTACATCAACATGACCATATCTGACATCATATGCATTCTGTACATACTTGTGGACTTACTTATATTTTTCCATGATTTTATGTCATCATTTGCTATTTATTATCCATTAAACAAGAATTACACATCTTACATGATATCACTATTATTAGTGCATAAAAATTCTGATATTCTACTTCCATTTTGTTCTACGTGTTTTCTGAGAATTTTGGTACCTTATTTGTATTTTTTTGATAAACATGCTATTTATTATGAATTATGCAAGATCAGGGGAATTTCTGGGAATTTGCCTTATTGTGGCCAATCACGCACTGCCACGTGGCCACCATGGTGGGCGCAACTCTTGCCTTCCTGGCTTGGATGAGCCAGTCGATCTATGATCTGTTTCGGTCTGTTGTGATGGACCGGCCGGTTCCTGGCCTGACCCGATCCTTTTCCTCTTCTTCACGATCATCGGGCACCTCTCTGTCTCTGTTGCTGCTTGCTCGAGCAGCAAGATGTCTACTCCAGCGAGGTGATGAGGCTCCTACTGTGAGGACCAGGGTGAAAAGGATGCACCCCCACCTTTGTCTTGTGCTTCCTCGTTGATGCGGCTAGCTAGGTGGGTGTAGCTCCCTTTGGGGCTCTGTGCCGCCATTGTGGATGGAGAGGTCGTTGGAGTAGGGAGGTTTGGAGGATATCCATTGATTGGGATCATTGGGATTTGCCGCGGAGCATCCCAGCAGCGAGCCGAAGATGTTTGGGGGGTGGATTTGATGTGGGGTTCTCTGGGGTAGTGAGGCGATGGTGGTTCTGGAGGTAGAAGATGATGGAATGGGGAGAGGTGTTCTGGGTGGTTTTGCCAGAATTGATAGTCGGAAAAGGGGAAAGAAGGGTTGGCGAAGCTGATGGTGGCCTTAAATGGGAGTGAGGCAGTGCAGAGGGAAAATCCCTAAAGGGGCGCCACCTCCTATGAGAGGCGCGGAGATAAGGGGAGCTCATTCCCCCTGATCCGAGGGCGAGGGGGGTTGAGTGAGGGCTTGTTAGGTTCGGTTTGGGGAGACGAGGTCGTCTAGAGGGATAAATCTTCGGGATTTGAAGTGAGGTGGCGACTCGCTGATGATCAGCCTTGTTCTCACCTCCCCACCCTTTTCGGGAGGTTGAAGACGGATTCCCAGCCCTTGGATCCCGCGTGATCCAAAGGGGCAAAATCCCAAGGTCAGAAGCGGGTGGAGCATCCATAGAAGCCACGTGACACATTTATGTGTCACGGCCTGGTCATTTAAACCGAAACTTAGGTCCTAGGGTTCAATGTGCATGAATATATGCACCAAAATTCAACTGCTATATCTCCTAATTGGATAATCCATTTGAAATGAAATTTCAGGCGTAGCTTTATAAGGTCATGATGTAGCTGTGGCATAAGTTTGGGAATGAAATTCGAAGGTTAGGCATGGTTATTGACTAAGCACATTAATACCTAAAGTTCACCTTCATGTGACACTTAGGGTATTACATTATGTGAAAATGATAGGCCATTTAGTCAAGATTGACTCCAGAACTTCAACATTGGTTCATATATATATGATTCCTCAAAAGAATTTATTTCTCTACTCAACATATCACTAAATGAATGATTGGTCTTATGAGGACTTAATCAATCAGAAAGGGTATTCATTCACAATTGAATTCAATTAGGCACCATTGTCCTCCATCATGTTTCCAATCACCTAATTTGGGTGAAGGAATCCATGATTATATTACCAATTCATCAATTTGGTATTCGACATCTTACATGGAATGCTTGTCTCTCAATTATTATATATGTTATTAAAACTCAAAAATCTAGGTTATCACATTCACCCCACCTTATTTAGAATTTTGTCCTCGAAATTCAACTAATCTCATCCTTAAGAGGCTATTTTGGGGTCGAACTTCATATACATCATTATTTCTTAGGTTCTAATACCACCCTAGTTGCATGCACTCTAAATTGTCAGCTTAGGGTCTAGAGATTCTTGGGTGTGTCCACCCCACCTTATATATATGTGGAAGCATCACTTAATGTCTTAGCCATAACATGACATTATGATATCTTAGGATTACATCACCCCTAAGGGTACATGTTTTATTCATACTTTTAATGTTCAGGAGGAAATCCATTTATATGCCATGATATTCAGATCGTTCAAATCTAACATCATTAACATCTTATAATGATTTCAGCATTAGAGGAGATTTATCTTCATCCTTGATATTAGAAAAAAAAAATTCCACTTAAGAAGGGCTTACGCAACATGTTTGACCATTAGGGTTTCACCCTATGGTGTGATATTCATACTCAACTTAGAAGCATATATTGAGAAGGATCAAAGTTACAAACTCTATTTCTGATCATATATTTTATGACCCAAAAATATCTTTATATCAAGTTCATGAGTTCAACCTTTTATGTCTTGCATGTATTATGTGAAGGGAAAAAGAGAATATACTAAGTTTATCCCATGATCTCAGCATCATATCTTTCATGTTTCATATGAAGGGGAAGAGAATATTTTAAAGTCAAACTTATCATGATTTCAATCTTGGGTGCTACATGTATGATATAGGGGGAAATATATAATAGGTCCAGCTTATACGAGTGACTCCTCATATATAAATCATCCATATAGCTCAAGTGAGGTTTCTAGAATCATATATTAAGAAAGAGAAGAAGAAGAATAAGAAGGGACAACATGTGGGAGTATCTTATGCACAATGCATTTTACTCCAAGAACTTTTATTTCATATATCACCTCACTTGCAGCTAATGATGAGATTCACAAAATATGTCACTCTAGCTAGGACCTAACTCAGCTAGAGGATTGACTTTATCAAATGGGTCATCTACCCATCCTTTTCTTTTACCCAATTCTCACATATAGATTTGAATCGTGTGTAAGGACTCAACTCAACACTCAAGAGTAATCTATTGTAGGACATTTTTAAAAAAAAACATATCTCATATATTGGAGGCTATGTCCTATGACCTTCCCCCTGTGGGTCTTACTCTCTGTAGAGTTCACCACATATCTCATCCTACCACTAGACATCCTCCTTATATAAGAGCTTGAGGCTCATGCACACTCATCTCTATCTTAACTTAGCTTATCTTAAGTAGGAAAAGGGAATGTACTTTCATCATCAAGATTTTGCATAAATTCTACAAAATTGGATTCAACTAGTATACAATTTAAACCTTTGTAAGGAAACTTATACTATCAGAGATCAAACTTAGATAAGATTGCACATGCTTATTTCAACTATCATTCTATCATCCACTCCATGTATCACATATCTTGATAAGGCTCTAGACATCTAATCTAGACTACTCTCTCTTCTAGACTGATGTCAATCCCTTTCACTTAGGTTGCATGAACACCCACTACTCTCCTGTGTGAGGGACACATTTTTATATTTACATATATCTAATAAAATATTATATAATTTTTCTCTGAGAAGGCAGACGTCAGAGAAAACTATCGAGGCTCGAGCCAATTGGAAAACAAAACCAAATTAGCAAACTCGAGTGTCCCACACACATTAGATAGTCTAGTGGCATGTCACCTAGTGAAATGGTAAGAACGAGATATAGACTAGTGTAGCTACCCAATACATATGAGCTCTATATGGAAAGGGTTTCTCACACTTGTCTAAACCTAGTTCTCGAACATCTAGGTTCTAACTTAGAAGCTAAGTCAAACCTTATTCCTATAGAACAATTTACTAAGTTTCTAAGGTTTAAAGTGAAAGGTGAGATTTAGGTTTAATGTTTCATGGTGAGCAACTGTTAGGTGTATCTATTGTTCATGCTCTGATACCAACTGTGACGTCCCCAGATTTTTGGCTTCTCCAAACCCTATTGGGAATGAGAGGTCAGAATCCGAAAACATCATCCAATCATATCAGAGAGCAATGCGGAAGCATAATACGCATACATGAACATACAACCATAACGTACTCAACATTCAACATGCATATTTATACAACATGAATTATTACACAATGATTTAGAATTACATATTGAATGAAGATTCTATAGTCTAAGAACATGTATGCTAAACTAGGATCTACACAATAGGTACAACCTGTACAACTTGCTCACATCCTGTACTTTTCTCCCATGCTATCTCTGAACCGAAAACATATGTGAAACAACGAATCAACACACAAGGTGTTGTGTACGTGGGTAGAAAGATACATACTAATATGTTTGCATAATTGAAATAACTTGAGAAAGAAAGAGTAAAAGAAAACATTGTTTAAAGCGATAATCAGGTAAACATTCCTTTTATTGCTTTCACTTTGATGCGGTTGTACTACACATACTTGCACTTGACTTACATCTAGTGTGGGCAATATAGTATCATCATACATCTAACATGGGCCAAGGAATCATACATCCATGTTAGGCAACATACATCCACACCAGGCTATGTGCTCTAGTTATTTCAATTATGCAACCAGAAAACTAGTCGTATACTTAATAAATCCCACGTACCTGAGTTCAGAGATTTCTAACTTATCCTTGATCATCTAGAAGTCTGGTCATCACCTGATTAAGACAATACCACATACTATCATCATATTCTCATCATCTTAACCCTAGTCGTGTTCATTAGGGTTTATATTATCTCATTAGGATATTCCAACGTTTACTTGCATAATTGTCTTATATTTATCTTACTGATGTCATTTTCTATCTAGTAGCTACAACCCATCATACTCATTTATGTTCTATTAGATTTGGCGAAGTATAACTCATACTAGTTCAACCAAGCAATCATATCCAAATACGAGCATTCAAGATATCACATATCATATGCAACCAGAAACCTAGTCTTATACTTAATAAATCCCACGTACCTGAGTTTAGAGATTTCTAACTTATCCTTGATCATCTAGAAGTCTGGTCATCACCTGATTAAGACAAGACCACATACTATCATCAGATTCTCATCATCTTAACCCTAGTCGTGTTCATTAGGGTTTATAATATCTCATTAGGATATTCCAACGTTTACTTGCATTATTGTCTTATATTTATCTTACTGATGTCATTTTCTAGATTATGATTCATTATATGAATATTAGGTTCCATATCCTTTTTGTGCACATATTAACCCTGGGTTATATACATTATTCAAAATAGGGTTACAACCCATGTATTAAGGGTCATCTTCATATAACATGAATTCTATGCATATAACTGATCTCAGATTTATATATTATCTTTCAGTTACAGATATGAGAATGTTCTATGAATTTCATCATTTATTGGGCATGCATGTATTAATTGCATTATCTTTAGTGTTATTAGCCCTAATTAGACATATTAATAAAATTATGTAATTTCGTACATCAACATGACCATATCTGACATCATATGCATTATGTACATACTTGTGGACTTACTTATATTTTTCCATGATTTTATGTCATCATTTGCTATTTATTATCCATTAAACAAGCATTACACATCTTACATGATATCACTATTATTAGTGCATCAAAAGTCTGATATTCTACTTCCATTTTGTTCTACGTGTTTTTCTGAGAATTTTGGTACATTATTTGTATTTTTCTGATAAACATGCTATTTATTATGAATTATGCAAGATCAGGGGAATTTCTGGGAATTTACCTTATTGTGGCCAATCACGCGCTGCCACTTGGCCACCATGGTGGGTGCAACTCTTGCCTTCCTGGCTTGGATGAGCCGGCCAATCTATAATCTGTTTCGGTCTATTGTGATGGACCGGCCGGTTCCTGGCCTGACCCGGTCCTTTTCCTCTTCTTCACGATCACCGGGCACCTCTCTGTCTCTGCTGCTGCTTGCTCGAGCAGCAAGATGTCTACTCCAGCGAGGTGTTGAGGCTTCTACTGTGAGGACCAGGGTGAAAAGGATGCACCCCCACCTTCGTCTTGTGCTTCCCCGTTGATGCGGCTAGCTAGGTGGGTGTAGCTCCCTTTGGGGCTCTGTGCCGCCATTGTGCATGGAGAGGTCGCCGAAGTAGGGAGGTTTGGAGGATATCCATTGATTGGGATCATTGGGATTTGCCGCGGAGCATGCCAACAGCGAGCCGAAGATGTTTGGGGGGTGTATTTGATGTGGGGTTCTCTGGGGTAGTGAGGCGATGGTGGTTCTGGAGGTAGAAGACGATGGAATGGGGGAGAGGTGTTCCGGGTGGTTTTGCCAGAATTGATGGTCGGAAAAGGGGAAAGAAGGGTTGGCGAAGCTGATGGTGGCCTTAAATGGGAGTGAGGCAGTGCAGAGGGAAAATCGCTAAAGGGGTGCCACCGCCTGTGAGAGGCGCGGAGATAAGGGGAGCTCATTCCCCCTGATCTGAGGGCGAGGGGGGTTGAGTGAGGGCTTGTTAGGTTCGGTTTGGGGAGACGAGGTCGTCTAGAGGGATAAATCTTTGGGATTTGAAGTGAGGTGGCGACTCGCTGATGATCGGCCTTGTTCTCACCTCCCCGCCCTTTGCGGGAGGTTGAAGACGGATTCCCAGCCCTTGGATCCCCGCGCGATCCAAAGGGGCAAAATCCCAAGGTCAGAAGCGGGTGGAGCATCCATAGAAGCTGCGTGACACATTTATCTGTCATGGCCTGGTCATTTAAACCAAAACTTAGGTCCTAGGGTTCAATGTGCATGAATATATGCACCAAAATTCAACTGCTATATCTCCTAATTGGATAATCCATTTGAAATGAAATTTCAGGCGTAGCTTTATAAGGTCATGATGTAGCTGTGGCATAAGTTTGGGAATAAAATTCGAAGGTTAGGCATGGTTATTGACTAAGCACATTAATACCTAAAGTTCACCTTCATGTGACACTTAGGGTATTACATTATGTGAAAATGATAGGCCATTTAGTCAAGGTTGACTCCAGAACTTCAACATTGGTTCATATATATATGATTCCTCAAAAGAATTTATTTCTCTACTCAACATATCACTAAATGAATGATTGGTCTTATGAGGACTTAATCAATCAGAAAGGGTATTCATTCACAATTGAATTCAATTAGGCACCATAGTCCTCCATCATGTTTCCAATCACCTAATTTGGGTGAAGGAATCCATGATTGTATTACCAATTCATCAATTTGGTATTCGACATCTTACATGGAATGCTTGTCTCTAAATTATTGTATTAGTTATTAAACTCAAAAATCTCGGTTATCACATCTGGGGTGCGTGACAAGGATATCAAAGGACAAAATGATATAAATGAGATTCGATTGATATACTATAGTCATACTTTATTGAAACTTGTAAAATGTATTTGAAGGGTCAAATGAAGTCCAAATGACCTCAAATTTTAACCATATGTTTATGAAAACACCTAGAACGATGCTATACATTTACTTTTTCATTTTACCCCATATAAGGCCCATAATAAATTTATTTCCCATTAACATATATATTAGTGTATAAATTGGGTAAATTAATGTGAAAAGGCATTATGATAATTTTTCTTGTTGTATTTTCCAGATAGGCCAACCAAGAGGCTTTCCCCACTCAAATAATTACATTACATGATTTTATACACTCATAAGGAGAGAGAGAAAAATAAAAGGGGGGTTATTAATTATTTTTCACCCATTATACATGAGATTTGTATAATTACATTATCCATTGATAAAATCTTATTTATGCAACATTTATTTTGTTTTTGATAACATTTACATCATTGCCCTTACTAAAATAATAATAGAGGTAATTTGTGCACTAACCCTTGAGTTGGCATGAATATGTTATCCAGACCATAAAATTTCCTTAAATTCAATATTAAGGACAAAGCAAAGGGGAAAAATGAGATAGCACAAAACATGGGGTGGAAATTGCAAAAAAAATTTGAAACTCATTTCGTTACAACACTCCACCCGTTAGAAAAGATTTTGTCCCCGAAATCTCAGACAAAAAGAGAAGGGTGAGATCGGAACATTTCATCTCTCAGCTCCCAAGTGGATTCCTCTAACCCATGGTACTTCCACAACACCTTTACTAACTCAATCTCCTTATTCTTCAACTGTTTAACCCGAGTGTCTAGGATCTTCACAGGTAACTCCTCATAGGTTAGGTTTTCATGAATCTCCAGAGGTTCTATAGTGAGCACATGAGAAGGATCTTTCACATACTTCCTCAGCACTGAGACATGAAAGACATTATGGATCTTATCATAGGTACGTGGAAGAGCTAGATGATATGCACGATCCCTATCTTAGCCAAGATCTCAAAAGGTCCCACATAACGAGGACTAAGCTTTCCTTTAACTTTGGATCGGACAATCGGGCGTATAGGCTTGACCTTCAAAAACACATGTTCACCTACTAAGAAGCTCACATCAGACCTATGTTTGTCGGCATACATCTTCTATCAGTCTTGAGTGGCTTTCATACGCTTCTTAATCAGCTGAACTTTCTCTATCATCATATGCATGTTATCTGTCTTCACAAGAGCGCGTTCACCCACATCATCCCAATGCAACGGGGAACGACAAGGCCTTCCGTACAAAGCTTCGTACGGAGGCATCCCTATAATGGCTTGGTAGATATTATTGTATGCAAACTCGGTCAAGGGTAGATATCTATCCCAAGCACCTCCCCAATCCATCACACAAGAATGAAGCAGATCCTCCAGAATCTGCACAGTTCTTTCTGACTGGTCATCAGTTTGTGGGTGATAGGCAGTTCTGAACCGTAGGTCAGTCCCCATTTCTTCTTGAATTTGACTCCACAACCGAGAGGCGACCTTGGGATCACGGTCAGAAACTATCACTTTAGGTACACCACGCAGAAGAAATATCCATTCCAGATATAATTGTGCCATATCCTCAACCTTGTATGTGGACTTGAAAGGCAAAAAGTGGGTAGACTTAGTGAGCCGATCAATCACAACCCACACGGCATCGTAGCCTTTCCTAGTTTTGGGAAAACTTGTGACAAAGTCCATTGTTATCTTCTCCCACTTCCATTCTGGAATTTCAAGTGGATGGAGAAGACCACCAGGTCATTGGTGCTCTATCTTCACTTGTTCACAAGTCAAGCATCTAGATAGAAATAGAGTTATATCCTTCTTCATATTCTTCCACCAAAAACTACGTTGTAAGTCCATGTACATCTTCGTCGTGCCAGGATGTATAGTGTATTTGGAACCATGAGCTTCATTCAGAATGTTCTGACATAGCTCGCCTACCTCAGGAACCCACAATTGTTGACGAAAACAGAGTGCACCATCAACTCCAAAGGAGAAGTTACAGTGTGGTTTTAGGGTTAAGGTCTTCATTTCTTCCAACTCGGGACTTTCTAACTGGGCAGCAACAATATCCGAAATCCAACTTGGGGTGATTGACAAGCTAGCCATGTGAACACATAGCTTGTCTTCATCTTCTTCATTTGAAATCTCTATAGGTTGGGGTTGCCATCCAGAAACATACTCCAGAGTTTTCCAAACAGAACAAGTTATAGCAGCAAAGGTTCTGACTTTCTTTCGACTCAAGGCATCAGCAACTACATTGGCTTTATCGGGATGATAAGTGATGGTAAAGTTGTAGTCCTTTAGATATTCCATCCATCAACACTGCCTCAGGTTCAGGTCTTTTTGTGTCAAGAGGTATTTTAAGCTTTTGTGATCAGTGAACACCTCAAACTGAACCCCATAGATGTAGGGTCGCCAGATTTTTAGAGCATGTACAATGGTCGCTAGCTCTAAATTGTGTGTAAGCCAGTTCTCTTCATTTGGCTTCAACTAGAAGGAGGCATAGGCAATCACTTTCCCTTCTTGCATCAGAACACATCCCAATCCTTGCTTGGAGGCATCAGTGTATATCACACAGGGTTTGCCTTCAATAGGTAATGCTAGCATAGGAGCGGATGTCAAGCACTTTTTCAACTTCTACAAACTATCCTCGCATTCAGGTGACCAAATGAACTTGACTTATTTTCGTGTCAACTTTGTCAGAGGAAGGGCTAGTTCAGAAAATTTTTTGATAAACTTCCGATAGTAACCTTCCAGACTGAGGAAACTACAGATTTCAGACGAATTCTTTGGAGCCTTCCATCTGGTCACAGCTTCGACTTTCGTGGGGTCAACAACAATGTGTCCTCCAAAAATAACATGACCCAAAAACATGACTTCTTTGATCCAGAACTCACACTTTGAGAATTTAGCATAGAGTTGATTTTCTCATAGTGTATTGAGTACTAGCCTCAAATGTCCACGATGCTGCTCTTTTGACTCAGAATATATCAAGACATCATCTATGAAAACCATGACGAATCGATCGAGGTAAGGACATAACACTCGATTCATTAGGTCCATGAAGGTAGTTGGGGTATTGGTCAAACCAAAAGGCATGACCAAGAATTTATAATGCCCGTATCTAGTTCTGAAGGTTGTCTTCAATATGTCTTCATCCTTCACCCGCATTTGATAATAGCCACTTCGCAAGTCCATTTTTGAGAAAACGGTAGTAGACTTGAGTTGGTCAAAGAGATCGTCAATACAAGGTAGTGGATAACGATTCTTCACCGTGACTTGATTAAGCATGTGGTAGTCCATGCACATATGCATAGACCCATCCTTCTTCTTTACAAACAAGACGGGGGCTCCCCAAGGTGAAACAGTTGGGTGAAGAAAACTCATGTCTAGGAGTTCTTGAAGCTGCTTCTTAAGCTCGGCGAGTTCAGCAGGTGCCAAGCAGTATGGCGGCTTAGAGATGGGTGAAGTCCTGGGTGCGAGTTCGATGGAAAATTCCACTTTGCGATTTGGGAGTAACCCAGGAAACTCTTCAGGAAAAACATTAGGGAAATCCTTTACCACTTCTACATGATCAAGAGCAGGGGATGTGGTATCAAGAACTATAGATGCAAGAAATGTCCTACACCCTTGCGAGATGAACTTTTCAGCTTTGATGGCTGAAATGATGAATTGTCATTCATCTCGCTTCCTACCCTTCGTGCACAATCTACCAACTTCAGGGTGCAACAAGCTAACCTTTGACTCTTCACAGAAAAGGACAGCCTTATATTTATTCAACCAATCCAGACCTAGAATAATGTTAAAGACTAACATTTCGAGCACGATAAAGTCGAAAGGGAACATCTTCCCCAAGATGCAAAGGTCTAAGGTTGGAAGCTTGAGACAAGAGGAACATATTCTACCTCTAGGGGTTTTGACATCTTACACATGGTCCATGAACTCAGTTTCTATTTTGAGCATAGCAACAAACTGTGTAGATATGAAGGTATTTAATGATCTGGAATCAAAAAGCGCCTTGACAGAGTATGTATTGAGATGTAAAGTACCTTCAATCACATTATTGTCATCACCAGCTTCCTCAGCATCCAAAGCAAAGACTCTTCCATTCCGCCTTTCCACATGCGGGAGACGTCCTTATTGGTTATTGATGCGGTTGTTGTTGTTATCATTTTGTGGAGGTAGGTTCTGACGTTGAGGTGGCTGCTAGGCTGGGGCTTGACCTTGAAGCTTGGGACAGTACGGACGAATATGACCGACTTTGCCACATTCATGATAGATAGGTGCGGTATGACCATCCCTACGAGGCGGTGTATTGCCTGCAGGACATTTCCCGGCAGGATGGGATCAAGAACATCTATTGCATTTGTCATGCCCTTGGAACCCACCAGAGTTCTTCCGTTAGTTGTTGTTGCTTGGTCTGGAAGACTGAAAACCAGGATAGGACTCAACAACTAGGGCTTTGTCCAGCATTTGCTGAAAGGTGAGCGGTAGTGGGGGCACAAGATGGCGCCCCACATTATAGTTGAATCCTTGCAGAAAGATGATTGCCCTACGCTCTTCTCCTAGGTCCACAGCATAACGCTCCAGCATAAGGAAGCACTGAACATATTCTGACACGCTCATATTTCCTTGCCACAGACTGTAGAACGCGGCCTCCTTCTACTTCAAATAGGCCGAATAGATGTACTTTGCTCTGAAAAGTTCGAGAAATTGTTCCCAGGTCATGCTCGCAGTGTCACAGGTGCGGGAAATCCTGTTCCACCATATTCAGGCTGGTCCATCCAGGACATAGGCTGCAAAGCGGACCTTTTGGTGTGGGGGACACCCCATGCCTTCAAAAGTACGTTCTAGGGATAACACCCAGTCATCTGCCTTACCCACCATGTTGGACTCATTTTCCCATTTGAAGTAAGGGGGCTACATCTTGATGAAGTTAGACAAGTGGAACTCCTTAGGCTTGTTGGCATTGGCAATGACTACAGAAAGCTTCCCCATAAGGGTGTCTGAGAGGAGTTGACGCAGCATAGTTAACTCCTTCTCGGGAGTCAAAGGAGTCTCAGGGGTCTCCAGGTTGTCGGTGTTGTTGTCGGAATTTTCACTGAACAGGCTACCCTTCCTGAAAGGCAAGGTCACATGGTAAGAATTCTAGGATTACAAGATAGAAAAAGACGAGGCTACTATTGCTTATAGGCATGCTATTTCGGTCACTCAGTATCATATCAGGCCAGGCCGGTGTCATATGAACCCAGGAGTCCTCGTTAACCAACTAGTGGGGAAGAGGAAAATATTACTGGCCCCAAGTTCTGACCCTTTCTAGACACCATCACTTTCAACTTTGTACCCTAGTAGCTACCCTACAAGCTCTGATACCATACTGTAAGGAGGCGAGATCACCCCCTCACTAAAATTTAATGAAAAATACAAAACATCCCTAAAATGCATAAAACTTTGATGAGGAAGGATGCTTGCATAATAATTCCATTTAAATAAGCATGAACCAAATACATAAATGTCAATAGTAGTAGCGAAAGAAAAAGATGAGAAGCATATGCTATTACATGGCTCTAACAAAAGTTTAATACATAGCTTGAATAACAAACTAAAGGATCTAGCAATAGAAACCTATGCATGATGGTAGCTCTACTCCTATCCTGGTATTCCTTGCCCTTGATGTAGTCCTTGCCCTGGTTCTGGGTGGTTGGGGGTCACCCAGCAAAAGGAGGTAAAAAGTATGTGTCAAAATATGATTAAGGACAAGTACATTTTTAGCATATGGCAAAGTAAAGATTTACTACACTAATAGATTTCAAGAGTATGAGGCATGTCAACAATTTAGATTTCTGCTGAGCAAAATAATAAGTAATGAGCAAGCATGATATATTATGACTAAATTAAGCTAATATAGGTCTGAGGCACCTACCTAACCTCAACCTCGAGGAGAGGGGGAATTTTAATATTCCCTAACCTCCAATGTATGTATAAAAGTGGGGATAATTTTAACGTTCCCTTGGGTGAATTTTAACATGCCCACTATGGGTGGTTTGTACTCATGTACACTACATTAGTTGATTAGTCATTTACATCATCATCATGCTTAAAATAATCAAATGGACATAGGAAATTTGCAACATAGCAGGTGGGATCCAAGACCCAATAAACATTAAAGTACTCACAATAAGCAAGTTATGTATAACAAGTGTGTAAGCTCAATCCACAAAAAGAAAGATATGGTGTAGCAAGTATATAGGCTCATGCCTCATTGGGAAAATAGGATTGAACTAAAATGATTCCCAACTTAGGCGTTAGAATGTGCATACGTGATATAGGATCCCTAGATATGATTTTTCCACCAAATGATTAATTCCAAGCCCCTAGGTACAAGGTTCATTACATATATTAGTTATTTGAAAGAGATTAAGTGTAAAGTGCCCAAAATTTGGACCTTCTAAATAGACCATCGATTTTGGGCTTGAAAACTTGACCAATTGATTCCTAATATTTTTCTAGTTAAGAAAACATATTTATTTACCAAAATTGGACTTAAGATGCATTAGTTATCATTTTTAGAATATTTATTATGATTAAGATGGTACACACATTAAATATAGAAATAAGACTGAGATTCGGTAATCAAAAACCTTAAAATCAAATTCTACATGAAACAAGCTTTTCAATGAGTATTTATTTGCATTTTCCGATGAAGTATCAATTTTCTATGATTTATTTGCTCTGAGCCAATCAGAGAGCAAGAAAAAGTCATGTGGCCTTGGTGACTTGAGCAAGGAGAGGGAGGCGAATGACAGAAATAACCTTGATGTAAAAATAGAGAGTGAGGTGCGTGCGGGGGTAAAAATGTAAAACGTCGCGGGTTGTCTCCTTCCTCACGCACCAGCCATGGCTGCGGAGAAGGAGCTTGCCCATTTGGGCGTTCCCTCAAATCTCGACCAAATTGGACGTATAGGTACTCGAAACGAAGCTTATGATGAGAGGAACTCACCAGTGTACTTTATTGGTGCTTTTCTATTACCGAGAGTCCAGGAAATGGGCCACAAGTTAGTGAATAAGGTGGAGTAGTCGGAGCTAAATGGGGAATCTTCGGCCAAATTAGTGCTAGGAAGGAGTTGCTTGGGGAGGCGACGGAGGTGTGGGTATAGCTTTTTATAGTTGAGGAGGATCGTTGAGCCGAAATGTCAAGGGGGCGGAGCATCCTTGGCTGGTGTCGTTGGGCATTTCAGCCACAGTGCAAGAGAGTGAATGAGTGACGGATTGAATGAAGCGTTGGGCATTTTGGCGAAGGAATCATGTGAAAAGACCAAGAAACGAGGGAGAACGAAGTGGAGGAGCCTAGGTGTTGGCTTGGTCGGCAGGTTGGAGGTTGAAGACGAGATGGCTGTCATTGGATTAGGATCGGATGGTGATCTGGGTGCATGACAAGGAGATCAAAGGACAAAATGATATAAATGAGATTCAATTGATATACTATAGTCATACTTTATTGAAACTTGTAAAATATATTTGAAGGGTCAAATGAAGTCCAAATGACCTAAAAGTTTAACCATAGGTTTATGAAAACACCTAGAACGATGCTATGCATTTACTTTTTCGTTTTACCCCATATAAGGCCCATAATAAATTTATTTCCCATTAACATATATATTAGTGTATAAATTGGGTAAATTAATGTGAAAAGGCATTATGATAATTTTTCTTGTTGTATTTTCGAGATAGGCCAACCAAGAGGCTTTCCCCACTCAAATAATTACATTACATAATTTTATACACTCATAAGGAGAGATAGAAAAATCAAAGGGGGTTATTAATAATTTTTCACCCATTATACATGAGATTTGTATAATTACATTATCCATTGATAAAATCTTATTTATGCAACATTTATTTCATTTTTGGGAACATTTACATCATTTCCCTTACTAAAAATAATAATAGAGGTAATTTGTGCACTAACCCTTGAGTTGGCATGAATATGTTATCCATACCATTAAATTTCCAGAAATTCAATATTAAGGACAAAGCAAAGGGAAAAAATGAGATAGCACAAAATATGGGGGGAAATTGCAAATTTTTTTTTTGAAACTCAGTTTGTTACACATTCTATAAAACATTGATGGGATATCCACATTATATGTACTATCTTTCCAAGAAGTTGAATCACATTGAGGCTTGTCATACAACAACTGAGAAGTATTGTTTGGCCTTCATACCTAGAACTAGGAAATTGTGCCACTATATAATGGCATTCCTCTATAGCTGATCACAAAGCATGAATCACTCCGCTACTTGTGCGATCGCCCTACCCTCACCATACAATGGGTCAAGTGGCGGGTAATGTTATTAGAATTTGATATCACATATATACTTGTGAAAGCAAGAAAAGTGCAAGCTTTAGCTTATTAGTATAAAAGATTTTCCACTCCCAGAAGAAGTGACACATGAGTACAAGTTCTTAAATGAAAACATAGAGATAAATATCCTACCTGACATGGTTATTCTTCAAAATCCCAATCTATGGATAATCTTATTTGATGGGACAAGAAATCACAAAGGAGTCAATATAGGAGTTGTCCTTTAGAGCCATCAAGAATAACAACCACTATTGGATTTCAAGGTCACCAACAATGTGACTGAGTATGAAGCATGCATCCTAGGAGTATATTGACAAACAATAAGGGGACACATCATCTTTAGGTCAATGATGAATCCCTCCTTGTAATATCTCAAGTCTACAACAAATGAAGGACTCAACATCATAATCTAGTTTTGTACCAAGAATACATGTTCTCTTTGGATCAAGATTTCAGACTTATCTCCTTGCACTTCATTAAAAGAGATAATAATGCATTTTTTTGTGCTCTTTCCACCCTTGCTTCTTGGATTTATGTCAAATATGAACAAAGCTTCTCTTTTAAAGAAGAGATGCCCCCTCAACATGCCTTTTGCATGGTTATCGACAACACATCCAACAACAAAGAGAAGGCTTGGTTCCATAACATCAAAGCATAGCCAGAAAGGAAAGACATACATGAATGCCTCTCGCTAAGAGATAAACATGCTCTCTGACGACAAGCCATGTAGTATGTCCTATGGGTAGGGCACTTATATATCTTACAACTAGAGTCTCATTAGATACGTCAAGAAGATAGAAGTAGAAGGAAGTTGGTGGATGATTTTGTGCTACACATATGAGCGCAGTCATGCTATCCAAGAAAATGCAACTTTTGGGATACTACTGGACCACCATTGTGATATATTATTGCCAATATGTTTGCAAACATCAAGTTTGTCAGATCCATAATGACTAAATTCGTGCACCTATTGATTAACTATACAACATGACCATGCCTTGTCCATTCTCAGCTAAGCGGATCGATTTTATTTGAAAGATAAATCCTAAAGATTCAAATAGGAATTTGTTCATCCTTATTGCAATAGACTACTTTACAAAGTGGGTGGGCTATCACCAACACTTCAACTCAATAGGTAATCAAGTTCCTCAAGAAGAAAATCTTAAGACAATACATGATACTACATCACATCATCTCCAACGATAGTAAGAGCTCAATTTCCAAAACCATCAGGGAGTATTTGGGGTCTTTGGGAAACAAATATCACCAAAATCCACACTACCATCCCCAAATGAACATAGCCTTAAAATATCCAACAAGAACCTGATAAAGATTATGAAGAGGACAGTCAGCTCCCATGCCAATTGTCATGAACACTTTTCAATGGACCGGTGGGCTCATCCAACTTCTATTTAAACTTATATAGGAGCTATGTCATATTTGCTAGTATATAGAATGGAGGCAGTCTTGCCCATCGAGGTCCAGGTTCCTTCGCTCCACATACTACAAGAAGAAGATATTCATGTGGCAAAGTGTATGCATGATCGACTCTATTACCTCAACACACTTGAAGAACAGTGAATAAGAGATATGCATCATGCCCAATGTTATCAAGTAAGGACAACTTAAGAGTTCAAAAAAAAGTTTCGTCCCAAAAATTTCCAAAAGGGCATCCTGGAAGTACACGTCATCCAAAATGTTGACTAGAGGCAAGTTCAACCCTAAATGGGAAGGTACCTACATTGTCTATGACATCTAAAACTGGGAAGACGTACGCCTGAAGGATAAGAATGGTGATATTCATCTTAATCACATAAAATCTAGCTTCATCAAGTGCTACTGCTATTCACAATCAAGCATCAATGACAAGAAAGCCTCTGGAAAAGATCCATATAAGGGAGCCAATTACTCCCACCATAAAAAATGCACTAGAAATCCTTTTGAGTACCTAGATGTGTCCCCACCATGCACCTTGAAATGAGGGTGAAAGTAACCTTTGGCCTAGTATGAAAGAAGCATTAGAGTTAACCTGGTACCCCAACGGTTCTCCAACCTAATTTACTTCATAAAATAAACCAAAATGAAATAGTTCAAATTTTTCATGTTATGGAAAAGGCAAGGTGATGCCCCATGATTGCTATCAAGAGAGGATTGTTGAAGCTATGAGTACCAAGGGAGATCTAGAGTCGATCCTCACAATGAACAAGTCATTACACCTATATCTAGGTAAATTCCACATAACACTAACATTTGTAGGGGTTGACTTAAAATGGGAACGATCAAAGTGTTGAAATAGAAGTTGAAACTCATTGCTTCTATACACACTTCATCTCTCTCAAAAATGGTCAATCAATACTTGGACTACCTAGGAGAAACAATATGAGAAATGTTCACTAGGAAACCCCATTCATAACTTACAAAACCATAATCTCTCATTCTAAGGACTTGAGAATCAATGTCCATTCAATGTTTCAAATTGAATAGATCACAATAGCTAGGCATACATATGATTGTGATGGATCGCTACACTAAAAGTGTGTCAGGAGTGAATCCCACCAAGGTGTTTCTAACACCTGTCACCTTATCCCAACTGGGTAGTAAGTTTTTATTGATACACATAAAATAGTTAAGCCCATAATCTTCCTTGCCACACAGAATGCACATGTAGGAAATCTTGATTGATCCAAATCACCTAATCTATAGCAAGGAGAGTCATAGTGATACGCAACTCAAAATAAAAAAAGGTCCTAAGTTTAAATGCATAAATAAACATTGCAGAGGGAATACCAAAATCATGTGTTGCACACCATGAACTAAAAAAGACCTTCATTTTGAAGTAAACCTCTTACAAGAAGTCTGGCATCTCTTGTCCATTAAAAATTATATATATAAAATCAAACATTCAAAATATATAAATCCTAAGTGTAATGGTGGTTTGGTCCTCTAGAAGGATCATAAGTTACTACCATTCAAGGTGCCAAGGCAAGCCATTCTAAGTACTCAGGAGAGCAGTCTCTATCAACATGGAACCAATCATGAGTCACTTTTGACGGTTCAAGAACATCTTCACAACCACCTCTTGAACTTGTCTAGAGTTGGACCTCAACATATTTAAGAAAGACATAATCACTTCAACCTAGTATGCATAGTGGCATTAGTTCAAATTATTCAACAACAACACTAGATAGTATGACACAAAATTACCCAAACCCACAAGATGATCAACCACCAAAAGCCAGGCATGGAAACCCCATAATTCAATTTGTCAATACATCACTCCATCTCCCCAACATACACCCTATGATGACAGACTAGAAATCCACCATGCCAAATCACCAAATAGTGGTAAAGGTTCATCAATTTGAATATGACATGACAAGTACTAGTTTGCAATGGTATAGTGAGAATTGGAGGATTCTGCATACCTTGCATGACCGATGACAAATAAATATGCAAGGCATTCAAAGGTCCTCGCATCTTCCCAATCAATTGGGCTTCATCTAAGCACTAATACAAATCGTCCAATCCCATGGGGACAACAATATTCTTCATCCAAATTGTAGTGATGACTCTAGATAAAGTATTCATCACTTGATCAATAATCTCTCTAAATAATAGCTCATCTAGGATGATCAAGGGGTATGAAAAAATGGGGTATCTCTTGATAAATAACACCACATTATGCTTCTCTTGTATGAATCCCGTAGGGAGGCAATATGAATAAACTGACCATATTTGGTCACTCATTGAGTATTGTGGGATTTCTTCACACTTAGAAGACTAGATACATATGCATACCAACTTGACTTCTTTAGCACAACATGTCAGCAACATGAAGGGGAAGTCGATTATTCTTTTCCATATCTTTCATAAGAGGAGTCAGAACAACATCCCAAATGGTAGGAATGAATGAGATAATCCTAAAATGGGATCACTGCCAAAATCATGTCGATAGAGATAGGAATGTAAGCCAGATAATGAAGATGATGAGTCACATCAAAACTCACCAACTCAAGTACTTCCACCTCAGAGAGATCTGTAATATAATTTTGTACAAGAGATATAATAATACGAGGATGCCTCAGGAGTGAAATTTCACTTATCACCCAGTCTCCCATGGCTCAGATTCTTAAAATACATGATATATAGAAAGGACAGAACTAGGCTTCCTTTATATCAGTTTTAATGGGATAATTCGTCTCCCAGAAACTCAGGGACTCTTTGTCCTTTTCACTAGTGAAACAATGTAATTTGACACAATTACCAACATCAATAGTCAATACGAACACATTTATCGAGGATGTGAGACTCCTTGTCCCATTTCCTCATGGATTGGAGCATTTCTCCACCTTGTCTAGGTACAGAGATCGAGGAAATCCTCTAGGATGACTAGGATCTTATGACACACCATTTTTCAAATCATAGTTTAAGTCAAAGATCACAAAACCAAAAATTCAATTTGACTTAAACTTAATATTTAATTTCAAAATTTAAAATGCCTTAAAAATAGAAACATCTTTGATACATGACTTTTCTTGTAGAAATATAAAATGCAACATAGAGTAAAATAATCAATAAGTTATAGATACATGTTCTACTTCTACAAAAACCTAGACAAATGTTTGGGCAAAACTTGATGATTAGTGGAAGAAGACCCAAAGGGCCTATGATTCCCGCTCACATCTAAATGAATAACACTAGTGAACCATCTATGACCTGAAGAAGAACTATTAGAAGGCACTTGCACAACTATAGAAATGTCCCTACAATGAGAAGAACCTACTCCAATTCTCACTGATGATGGATCTCTGGCCTGAACTGGGACCTTAGTGGGCTTGTGGTCTCCTCAAAATGTTAACTATATCCTAGTTGGATACTTGAACTAAAGAGTCTTCCCATCACACTTGTTCCTGCATCATGCTCCATGTAGGATGAAGTCCAGCCAAAGTCATCTGGAAAGTGACATGAGCCTCCAACGACAAAGTCCCAATGCAACCTCAGCCTCAGATTATCATCAAATCCTTGAGAAGAAACCAGCAAAGAAGTTCAAACCTCAGGAGGAGAGGCTACCTCTTGTGAAGGTAGATGACAAAAATCATATATGTGTCTATTTCTTCTCAACTAATCATAGTCAACCACCTACAAAGGACTCACGTTAGAACATTGTGATTAAATTAAGATATATCATATGGTAAAACATTTACAATTAGAGGGTGTCATAGATGATCATATGTCTCTATAGAAATAAATATCAGATAACCATGTAGGTAATACCACTCAAGGTACTCCATTTGTGTTACTTGACCCCACATCAGCTCCCAAGCATTCTATCAGATCCCAAAATTAGGAGGAACCAGTCTAGGAATAGGGTTGAAGGGGATGTTCTAGCCACTAGACTACTCACAATTAGTACACTCGCCCATGTACTATACACTCACATTGGGTGACACAAAGTAAATCTAGAAAGCATCTAGAGACAACGGCTCAAAGTAGGCCACACATGACATAGCCACATCGTCATGGTGAACCCTCATCATGATCATGAGTTTGACTTGGGAAATAAATAGGAAAATTTAAAGTCAACTAACGTACATCATATAAGATCATTTAGTATGAAATTACCACACATACCTTGACTAAAGTCATTATTTCCAGTTTGCCTCTCTACTACCTATATTTCACCCTACTACTACAACCCCCATTGATGAAAGGTGGGGAGAGAAACATACAACTAACGGGTTGGACCTCTCAGAGTAATGAGTTGATGGATCCACAACTACTCATAACCCATAACTACAAAATAAAGATCATTAAACTCACCAACCACATATATTTCTAGAAAAAACAGAGCACAACATGTAAGAACATATTGTAATCAAGCCTACGAACCTGCAAAACTCTACATAACATGTTCCATCTCCATCTTAGACTAGTCACCCACAAGACACCTCCTCAATCTCATCATCATGTGGATGTACATGCCTCCCTCCCATTCATAGGAAGGAGCCTCATTGAAGTTTAGAAGGAAGGAGAACCAACCAATTTCTCCCCTATTCCCAACATTGTTATTAAAAAGGAAACTAGTGATCAACGCAAAGAGAAATACCCTGACCCTTAGGAAAACACAAAAAGGGTCAATGGCACCCCACATCTCACCCCTAGTGAAAGAAGATGACTGAAAAACATGTGAACTTGACTTCATATTTACAAGCCATACCAATGTCATTAGGGTTCACCCATAATATCCCATCAAGGCAATGACAATCTAGAAAAAAATTGATGGGGAATTCCACTAAGCACTAACATGATAACCCCAACAAATCACTAGGGGTTACATCCATGTCACCAAAGTCAAAGTGGATGGTATTGGTTTTAGGGAAACACTAGTCAATTAAAGGAATAACATAGTGCCTATCACTATCCCACACCAAAAAGTTCTACCAAACCTGGTCCCCTTGAGTAGATCTAACTCCTCAACAACTAAGACAACATAGAACATTCCCAAGTCATTCTTATAGGTCCTCAAATACATGTTCAAAAATCCAAGACCCTAAAAAGACAAAGCGAGAGATAATTTCAAAGTTTGTCTCCACATGTGAACATCATAATTCAATATTTCCCCAAACACAATGAAAATAACGAGGAGAAAAGTTTCTATTCTATAATTCATTTCCTTCTTGATGACCTCAGAGATGTAGAATCATACACAACATGCTTAGATGAGATAAAAACCTCTCAACTGGGATCAAGTCCCCACGATCCTACTCGCACCACCAAAATGCCTTTTACAACCAAGCATATACTAGAAATATCATATTAATATATTGATTCATATGGTAAGGACACAATGAAACTGTGGTTACACCTCAATCCCCAATTTAATCACCAGCATCCTGCTCATCTACAATAAGGTCCCCCTCATTCCAGTTATAATCCATCATCTACATATTCACAATTGCAACAACATAAGCTTTACACAATAATTCAAATTGCTTCAATCTGACATTGGATGACAGAAGAAATGTTAAAATGACAAAAGCATCCAAATCATGGATAAAAATGTGTGTTCATATCATCTTAAACCTCCAATTTGTGAAGAGTATCAGGAAGGCCAAAATCTAGATTTCACCAACAAAGGCCAAAATGGACAAACTATACCTCTTAAAGATTCACAAAGTTGAAAACTATCAAAGATACTTCCAGAGTAGGAAATTTGGATCACTTCCACCATCCAAAATCACCACCAAGAACACCACCAAGAGGCCACCACCACACATTAATTCATGATCCTAGTCAATGGCATAATGTGGTGATCTACCACTGCTTTCTCTCTTTTAGTTGCCCCTACCATTGGTGTTTGTTTGATATGACCTCCTTTGTGCCCCCACTTCTTGGGAATGAGTGAAATGAGAGGGATTCCCATTTCACCTCTTTCAAAACTAAAACTTTTATGAACCAATCCTTCATACAATTCCTATAAAACTACTTTGGTCCTGGCTCACGACCTAAAATTGAACCAAATCATACCTTAATTCTTAAATTTTAGATGGTAGTTGTTCACGAACTAAAATTAAACTAACCATGTCTTGGTTTATAATTCACCAGATGGTCTCAAATCATGACATAAAAGTAACCAAAACTATTCTTGATTTCTAAATCTTTTGATCACCTATACTCAAATCAAGTAGATCCAGAAATTTGGGGATAGTTTCTCATCAATAATCTGGGGAGGTGGATGATAGTATAATGAAGGAACACATTTTTAAGGCCACCTTATCACCAGATGATCACCTAATAACCATCTCAACTTGTTAATGTTTTACATTGAACTAATAAACATCATAATGGACCATATAAGTAACCAATATAGTTACTGACTGAGAAGGCCATCTTAGAATTCTGAGTTTTTCTAACATCAAATGTTTAAAACTTGAGTGATCAAAGCCCTATCAAGGATAGGAAAATTCACCATATTTATCTCTTTAGGGTTATGGTCCTTGCCCTAAATCGTTCCACTCCAAAAAATACAGAAAAATTGTTGTAGGAAGAAATAGAGAAACGATGACTACTTTTTCAAAGATCTTTTCACAATCGAGAAGTTGTTAAAAATTATGATGACCACAAGACTCTTTATCATTAATAATGTTGACAGGATCAAATCATATTTGTTTTTTCTTAGAAGGAAAAGACATCACCCATGATCTCCACCCTCTATGAGGTTTATCAAAATTTCCTCGACAAGATTAACCTTCATGGCTTTTTGTGACCAAGAATGGGGGTCAGAGTTGGTTCAATATTATGGTTCTCATTCTTATCTCAAACCTTTCCTTCAGAGGGCCAAAGTGTTGACACCCCATTTTTCCTCACTTAGTTGAAATTCATGATTAATGTTAATTCTCTAGCTAATGATGGAGTCCATTCCAGATTCCACACACTTTACCATTATATGCATTTATTCCTATTTTTCCACATATTTAATCCAATTAATTCACCCACTTTTACCCAAATCATGGATTTTTATGAATATATCTTTTTTCAGACTAAAAGTTCAATTTGGTCCTCAAGTCTTCTTTTTATAAGCCTTTTTCATAACTTGCCCAGTTGAACTAACCTAAATAAAACATTTCCTTTTCCCCATGAATACTCAATTGGTTTTTTCTAGTAACTAAGGGACAATCCTCAATTATCTTTCTTACATTATTTTATTCAAAAAGTGGCTTTCAATGATTTCTCCGAGACTTTCCTAAAATAACTAGAAATTTGAAAAAATAATTTTTTACCAACTGAGGCAATCTGATGGGTCAGAGACATCTACCATGTGCCACATGTTTAATTGCCTCAGTCAGTGGGGCACACATTGTGACACATCACAAAAATCCTCAACCTTTTCTAAAAGTTTTGTCCAAAACATCAAATCTCAATTATATCATATAAATTCCCCCATATCCAATGTATCTCGCATGCCATCTAAGTCTCTTGAATACACATAGAGAAGTACCTCACTCTTTCATTATATACACTATTAGCAATCATCCTTCCTATAACACCACCTTCTTTTCAATGTCATTAGGTTGTAAAAAGTGAAATCAAATGTACCCTTGGATGTTTCTTTGATCTCTCTTAAATGCTTTTACTACTATAATTTTTTCATATCTACTTAAATTGCTCATATTATCTATGTACATGTCTCTAGTCATATAATCTTATTAAATGTTTTATATTGTTTTAGTTCATATCTTCTTATCATCCTCTAAAATCTTTGTATGCATTAGTGCTAGTCGCCCATGACAGTTCTCTGTGGTGGAAGTTCCTGAGATGATTAGGACCTCAATATACCTAAAAATTATGGCTTTTAGGGCTATGATGGGAAGGACGTGGACATATCCATCCCCCAAAGAATCACCCATAAATAAAACATTGTTTATAGTTTTCTTTTTTTTTTTTGAGAAAATTGTTTTATAGTTTTCTTGTTTATCTAAAAAATTGTTTATTCTCAAAATACTTTAGAATAGGTTACTAACATTTTATCTAGATAGATAGGGTGATAATCCTTTTCCACTTCTAACAAAATTGTTGAATCTGAATTTCTAGTTTTGTTTTTTAGCTATCTAATTCAAATGCTAGATCAACTTTCCATCACAGACTCTCAATGATTTATTCTATTTTCCCCTCACTTTACATATAGAATGTGTTGGCGACTCGAAAACCATTTTTCCTTATTTTTCTTGTGACCACCAAACAAGTTTCACTACCAAAGATATACATGGAACACATATTATTTTTTTGTTTATGATGTGACAATTTTACCCAGATTGAGATTGGTTCACGTGAACTCAATCTTGTTTCAATATATTTTAGAGAGAGATATGATCTATGACCCGGTAGGAACCAACGACACCCTACTTCCATACACAATCCACCTCCATTAGTGTGGGAGAGCAGAGACGTGAGCACATGAAGACTAAATTTGGAGACTCACTTCATCAGTCATGCTTACATGGAAGAGTAATATTATTTTATAGGGATGCACACCATATTTATGTAATGAAACTGCATAAACTTATCTACAAAAAGGTAAATATCACAATCCCTTTATTGTTCAACACATTTTTCTAGAGAGATCCTAACGTAGGGTCTCCATGATTTTTTTGTCTTCAACTTTATAATATTCCCATCCGAATACCCAACAATTGTTGTGAAATAAATTAATGACTTTTAAGGATGACGTGATAGAAACTAAAAGATCTTGTACCCACTTGGTAAAGTAGTTAACAAAAACTAGTATGAAGCAATGACTTCTACAAGCCTTTGTGTGCATCATGCCACTCATGTCAATCCCTATACTTCTAGTAGCCATGCCATGTCCACAATGTACATATGAGTCAGAGGTGAGTGTATGTAATCAACATATGTGTTGACAATTTTTGCATTTTTGAACGTATTTTGAACACATTACATCCATTGTGCTCTAGTAGTTTTCAAGAAGTGCATTTGTCAAGGGAGGAACCACCCGCGTGATTTTCTTACATTGTGTCCCTTACATCATTCTATCTAGGAAACTTAATTTTTTTATTAGTCAAGTGTAATTATATTTTTTGGATCCTAAAACATGATTAGTTGACAAGAAATGATATTTTGTTTGGTCCCACTTGGAGGTGCCTTTTCAATAGAGTTGGCCTTTTTGTAACTATTGATGTCATAGAACCCCAGGCTTTCCTCTCAGCTGATGTATATGGTTTTATTTATAATTAGGCTCGTAAAATTGACAAGTTTACATTGACATTGAAGAATTATGTATCTTCTACACTGAACCAAGAAGCTATGGTTGTCAGTATGTGGTCTTCCCTTTTGTAGTGGGTGAGCATGATTTGATCAAATCCTTCTTCCAGTTCGAAGAGGAACTATTGGTATTGGATGATATCTTTTACATCGTATTCAATTCATGAATGAATATGTGACATGAGTAACATTGAATTTCCTACGACATCAAGTTTATGGATACACAATATATCTAGATTCTTGTAGGCTATAACAAACTAAAACCTAGCTTCTTGACCCAAATCATATGTCTTGGGGGATAGTTAACTTGGTTCTTTGGATTTAGCCAAACAAGGATAAAGATATACACATTAGTAGCTTAACTAAAGCCCTAACATGTAAACATATAAACAAATATGATCTAATGCTCTAATAATTAATCTTTAGACCAATAAAATGTGTCACATGTGATAATGATGATCAAAGTAAGATGTTAAAATTATATGCATATAAAACTAAAATGTCCATAATAAAGAATAATGTTACAATATTCAAATAAATATGGAATAATACCCTGATGAGACCAAAGATAAATACATATAAATTTCGTGCATAATAATAAAATTCAACCCTTTTGGTAATAAGAGTGAAGGTAAAGTTACAGAATTAAATAAATAATAAAGATTATGAAATAAATACAATGATGTCAAGCCAAAAATGTTAATTTATAGAAAGAGATCTCATAGGTGAAATCTAATGTGAAATTTGAATTCCTTGGGTCCCAATTGCCTTGGGATTCAAGTTTCACATTATTTACTTGATAATAATTAATTTAATTTAATTTGAAAAAGAAGATATGAGTTTTTCCCCAAAATATCAAATAAAATAATAAATGACTCCAAAATATGAAAACAAATTTAGATTCGAAATTTAAATGCCAAAATTAGCCAACGTGTGAAATTCCATCTAATTTGGACAATCTTAAATATTTTATTTAATTTAAGAGAAAGAATATAATTTAAAGAACAAAAATATTTAATACTATATTAAAAAAATAATTAATGGAAAAATCATGTTCCTCACATTAAGTGTTGTTAATAGGCGAAGTTTCATATTTTTAGAAAGTTTCTAGGTGCCTCTAATTCATTAAAAGAATAAATTAAGTGATAAGATTTAAAAATATTAAATAAAATATTTTTATTTGTAAAAACAATAAAATAATGCCAAAATCGGATTCCTCACCCTAAAATTAGCTAACCTACTAAATTTAGGTTTATTTGTACTTCGTTTGCACCATCAAATAATTATAAAAAGTTTTATATGTTTAATGCATCAAAAGAACAAAGTTGGAAGGTTGTATTAAATGTCACTCATTGCAGATCCGCATCAACCATCCAATGTAGATCGGATGGCTAGAGAGTTGTCTCCTACCTTGAGTAGGAGATACCCATATGAATAGTAAATGTGAACCAAAGGAGTTTGGTTTTTTGGGCATAACTCCCTCGTTTCTCAACAAAACTTCACAAAACAAGTTGCATTAGATTGAAAATTCAATTCTGCAACTAACTAGTGCAAGATCTTATGTTTTTATCGAATATTTACAAAACTCGCAATCTTTTTCCCAAGGCTATCTTGGATCTCCAACTCCATACATCATGGGACCCAATCATATATATATATATATATATATATATATATATATATATATATATATATATATATATATATAACCTATTCTAGGGCTTCGCCACATCACATGCAATCTTTCACTGGCCTCAATTTTTTCATTCATTGTATTTTGTGTCGCCGCCAAACAAACCTTCACTCTGACCTTGTAGCTCTTCTTCCCAGCTCTCGGTGGTCTCAGCAAACAAATTGGTGGCCTAGGTGAGTTCATCACCTTCTTTTCTTCCTTTCTCCGCTTTCGGTTTCTCGTTTGATCGAGTTTTGTGAAAATGCCCAATTTTTTTAGAGCTAGTTGTTCCTTCACGTCATCCATGGTGATGGGTAGGAGGCGAGACTTTGCCCTTGATTCTTTTACATTTTTCCTTCCGTTTCTCTCTTCTTTCTTCTCTGATTCGTGCAAGGGTGATTTGGTCATTTGGTTTTGTTTTTTTTCCTTTGATGCACGGATGACGAGATGTGGACCACTGACTTGGCCGCATGCTATTGGGCCAAGTCACGCGACCCACTCCTCTCCCTCTCTCTTCCTCTCTCTTGCATGGATTGTTGACATGTCTTTTTTTGATTGATCATTTTTATAAAAAAAAATATCTTTTGATTCTCTTGTCTAAAAATTAAGTAAAAATATGTTTTGAATTGGAAAATTGTGTTATTTCTAATAAAAATAGTTTCAACACCTGATTTCCATGTTTTTCAAAGAATGATTTTTGGATAATGAATTTAATACTTAAAATCCATAAAAATTATAACTTTATCATATAAATTTCAAATTTGACAAATAAATATCTTATCATGATCAGAATAACCTAAAGAATCGCTTCATCTAGGTTTTGAGTCCAAAATTATATTTTTGCTAAAAAGGTCTAGAATTAGGGTTTCATTACATTTATATGAATCTCAAAACCCTAATGCACATGAATAATTTGTAACTAGGAAAAGTCTGTCTTAGAAACAACTAGATTGGTAAAGAGTAATTCTAGGACTTGAGTTTAAGGTATGATTGAATCCCACATTAGTTATAGATTGAGAAAATTCTAATTCCTCTTAATGTATGTTTGCATTCCATATTATTCCTTTTGAGCAATAACCTATTTTCATCTTTCTCTTGGTCCTGTGGACACTAGCCCGCACATTATCTCTTTCCCTTTGGAAATTATGGTTCATATGAACTACTTTATTTGTTATTGATCTTGTGATCATATATCCGATTTGGGCATTCTTTTAGACTCTGCCTTATACATTACTCATGGTGGAACGTTCTTTGGTGATATATTTTCTTTTGCCAACTTTTAAGGTGGATGTTGATTAGGATCATGTGATCCCACTTTATTTATTTGTTGGATGTTCTCATCTCTCTTATTTGGTTCATTCTTATTTATTCTTTTGTTATGCATCATGTGGTGACTACTAGTATAATGTACATGTGCTTTTTGTGTGGATTTGAAAATTCCCACATATGAATGCAGATGTGAAAATTCCTACATATGAAAATATTTAGGGAAGATGTGTTTTTCCTGCCCAGGAAAATGTTGGCAGACACTGTCACTCCCTATTATAGAGAAGTATACAAGACCCTGCCCACTTCACCTTTTTGGTAGATGTGTTATTTCCTACCTACATGTTTATATTGTCTAGTATTGTCACTGGTGAAACACATGGATGCTTTACACTTATACTTTGCTCTTATTCATCTCTTTTATTGTGACTCTTTTCTTTAATGCCCGACTGGGTAGTCCTTTATCTTTCTATGGGAATCCTTTTATTTTGACATCCTTTAATCTATAAAATTGTTCAACCATATTTTAGTATGCACATACCAACCTTTACTGATGATATCTATTTTTCTCCTCTTGCTGGGGTGTGCTTCCAACCCTAGGTGATGAACTTGGATGACATGGCATGAAGACATGGACTATCTTAAGGAGATAAAACTTGGAGCTAGACAATGTTGTTATGGTTTAGATTTACCTCTACTTAGATCCATATGTTGTATCTTACATGTAAACCATTTTGTGAGAGATTATTATGTTCTTTTGTATCCGTTTATTAAATTGATTATAGTCATGAAAATTATATTTCGTTGCTATACTATTTGGTCTTTTGTATACCATTATATAAAGATTTGAAAAATTTACACTTGTTCCAACACACCTTTTGAGCATGTTTGGAATGGATTTTTTATTCTTAAAATTTTTGGTAAAGGGGTGATTTCACTCTTCTAAAGCATGGTATCAGAGTCCATGGTATTCAAAATCTGACTATTTCAATTTTGTCTCCCTAATTAGAACTCTTGCCATACATAGTTTCCCTTTAAGAGACATATTTACCCTAGAATTGACCTATGAGGTGATAAAAGGTTGATTTAGGATCATATGAGTTTCACATTAGAATCATGAGGTAAGGAGATTTTAGGTGAGATTACCCTACCATATAGGTTAATGATGACATGCATCTTTATGAGGATGAGGTACTGGTTCAATAAGGAGGTCTTATTATGGAAAAACTATGACATGGTTCCCATATTGATTTTCTTGCTGGCATGTTTGTTTTACATCACAAAGTTTGTCATCATCAAAATTATTTTCATTATACTATTATACATACAAAAGAAATTTTCTCTAGATTTTATCGATGTTTTCTTGAACTAAGTCACAAATTAGAGAGGCATGAAGTATGGATAGTGAAATCCTAGAATTAGTTTGACATAGATACCCTAAATCCTAGTTTTTTTATGAAGAAGTGACTAGGGATATGTAGAATAATATAGAGGTGTGGTGGACATATCCTTTATACCTTATGACTTTTGGTGGATAATGTGAACCTTAGGCTTGTAAGGTTACAGACACATGGAGCTATAGCTCAACCGTAGTTGTTTATGACTTTTTATTTGGATACATGAACAACTTAAAATATTCATAACTAAAAAATGCAAAAGTAAATATAGTACCAAGATGTTGTTTAGTTTGGATAAATAGATAAAAAGGGGTGGAGAGTAGTTGGTTTTTGAGGTATGGATGAATAGATTTCAAGGACGAAATCCTTTTAAGGGGTGGAGTGATGTAACAAACTGAAACCTAGCCTCTTGACATTGATCATATGTCTTGGGGGATAGTCATCTTGGTTCTTTGGGTTTAGCCCAACAAGAATAAAGATATACACATTAGTAGCTTAATTGAAGCCCTAACATGTAGACATATAAACAAATATGATCTTATGCTCTCATAATTAATCTTTAGACCAATAAAATGTGTCACATGTGAAAATGTTGATCAAAGTATGATGTTAAAAATAATATGCATATAAGAATTAAAATGTCCATAATCAAGAATAATATTACAATATTCAAATAAATATGGAATAATACCCTAATGAGATAAAAGATAAATACATATAAAGTCTCATTCATAATCATGAAATACAACCCTTTTGGTAATAAGAGTGAAGGTAAAGTGACACAATTAAATAAATAGTAAGGATTATGAAATAAATACAATGATGTCAAGCCAAAAATGTAAATTCATATAAAGATATCTCACAACTGAAAAATAATGTGAAATGTGAATTCCTTGGGTCCAACTACCTTGGAAATCAAGTTTCACATTATTTACATGATAATAATTAATTTAATTCAATTTGGAAAAGAATATATGAGTTTTTCCCTCAAAATATCAAATACAATAATAAATGACTCCAAAAGAGGAAAATAACTTTAGATTTAAAATCTACATGCCAAAATTATCCTACATCTGAATTTTAATCTAATTTGGACAATCATAAATATTTTAGTTAATTTAAAATAGATAATATAACTTAAAGAAAAAAATTATAATATTTTGAAAAAAATAAATAATGGAAAAATCATGTTCCTCACATTTAGTATTGATTATTGGCCAAGTTTCATATTTTTAGAAAGTTTGTAGATGCCTCTAATTCATCAAAAGGATAAACTATGTGATAGATTTAAACATATTAAATAAAATATTAGAAGTTTTCAAATAAAATGCCAAAATAGGATTTCACACCCCAAAATTAGCTAGCCTACCAAATTTAAATTTATTTGGACTTCGTTTGTACCCTCAAATAATTATAGAAAGTGTACATTTAATGCATCAAAAGAACACAGTTGGAAAGTGGTATTAAATGACACTCATTGCATATTTGCATTGACCATCCGATGCAGATCGGATAACTAGCGAGTTGTCTCCTACCTTGAGTAGGAGACACCCGCATGAACAGTAAATATGGACCAAAGGGGTTTGGTTTTGGGCATAACTCCCTCGTTTCTCAACAAAACTTCGTGAAACAAGTTGCATTGGATTACAGATTCAATTCTTCATCTAACTTGTATAAGATATTATATTTTTACTGAATATTTACAAAACTCTCAATATTTTTCCCATGCCTATCATGGAGCTCTAACTCCATACACCATAGGACCCAATCATTCATATATATATATATAGGGTATATCTTCGCTACCGGTGCGGGTAACTAAGATTCGCTACCCGTGCATCAGTTTTGTAATGGGAAGGTATGCATTTGTAATGAGACAATCCAAATTTGTAATGAGACGACCGAAATTAGAATACAAAGACTCATTTTGTATTACAGTGTTGTTACAGTAATAAATATATATTTATTACTGTAACAGCGTTGTAATACAAAATGAGTTTTTGTATTACAATTCCGGTTGTCTCATTACAAATTTGGTTGTCTCATTACATATATGTGTCATCCCATTACAAAATTGATGCACGGGTAGTGAATCTTAGTTACCCGCACGGGTAGCGAAGATATATATATATATATATATATATATATATATATATATATATATATATATATATATATATATATATATATATCTATATATATATATATGTATATATATATGTATATATAGGGTATATCTTCACTACCCGTGCGGGTAACTAAGATTCGCTACCCGTGCATCAATTTTGTAATGGGATGACACATATATGTAATGAGACACCCAAATTTGTAATGAGACAACCGAAATTGTAATACAGAAACTCGTTTTGTATTACAACGCTATTACAGTAATAAATATATATTTATTACTGTAACAGTGTTGTGATACAAAACGAGTCTTTGTATTACAATTTCAGTCGTCTCATTACAAATTTGGGTTGTCTCATTACAAATGCATACCTTCCCATTACAAAACTGATGCACGGGTAGCGAATCTTAGTTACCCGCACGGGTAGTGAAGATATACCCATATATATATATATATATATATATATATATATATATATATATATATATATATATATATATATATATATATATATATATATATATATATATATATATATATATATATGTATGTATGTATGTATATGTATATATAACCTATTCTAGGGCTTCTCCTCATCACATGTGATCTTCCACCAGCCCCAATTTCTGCGTTCATTGTGTTTTGTGCCACCGCCAAGCCAACCTTCATTGTGACCTTGCGGCTCTTCTCCATGGCTCTCAGTGGTCTTAGCAAACAAAGTGGTGGCCTAGGTGAGTATGTCACCTTCTTTTCTTCCTTTCTCCTCTTTTGGTTTCTCATTTGATCGAGTATTGTGAAAATGCCGAATTTTTCAGAGCAAGCTGCTCCTTCTCGTCGTCCATGGTGATGGGTAGGAGGGGGGACTTTGTCCCCAGTTCTTTTACCTTTTCTCCATCCTTTTCTCTCTTCTTTCTTCTTTGTTTCGCACAAGGGAGATTTGGTCCTTTGGTTTTGTTTTGTTTCCCTTTAATGCACGGATGTCGGGGAGTAGACCGCTGACTTGGCCACATGCTATTGGTCCAAGTCAACGGCCCACTCCTCTCCTCTCTCTTCCTTTCTCTCGCATGGATTGCTAATGTGTCTTTTTCTGGTTGGTTCATTTTATAAAAATCATATCTTTTGTTTCGCTTGTCCAAAAATTAAATAAAAATATGTTTCAGAATCAAAAAAAGTGATGTTTCTAATAAAAAATGGTTTCAATGCCTAATTCCATGGTTTTCAAATAATGATTTTTGGAGATTGAATTTAATGTTTAAAATCCATAAAAATTATTACTTGATCATATAAATATCAAATTTGACAAATAAATATCTATCTTGATCAGAAAAACATAATGAATTGTTAGATCTAGGATTTAGGTCCAAAATATGAGTTTTGCTAAAACAAAAAGGTCTAGAATTAGGGCTTCATTACATTCATATGAATCTCAAAACCCTAATACACATGAATATTTGTAACTAGGAAAAGTTGATCTTCGAAACAACTAGACTGGTGAAGAGTAATTCTAGGACTCAGGTTTAAGATATGACTGCATTCCTCATTATTTCTATATTGAGCAACTTCTAATTCCTCCTTAATGTATGTTTGCATCCCATATTATTCCTTTTGAGCAATAACATATTTTCATCTTTCTCTTTGTCCTATGGACACTAGCCTACACATTATCTCTTTTCCTTTGAAAATTATGGTTCATGTGAACTAATTTATTTGTTACTGATCTTGTGATCATATATCTGATTTGGACATTCTTTTGGACTCTTCCTTATACATTACTCATGATGGAATATTTTTTGGTGATATATTCTCTTTTGCCCACTTTTAAGGTGGATGTTGATTAGGATCATGTGAATCCAATTTATGCATTTGTTGGATGTTCTCATCTCTCTTATTTGGATCATTTATATTAATTCTTTCTTATACATCATGTGGTGACTACTAGTATAATATACATATGATTTTTATGTGGATGCGAAAATTCAAACATATGAATGGAGATGTGAAAATTCTTGTATATGAAAATATTAAGGGTAGACGTTTTTTTCCTGGCCAGGTAGATGTTAACTGACCCTGCCACTCCCTATTATAGAGAAGATGTATACAAGACCCTACTCACCCCACATTTTTGGTAGATGTGTTATTTCCTACCTACATGTTTATATTGTCTAGTATTATCACAGGTGAAACATATGTATACTTTATTCTTGTACTTTTCTCTTATTTATCTCTTTTATTGTGATTCTTTTCTTTTATTCCTAATTGGGTAATCCTTTACTTTTCTATGAGAAGCCTTTTATTTTGACATCCTTTAATCTATAAATTGCTCAACCATATTTTAGTATGCACATACTAGCCTTTGTTGATGTTATATATTTTTCTCCTTTTGGTGAGGTATGCTTCCAACCCTAGGTGAAGGACTTGGATGACATGTCATGAAGACATGTACTAGCTTAAGGAGACAAAGCTTGGAGAAAATCTTGTTATGGTTTAGATTTCCCTCTACTTAGATTCATATGTTTTATCTTTCATGTAAACCCTTTTGTGGGAGATTATGATGTTCTTTTGTAACCTTTTATAAAATTGATTATAGTCATGAAAATTATATTCCGCTATTATACTCTTTGGTCTTTTGTGTACCACTATATAAAGATTTGAAAATTTTATACATGTTTTAACATACCTTTTCAGTATGTTTGGAATGGATGTTTTATTCTTCAAAGTTTTAGTAAAGGGGTATTTGTGCATAAACCCTTCCTGCTGGAAGAGGAACTATTAGTATTGGATGATATCTTTTACTTCATTTTCCATTCATGAATGGATATGTGACATGAGTAACATTAAATTTCCTATGAAATCAAGTTTATGGATACACAATATATCTAGATGCTTGTAGGCTTAAGATGCAAACTTCATCGTCAGCTACATTGTTGGTGGAGTTTATTTGTATGGGAAATGGGAATGTATATTTCATTTTTGTGGATGCAAAAAACTCCCACATAGATACAATGTTGGTTTATATTAAAATTTAAGAACATGATCAACATGTCTCTAGAAGTGGTTTTCGTAGGTGTCTGAGCATTGGTCAGGCCAACAACATAGATTAGGAAGTATAAGTAGTTGTCTAATTTAGGCATAATTCACTTTTTGGTCAGTTAATGGATTAGGGCTTGATATTTCACTACCCTCTCGGTATCACAGGTGTTTAAACTATGAAGGAAAATATGCAAAAGATTTCATCTTGTGTCATCACTGTAAAACTAAAGAAAACATAAAAGGTAAGGGAAAATGAAGCCACCGTGTTATTTTGAAGGGAAAATAATAGGTGGGTCTTTAAAATTAAATGGAAGCACAAAAAAGATTAAATATGACTCTATATATGGATGTATAAGATTGGAAAATGTAGTCTTGAGATCCTACATGGAAATCCTATTATGATCAGAGAAGGTATATGCACCCACACTTAAAATATCAGTATTGTGTTTGAATTCTATAGTTTTGTAAAAAAAATTACCTCCGGGCTTGTTTGAGGAAATAAAATGAAGGAAATAATATAGCAAAGGTGTGTAAAGTCAGGGACTTAAGATGATCATGGCCTTTCTATCATATCCCCAAAGACTTTACTTTGGGAAGGATTACATATCGCCTTGGGATCTACCACGGTAGAGACCCATCCTAGGTGATAGGAAAGAAATGTGGGAAATAGCGATAAATAATGTACAGGGAAATCTAGTTAGATCAAGTGGGATTCATATGTGTGTTTGTGTTCAATGATTTTAATGTTTAAAAGTTGTAATTATAATTCATTGATAATAATTAGTCAATCAAGAGGAAAACATAATGTTTTTAAGAGATCAAGCTAGCATGTAATGATATTGATTAATTATGTCAGTTTGTTTACTGATGAACAAGTAGACGAGAAATTATGATATGAACAAATTGATAATCAATTAAAGCTTGAAGAAGTTGATTGTCAATATCTAATAATTGTATCAATCAATTAAATCTATTATATTAAGTGTAGGATCCTCATTACTATTTGCATGGCCTCCCAACATCTTAGAATCATCATTCTTGGAGAAGGATCTTCTAGACAATCATCATCTGGAGTATGATCAAGACAAATTAGTTTCTCTCTAGCTTTAGGAGAGTCAAAATGGTATTAGTTAATGGTGGATGTCAGGGAATATTTATAGTTCTTTGTGAAGGTCAGAGGGTTCACCCATCAAGAATGAGATTTTGAGAATGCAATTTCCATCAGGTATGGAATACAAAATATTAGTTTTTTTCTTTGAGTGAACCCTACAAAATGACTTTTGATTGGGTGCACCACATATAGAATGCCATGCTCTGCCTCATTGCACACTGGGAGAAAGAAGCATTATGTTGGGGTGCTCTGCCTTAGAAACATAGACTTTCCTTATCCAAGTCTCTCAATTTTTTAGAAGATTCTGAGTGTATATCCGATAGTAAACTCACTTTTTATCACAAGATTGTGTCTTTGAGCAACATTTTATTATTAGAAAAGAGGGAGGAGGGAGAGATGAAAATGTGTGGGACACGTTTTCCCCTTCCTTTTTCTTTAATAAAAAAGAGATGAAATTCGATTACGTTTCTTCCCCATAATGCCATTTCCTTTTAAGAGAGATAAAAAGTCAAATAAATATCTCTCTAAGGTTGGAATATGTTTTTCAAGAAGAATTCAATTAGGAAATTTCTTGAAAAGGCTTATAGAAGCTCTAGGAAAGACTAAATTGCTCTTATGTCTGGAGAATGAACTTTTTTGTCAGTCAACCTTCAAATGGTGGAAAAGGAGTACATAAGTGGATTATAATAGGTTGTAAATGCGAAGTAAATCAAATAAGTTCCACCATAGTGATGCGATATTTTAGTACAATAACAAATTCACCAGATAATGATTGCCTAGTTTTTACTAAAACAATGTGCAATGATGCCATCCACATGCATATGATCTACGGAAGTATAGTTGAGGATTGAGTCCCAAGAGGCATTGCTTCATATCCATTTGAATTAATATTAATATTTAAAAATAAGAGTTGATTGGGTTGGTTTAAACCATTTGTAAGGGAAAGTAAAAGTGTGGGATTATGACTGGATTTAGATTAATGATGGAAGTCATTGGGGTGGAATCTAGTTTTACCACTGCAGCACACAAGCATATCTTTAACGTATCTAGACTTGATAAAACCATTTCAATTGGATCAAGCAGGTTTCTTCCCTTTTGGTGTAGGAAAATCATGTAGATACCTCATTGAGTATAATGTCTCATTACTCAAAGGACATGTATCTACAACTGTAGAGGCATCCCTTCAAAAGTTCTCATCTATGTGTCATTCAAGTTAATTGATATTCAAAACCTAAGCATTTAAGTTCTTGAAACCAATGATTCCAATAGATCATGTAAAGTAGGATAACAAGACACTAAACATGCAATGAAACAATTAACATTTAGTGTAAAATGCTATATAAAATCCACATAACATAACAAATTTACATGCAAGTACATGTAGTAGGGCTCGTCCCCACAACCCGGCAAGAGAGACTACTTGCTCTTCATGAAAAGATCAGAACATGTAAGGGAGTGGGAAGAATTAGCCATCATCTTCAATAGCAGGGGATATGAGGTTGGTACGAGAAGCAAAAATCACAAACTTGATGGGATGGCTATCACTAATCAAAGGAAGGGGAGAACACTGAGGACATGCATCATACATGCTCCTTATTCCTTAAGCCTCTCTCCTTAGACTCTAATTTGTTAGAGAAGAAGTAGCAGATGGAAGGATGGTGATGGTGTTGTAGATCCAACCACTTTTGTTGATAGAGGATAATCCTTGGATAAGTGGAGGCAGAGCTCAAATGTCGTCAAAGTACCACAAAGGTATTGATAGAAAGGGGTTGATGGATATATTCTTCTCTAGTTGTGGCCACAGTACAACAACCTTGTGGTGTTGTTTGGAAGAAGAGATCCCTACATTGGAGGTAGGGGTTGTCTACTTATAGGTTGCGTGTCTGCAACATGGGATCCATAAGTTTTGACTGTCAGTTGACATCTCATTGAGAATTAGAGGATTTGTCAATCAATGAGTGCAAATGTTCCATCGGTCGATGGGATTGCGATCCCATCAATGTGTGATATGCAAGATCCTCATTTGGGCTCATGATAGAATCTTTACCAGTTGGCATTCTTCAAATACAAGTCAACAGTTAGGTGTGTGAGCATCATTGACCTATGGTACAAAGGGTGGACGTTGGGGCAAGATCTTCTCGCTCATAGGGGGGATTTTTTCCAGATGTGGATCTTTTTGTTCATAATTTGTCTAGAGTAGAACTTCCATAGGGGCATAGGTCAATGGATGAGTGTAAAAATATTGTTGGAACATGGTACAGGACTAAGCATTGATGTTTTTTCTTGTCGATCATAGTGTGGATGCAGATTTCCCTGTTAGGCATGGACTTATGGTGGGATAGAGAAATCATCAGGTTGACGTTCACAATTCTTCTTAGGATCTTTCTAGGCTAGTTACCATCAGTCAATGACTAATAGAAGATGGAGGTTGATGATCGTTCAACACAAGAATGAACCCACCCTCATTGTTATTGTCATTGGTGTGACAACTCTGGTTGGAGGATACATGGAATTGTGAGGGGACTGAGAGGTGAAAACTAAGTCCAAGTTATTAGAAACTTCTTGGGCATGCTTGTTAGTTAGTGGGACCACCATGGCCTAAGATGGTGTGCTTATATTGAAGCTCAAGCTTCCATGGAAACCTGTAGATTTGATCAAAATCCTACATAAAACTAAGAAAACTATATAGAGATAAAATCAAAGGTAAATTGATGGATCTAAGTGCAAAATTGAACTAAAAATTCAACTGCAACTAAGACGAATATGCATTAGTAAAATACCCCAAAGTTGTATATTTCTCATCCTTGACTAACATAAAATATGAAACTATCACCAATCAAATACTTTTGATTGCCTCATATTCGCATCATGCTAGTTTATTTATTTCCAAGTGTGGTTAAGTACCAAAACTTGTTGAGATTACCGAACACAACTTATTGTATCTTTGTTCTAAATTTCATTTCCCAAAAACACATTCTTTCCACTATTTCCATCATCAAGCATGTCTAAGAGATTTTTTGAGAATTTAGATAGACCCATAAAAGAATAAGTGTGCATCTAATATGAAACTAGTGTTTATCATGAGATTGGTAAGATTGAGGCATTCGTTGTACCCATAGGTGGAAAAGGGAATGAATGGACTATGGAGGTAAGTAGAAAACATCTCTTATATTCAATTTGAGATTTTATATTATGGCTGCAATTACATTGATTGCATATTTTGTATGTGAATCTCTCCTATATTCGACTCAAGATTTGCACTTTTTTTTCTTGTGTGCACATTGTCATGTTTTCTTTTTGCTTTTGGTGGTACACCCCTATTACATAACAACAGGCATGGAAGAAGCAGATAGAGTGAGGGGTGTGCCACCACAAACTTGGGGTTTGGAACTATCTTTGTGGATTTTTGTTTCTCTTTGATGGGTGGAGTGGAAAAAAGATGGAATAAAGGGTGTAGAAGAGGATTCAGATCATAATGCAACTTAATTTAAAATTTAATGCATCAGGTCATTCTCCTTGTCACACTATACTCAAATAATGACTTGATGGGGATCAGGTGGTGATTATTGCAATTGACTCATTATCTAGTAGGATGCACGATGTGTTTAATCGCTCTTAGTTAATCTATATACTTTCCATCTTTTTCACAAGACATGATGTTAGGATTATAAGCTCACAAATTGATTTCTAGCCATTGTTGTTTCATAATTTGTACCATTTATGGATTTTCTTCATATTAGAGGGATCTAATAACTAAAATTTGCATAATAAAGGAATTGGTTAGATAATGGCTTTGATTGTTTGAAAACCATTAATTTTTTGAAAATTTCTATGAAATCATTGTGTTTTAAAATTTTGAAAATTTCTATCAAATATGAAATTATGTTATCTTATGTCTGCAACTGATGGGTGTGGATGGGAAGTAGAATATGTACCACCAATCCTCCACTCCAAACTTAGAAATTTGCTAGTCCTGACCAAACACTAAATTCTAGAGGGAGGGGAAAATTTGTGTTGATCAAACCAGTAGATGTGGTGGCCTTCCTATCAGCATCATGTCATCCATATGAAATCTAAGAAAAGGAACATTTAGAACTTAAGATCTTGCGTATTTTGATTCATTATCTAATGATTGCAAATTATCTAATCTAAAATTGAAAGGAAAAAATAAGGTAAAGATAGTGTAGCCTCCCGAGAATTGTCTTTGTTTTACGTCTCTATCGTGATGAAATCATGTCAATTACTAGGTGGAGGATCATGTTGTGAGAGAATGTGAGGTAATATGGCATTCATGCCTTCCATTATAAAATATATTTTCAAATCATGGCCTTTTGCCATGAACTTGCTAGACTTTTTGCTCCTCGATATGAAGGCAACATGCAGGTGAATGTGTCTTATGATGTGTGTCATGCATCAACATGATCAATGTTTACCTGGAAAAGTTTAAGCCTTGAGTTAAAAAATAGAACTTGATCTCCAACTTGTATGTATTTCCTCTTCATATGATCATCGTTCCATAATTATGTTAACTCTTTATACATTTGTGCATACTCGTATGTGGACACTCTGAGTTCCTTGAGCTCTTATAGCTACAATCGTCTATTTTGAACAGCTTTCTTAAAATCAAAGTGTAGTTTCTTAATCACCTAGAAGACTTTATGTTCTAGCTCAATGGGGAGGTGAAACGACTTGTAACAACCCAGTTTTCATATCACATGAGCGGAAGCTATTTTGTTCTTCAATTATGGAGTGTTACTAACATTATATGCATTACAATAATGATAGATAAGAACCAATACAGTCGGTGTATGAAACAAATTCTTAGAAAAAGAAACATGGTTACATCAAATTGCATAAAAATTCTACAAACATGATGCTAAAATGTGTAATCTATCTTAATATCTTGGATTGTGTAGATGGAGCCCCACCAAGCGAACCTATAAAAGTTGTTACTGCATAATCTTGTCATGACTATCTCTTGAAGTTCAATACCTGCAGACATCTCGTGCCCAACCATGCACGAATAGGAAACTACTGTTAGAGTAAATGGCATTGAATTTCTTATAAGAAAATTATGATTATACTATAATTAAAAGTTGAACTAATATCTAAAAGCTGCAAACTTATACTGAATTGATGTGTCTTTTATTTATGTCTTTTATCTATTTTTAGCCACCATTATATGGTAAGTCCTCCTGAATTGGCATATCTACACCCTGAACTGGTACTGAAGTGCCTCTGAATTGGTACTACATGCCTCTAAATGACACCTAGGTGTCTCTGAATTAGCATGACTACGCCCTGAATTGGTACCAAAGTACCTCTGAATTGGAGTAAACACTTCTTTGAATTGGCAATAGTTGTCTCTGAATTATCCCAGGCTAACTGAATGATGACTTATCATATAATATCTTATGTGAAGATTTTGACTTAATTATTTTAAATCTGAATTTAGAACATTCTGAATCTGAACTTATACTGAAATGGAATACTGATAATTGAAAATGTACTAAATTCTAAATCTGAGTCTGAATCTTTGCTCTTAAATTTTAAACTGAAATAAAATATGAATCTAAAGTCTGATATTCTTATTATCTGAATTGATCTTGTTTAGAAGTTCTTAATATACTAAATTCTTAAAACATGACTTAATATTTCTCTCATTCAAATGTAGGATATTTGGCTTGAGAAAATAAACTATATTGAATGTATAACAACCTTAAGTATATGAAAATAACTAAAATATCTAAAATCTGATATTCTCACAACATAAGTCCATTTGAATAAAGTCTAATTACTAAAAATATTATTGGACATGGGATAAACATTAATAATTGAATGTCTAAAAGTAACTTAATCTCAAAGTTACTTTGCGAAATGTGTAGGTTGGATCATAATGATATTGAAATTCAATGGATATGGCCCACTTACCTTATCTAAAGATATCTTTAATGTAGTCTTGATCCCAAGTTCCATAACTTAATAACCTGGACAATTTAATAACATGGACATCATCATAGGTCTATTAGTCCATGTCTATTTTCTCTTTTTCATTTTCAAATTCAAACCTCATCATCTTAACCTTATATACCAACTTAGGGTTCATATTTGACTGAAACTTACTCTGAGTTAAACTACTTTAAATTCTAAACATTATATTAAAAGTCAGAATCTCGTATTATACAACAACTATATGTTGATATTCCCATATGGACTAAATAAATATTCTAATGCTCTAATACATTACTATATACATAATTAACTGAAAGAAAATCTCAAAGATACTCACACCTATTATTATTACTGAGTAGCATGTAAGTATAGGGAAAATATACTTAAAATCGTATTACATACCAATAGTGCATATAGATCACATATTGCTCCACAAATAATCATTAATTATCTTACATTATGACCACTTAGATCAAAAAAAAAACCAATACAATTCCAAATGAAAAATGAGAAAGATTTTGGAAATAGTAAGAACTTTATATATTAGGGTTTATATAAAAACTCAGATCATTTCATAGTCAATCAATGTGTGAAACACCCATAATTCCCTAATTAGGATTAGCATCAAAATCTTAGGTAAATTTTCAAATAATAATTATTAGGCTTTTTAATCATGTTGAATATATCAAAATACATTTAATGTAAGATTTGCATAAATTTCTAAAGTCTTTTATTATTTTAAATTGACAAATATTGAAATATCATATCTTTCAGTAATAAAAATATAATATATTCCAGATAGCCAAAACACCCTTCCAATCTATTTTTATAATGAAGTAGACATTATAAGATTTCCAAATATATTTTGGCCTTCTAAAATAGACAAATATATCTCAAGATATAAAATTTCAAATAAAATATCCTCTTGATGAATATTGGTTGTCCAATACTCATCTAGTGTCCAAAAATGGGCCATGATATGTGCTCAAGCTGTACTGTCTCGCGGATCTTATACAAAATTTGGATGTTCTGTGATCCATTGACCCTATCATTGGGCACAAACCATATTCACCACTTCGCAAGGGGACTTTGTTTACCGTATTTTGCAGAGTACTGCCTCCAAGCTCCAGCGCTATGCTTTAGGTGAAGATGGTCTCGTTCTTGCTCTAGGCCGGTGCGACTTCTGATCTACACCTCAACCAAGATGGTTCGCTGCCTCCTAGGAACCAATAGTGACACCAATTTTGAAGGTGTGGTTGAGGAACTCAGGCACCTGCTCTCACCATACCTGGCCTAGATCTGGTCCCTATGACAGACTTCTGGGCTCTCTGTACATCCGACGTCGTGTGGACCAAAGCACTGGGACCTCATGTTACTTCTCAAGGAGGGAGGGGTTGAGGGACCCATGTCTATTTCTTCACCACACACTAGGTCACCACCGTACTTCATCTGTAGATACACCTCCAGAATGGTGAGCCACTAGGTTCAGTCCTAGTTAGCCGCCTATATACAAGCTCTCATTCCTTCATGTCGTGTTCATGGAGACTTGAAGTGTTGCCCGAAACTTTGTGATTCACAAGGGATAGGAGGGGAGGCAACTATTTCCCAAACCTATCTTTTGATGCTCTACTGCTAGGATAGATGTAGGAAGGATGAGCTACATAGAGTTCCTACATTGTGTGTCCATGTAGAGAAGAAAAGGTAAGAGGGATTCTGAGAATAATTCCCAGTGGCTTAGGGTTATGAAGGCTCACCATTAAAATCTATGGATAGTGGTCCGTTGAATAAGATACTAAAGAGACCATGCCTCAACTGCGCCCTCTTTATACTTGTCCCCATATTTGGATAATGAACCAACCGTTCTAGCAATCAAGCCTTCTGGATAAAATAGTTACTGGATAATCCTTGTATAAACTAAGATTATCCTAATAAGAGTATTATCTTCCAAAAATATAAAAAAAAATCATTATTCAGATTATCCAACTATCACTAACCAATCCATAAATGTCTATATGGAGTTCTCTTAGATTCATTAAACACCTTATAGACATGTTTTTTAGCATTGAGATCTCTCGATACATCCAACTTGGCCATCGGTCCATGTCAAGCAGGATGTCAATAAATTTGTGCATTAGCTCAACTATCTCATAGTATTTTCAGAAATGAGTAGTATAGTAGTCAAAAGTTCTATATTGTTAAGAAACAACCTCTTCATGTGCATTTAATAGTGTACTTTTGAAATCTTGAATCAACAAATTAAACTATGATCCTCTCATTACTTATCATTCTTTAAATCATGTACTTACAACATGATCTAAGATATATCCATTAGGGTTTTATGATCCCTTATATGCAACGTGTTGCTCCATATCGAGTTTCAAGTTATATGAATACTCCTGAACGGATCTCAACAAGCATTATAAATACAATGACATCTACTTCTCTGTTAAGACTCCATTAGGTCATGAACCTTAGAAAATAGGGTGTTACATGACTTCCAATAAATCAGTATGAAATGTGTAGTGCTCAGAGGTGTCTTTAATATTGTTCCATAAGCCCAGAGAGCATCCTTGATTTTGGTGGATCCATCCTTTAATTAACCAATGACAATTTTCTCTAGAATGTCCTTGAGTTGACAGTTTGACACTTCTACATGACTGCTTATTTGTGGATATAAGGAGATTCCACCTTTTGATATATGCTCTATCTCCTTAGTAGGGTTTCGAAACTTCATTCTAAGAAATGAGAGCCTCCATCAAATATGGCAGTGTGAGGGACTCCAAAAAGAGGGAAGATAATGTTCCTAGATATCATGATAATGGGTTTTGAGTTACATGTCATAGTGGGTATAGTTTGTTCCCATTCATAGATATAGTCAACTGTTATCAGGATGTAAGAGAATCCATATAAAGAGGGGAATGGGTCCATGTAGTCCACACTCCAGATATCAAAGATTTTGATTTCTTGCTAGAGATTCAAGGGCATTTCGTCTCTCTTGGTTATGTTCCCAAACTTTTAAGATTTATCAAATGACAAAACGAAGTTGAAACCAACCTTAGATATCGTAGGACAAAAGAATCTGCATTGTAGAACCTTTGGCACAGTCTTCCTAAAACTCATGTGGCCTCTAGTAGTCTTGATTGGCACAGATATAGAATTAGTGGAGATTCTTATTCTGGAATACAACATCAATAGAGACCATCAACACATTGTTTGAAGAGGTAAGGTTCATCCCACGAATATTTTTTGACATCATACACGAATTTCGTCCCACAAATATTTTTCTGACATCGTGCATGAGTTTCTTCCTTGCATTTGCAGTGCACTCTGGGTGAATAATATTTGTCACAAGATAGCTTACAAAATTTGTATGCCATGGAATCACAGTTGAGTCTTTCATGATGTGATAATCTGGTATGGAGTCATTGATGAAGACGATTTTTGTATCAAGATTGTAAATGTGAATCAGATGATTTGCAACTATTTTTTCAATACCCTTATTGTCTCGTATCACAAGATAAAATTTTGTAGAAGGAGAATCCATCTGATCAATTTCAGCTTTGGATCCTACTTTTCTAGTAGATAATGGATCACTGCATGATCAATATGTACTACAAATTTTGATCCCACAAGGTATGATATGAATTTATCAAAAGAATACACAACTTCTAAGTATTCCTTGTCAATAGTTGCATAGTTTCTCTGGGCTTCAGGACAAGTCTTTGACTCAAAATATATAACATTGTGTTTTTAATCTGTCTGTTGGCCCAAAATAAATCCCACAATACAATCACTAGCATCACACATGATTTCAAATGGCGGTGATGAGTATGGTGCCTCAATAGTTGGAGTTGGTCTAATAGCTTGCTTCTGATTGTTGAAACTCTTCATGCTCTTCATCCAAATGTAATTTATAATACTTGATAAATAAATTTTTCATCGGCTTAGCTATCCTAAAAAAGTCTCTATTGAATCATCTATAGAAGCATGCATAACCTAAGAAGTCTCTGACTTCTTTCACTATGGTTGGAGGACTAAGCTTAGCAATCACTTATATTTTTTTCTTGTCTACTTTGATTCCTTGGTTGATGACTCTATAACCTAGAATAATGTCTTCCTTCACCATAAAATGAAATTTCTACCAGTTGAGCACCAGATGTTCTTCTTTACATCATTTGAGAACTAGTGAGAGATGCATTAGGCATAAATTAAATGAATCTCCATAGATAGAGAAATCATCCACGAAATCTTGCATAATAGTCTCAGTTAATCCAACAAAGATGGCTTCCATGCAATGTGGAATGTAGTGGGTGCATTGAAAAGTCCAAAGGGCATTCTTCTAAAGGCATAGGCCGCAAAGGGACAAGTAAAATTAGTCATATCTTGGTCGTCTAGGTGTATTGGAATTTGATAGAATCCAAAATAACTATTGAATTAGCAGAAATATTCCTGATGAGCTAGGTGCTCCTAGATGGTATAGGAAAGGTAAGGGTAAATGGTCCTTGCACGTAGCTTTATTTATCTTCCTATAATTGATGCACATTCTCCATCCAGTGATAGTGCAAGTGGGTATGATTTTTTTATGTCATTGCGTACGAACATGGTGCTTCCCTCCTTTTGAACAACTTGTATTGGCCTCACCCATGGTGAGTCATAGGCAGGGCAAACGATGCCAGAAGTGAGCAGGTTCACCAATTCAAAGTTGAACCACTTCGTTCATGTTTGGATTCAATTTTAAATGGTTTTCTACATATGCTCTATGGTCCTCCACCATAGGGATCTTGTGTATGCATAGCATTTGACTTACCCTAGTGGGATCACTCATCTTATAACCTATAGCTTCTCATCTTTCCCATAGTTTGGATAGTAGTTTGTCTTCCTATTCATTTGTTAGGTCGGAATTGATTATCAATTGGAACACCATCAGATCATCTAGGAATACATACTTCAACCCTTCTGGTAAATGTTTTGTCTATGGGGCCTTTGGTGTTTTTTTTGGCTTGTTAGTAAGATAGACTGACTTAAGCTCTTTAAATTCAGCTTCTAGATCTTCTTTTGCTGAATCAAGGTGAAGTACACATTGTTTTACTTGTTCATCAATGTATTCACTACATATACTTTCTAGAGGGTCTTCTGATTCTAGATTTTCTTGTGTGAGGAGTGACATCTTTTCTATACAATCTAATAAGAAAACTTCCTTTGGCATGCTTTGCCTATTCATGCTATTAAAAAACCCTAAATTCAAGGATTTCCTTCCCTATCCTTAGAAGTAAGGTTCTTGACTTGACATCAATTAATGCACTATTTCTAGAAAGGAAAGTTCAATAAAAAATAAGACGGTGGTCTGAGATCTTCCTTTATGTACATGACAAAACAATCACATGAAATGTAAGAATCTTTTCCCACCTTGACTGGGACATACTCAACTATTCCCATTGGGATATTCATCATAGATCCACGAGCTAGATCGTCATGCCATTTGGGAGTAATTTTTTAGAATTCTAGCCTCTTACACATGCTATAGGGTATAATGGATATGTTGGTCGTGAGGTCCTTTAATCCTTTCTTACATATAGAGTAGCCAATGTGGCATGAAATTCCAAAAGAGCCTAGATCCTTCTTCTTATTTGGAATATTTATTTTGAATGATATCAGATGTTGTTCTAGCAAGCTTAAATATCTCATAATTCATAGATGTGTGTTTCCTTGTGATGAGCATCTTGAAATTCTAACCATGCAGGTATCTTTGCTAGGGTGTCTAAGAAAGGAATATCCACATGAAGCTTTTTATAGCCTCATTGAACTTCATAAAGTGCGTGTCAAGTTGTGTCTTCTTTAAGTGGGCTTGGAATGTAGGATGAGTGCTATAGAATAGTATTGTTGGTTTGGTTGCACTATTCTCTATCATGATTGGTTCTTTTGAGTTGGTTTGTCTATTTTGTTGATACCACAGTGTCTTGCACTTCTGTAATTTGCATTACTACTTCTTTTGACATAGAAATAGGTAATTCTGAGTCATGGATGATTAGAAAATTACCCTCATCTGTGTCGATCTTTTGGGTCTTGGAATATGTATTTGTAGAGAAATATGATGACAGAGATGGATGCGGAAACAAAAATTTTCTATCCATATTTCCAATAACTAGTAGATCGCGTCAATAACTATGAATTGGGAAGGAGGGTTGTGAGGCATATACCTAGTCCTAGTGCAAATCCATCAACAATCCTTGTAGAGTTGTGCATCATTCTCAAGTAACACACAAATGGTCATCATCGGCAACATCCTGGTGTAGCACCATAGAAAGTGGTTGACGGTGTTCTCCTAGCATGAGGGAAATGATCTCCATGCCTCTACGTAGTCTAAACGAACCACTGGGAACTCTTGCCGCTCTACTATAACTGATGAGAAGGGGTTGTCCTTTGTGTTGTCGACGTGCTAGTGTCAAATTTCTCCCCTTTGTTTATGTCTCCCTTTTATGCATAAGATTCCTCTTATTCTCTCGTACCACAACATTGAGATTAGGAGAGTTGTCCTGAGAGCCTCGCCCACCCCCTTTATATAGGAGTGGATGGCTAAGGTCCCATAAACCCAGGGACACAAGAAGATAGATTTCATGAATTTGCAGCTACTGCAAATAATGAGTTGGACTCCCATCCAATCGGCTGGAACCCCTATATGTCGATTGGAACATCCAATCAGTTGATTAGAATGTTTTCCTATTTGCAAATATATTGATTTTCAATGTGATGATCAATGCACAACATGACATCAACATAAGTCCTTTATCAAGTCTTACTGATCGTCTAGGCAGTCAAATGGGCTTCCCCTTCGGTCGAGTGGGTACTCCAGTCGATCGAATGGCATTCCCATTTGGTCCAATGGACACTCCACTCATCCAACTATCAGCCAATGTTGTTTAAGTTGATTACCTAAACACTTAGTAACCAAGTTAAATCTTATTTAAGAGTAAACTCATATTCCAGGTGCATCATACATGTGAGACCCTATAGGTCCCTAATTATGTTGGCATTGAATGTCCATAACTAGATTATGAAATCACAAATGATGAGTGGTATGTAGCAACACATTGTTGCTACCCAAATAATCAACAAGTTGGAGAACAACTTCAACCTACATTTTTTATCAGTGTCATCATGATTATCTAGTTCCTTTGTCACTAATATCCATATTGAACTTGAAGCATGGAATTGTCATCCTCTTAATATCCAATCCATATTCCTTGAACTAGAGCAGACTGTATGAGATGCACGTGAGCTAACATATCACATATTAATTCACATGAGTATGGAGATGCATTTCTCAGTCTCGCTTATCAAGTGGCTAGGATATCAACTCTGGTATGAGGATCAAATAACATGTACATCATGCACAGTCAATCCCCATGTGTCAAGGTCGCATTGTATGGTGTCAAAGTACATCAAACAACATGTGATGAGTGTAGTGACTTCAAGTCTAAAAACTACAATCACCACTATCACTATGAGAGTCGATTCTAACTACCATTCAATGGTTTCCTTGTATCACTCTTAAGATGGGTCTGTCTAGTGCACTTTCTCTCTAACAAGTATCTATGTATTTGGATTGATATTATATATCATGACAAATTATATTCTGTCATCATTCGACACACATCCTAGTCTTTTGTATTATTGTTACCTATTTGGTTTCCACAATATTATATAATTATGGACACAATAGGAATGTATATACTCTTATCATACATATGATCTCATTGTTCACGTCCTCACTCAGAAGACATATATCATCGCGTAATGTTATTCTTTAATTGAACAAACATATATATGAAAGAATGCCTTTATTATTACTCAGATCTATTACATGATGCTTACAATAATATTATGAGTGGATCTGTGGGCATACATACCAATAGATTCCCACTTGCACTTAGAAACAATCACCCATGAATTTAATCCCAAGTCATCTAACATGACCTTCATGCTTCTGATGCGAAAATACTTTTGTCAGGGGTCAGCAACATTACTTTCAGTTGGTACTCGAGAAACCTTCACATCTCCTCATTGTACAATCTCTCATATGAGACGGAACCCCCACTGTATGTGCTTAGAACTCTAATGCAATATGGGTTCCTTATCTTGTTTAATAGCTCCATGGTTGTCACAATACAACTCTATTTCATATGTAATGCTTGGATCCACCCCAAGTTCAATGATGAACTTCTTGATCCAAATAGATTCCCTTGCTACATTGGAGGCAGCAATGTACTCGACCTCTATAGTAGAATCAACAACTATTTCTTGCTTGGAACTCTTCCAACTTACAACTCTGTTGTTTAGGCAAAACACAAATCTAGATTGCAATCAAAAGTCATCTTTTTCAGTTTGGAAGATTGCGTTAGTGTAACCATTTACCACCAACTCTTCCTTACCATCACAGACAAGAAATCGATCCTTATTCTTCTTAATTACTTAAGGATGTTATTCACGGTAGTCTAGTGACGTTCACTGGGATCTAAATGATATCTTCTCGTCATGCTCAGGGCATACGAGACATCAGGAGGAGTACATAACATTGCATACATGATAGATCCAATTGCATATGCATACAAAATCTTACTCATGTGCTCCCATTCTTCAAAAGAACTAGGACAATGAGCTCTAGAGATACTAACACTGTGAGACATGGGTAAGTTTCCTCTCTTTGAGTTCTCCATGTTGAACCCTTTCAGCTCTTTGTCAATGTATGTGCTCTTCTTAGGTCAAGAAGCCTTCTAGATCTATCTCTATATATCTTGATTCCTAATATATAGGAAGCTAAACCTAAGTTCTTCATAGAGAATGTACTTCCCACCCACGTTTTTACCATTTGTAAGGCAGGAATGTTATTTCCCATTAATAGTATGTCACTTACATACAATATGAAGTATACAATCATGCTCCCACTAACCTTCTTGTAAACACATGGTTCATCTTCATTTTGACTAAAGCCAAACTCTTCAATGTTTATCCGATAAAAGATTCTAGTTATGTGACACTTGCTTCAATCATTATAATGACCTTTGTAGCTTATAAACTTTATTGGCTTCCTTTCAGATTTATAAAACCCTCAAGTTGTGTCATGTACACATCCTCAAGAAGATCTTGATTAAGGAGTGCAGATATAACATCAATTTGCCAAATCTCATAGTTATAACAGGCATGATCCTGATGGAATGAACCATGGAAACTAGAGAAAATGTTTCATCATAGTGAACACCTTGAACTTTTCTAAAACCCTTTGCAGCCAATCGATCTTTATAGGTTTGTACACTACCATCCATGTCAGTCTTCTTCTTGAAGATCCATTTGCACCCTATGGGATTTTCATCTTTGGGTGGATCCACCAAGGTCCATACCTTGTTGGTGTATATGGATTCCATCTCAGATCTCATGGCCTCAAGGCATTTCTTAGACTTTAGTCCCTCAATAGCTTCTAGGTAGGTTGTTGGGTCATCATAAATGACCAACCCATTGCCTTCTTGAGTCATAAGATATCCTAATATTTTAGGATCAAGACATTTCCTACTACATATATGAGGTTCATGTGTTACATGAGGAACTTGAGATTCCACAACAACTTTTGATTCTCCTCATTCTTACTCTACCTCCACCAGTTCAATGTTTTCTTGTTGGTTTTGAACTTTTCAAGTTCTACTTTTCTCCCACTTATTACTTTGGAAACAGATTCCTTTTAGAAGAATACAACCATCCTGACAACAAATACTTTATTGTAGGATGGAATATAAAGGTAGTATCCTCTGGTTTCCCTGGAATATCCAACAAAATAATGTTTATGTGATTTGGGAAAAAGTTTTTCAAGAAACTATTTTCTTATATAAGCTTCCAATTCCAAATCTTCATAAAAGACATATTAAGACACTTCCCATGTCATATCTCATATGGTGTCTTTTGAACTAGTTTACATGGTACAAGGTTTTGTGTTAAGCATGTGCCCAAAAGTAAGTTGGAAGATCAACTATATATATATATATATATATGATCACACCATGACTAATAGGGGGTGATTTCTTCTTTCTAATACATTATTATGTTTCAGGTGGAGTCCATTGTGATACAATATCATAGTCCTAAAACTCTGGGTTCAAGTATTCTTCACATCCATCCCGTATAAGTGTTTTAGTACTTTTACCAAGTTAGTTATATACTTCATTCATGAACTCGTAGAACATTTCAAGGGATTTAGACTAGTATTTCACTAAATGCAAATTACCATAAGATCATCAATAAATGTGATGAGGTACTAGTATCTACCTTTAGAATTTGTTATAAAAGGTCAACATACATCAATATGTATGAGTCCTAATAGATCACTCACTCTCTCACTATTTCCAGTTAAAAGAGATATTTTTCATCTATCCCAACAAACAAGACTCACATGTCTCTATTGGTTTGAAACCAAAAGAGTCTAGATGACCATCCTCATGGATTCTAGAAATGTTTTCTTTATTTATGTGCCCTAGATGACAATTCTATAGATATATGTCACTTGAGTCATCAAGTCATTCATTATATATGTTTTTACATATTTGTCTCTAGAACTATCGAGTATAGACTACGAGACATTGGGGCAATGCCATAAAAGATCTTATCTTTGAAATAGAACATCAACCATTCATGATGCTCTTGTCTAAACAAGATACATATATGATTTTCCTATTAATGGAAAGTATATAATAGCAATTCACTAATCATATTACATGGCCACTGGGGTTAGATGAATGACTGGTTCTGATTTTAGTGGCAACAACTCTTGCTCCGTGCACTTTCACATTATCTAGCTTTATTTCTTCTTGGATCCTGAATGGATATCTCCATCTCCTACTTCTTCTTCCTGAGTTCCTCTACATAAAGAGGGGAGTTCCTTTTTAGGTGTCCAAGGTGGTGATGATGATGGCACTTCCCTTCCTTATTCACTCTTCCTTTTGCTTTAAGTGTAGAAGTGTAACATTCTTAGAATCTTAGTCTAGAATAACCATGATCGATAATTCTAAGTTACAAATTTAATTCCTTCTAATAATTTAAAACACTAGAATAACCAAATAGTGACTTGATGTTTTATTAAAATCTTAATTTAATAATGTACACTACCTAACCCTAAATGAATGATTAGAGTTTCAATATAATGAGCCCTCGTATGTCTATATTATACCATGTCTTCTAGTATTTGTGTAGATCAAACTATATTTGATTTTTCTCACATCATTTTGGTAGTGAGGTTCCTTGGCAATAATTAGTAGTGCATAAGTTAACCTAAATGCCAAATCATGTAAAATATGAAATTTGTTAGCTAAAAGGGAATTTTTGATTTGATATTTGGAATCACCGTGTTCAATTTAGCAAGCATACAAAATTTCATTAGATTCTGATGACCCTAGCTAGCTCAATTAAGTATAAAAGGAAGGAGTACATAATTAATAAGTCAATGACCTAAGTATATAATGATATGGTCTTTTTTTGTTAAATTGGGGGATTTCTATTCATCTCGCCCCCCCCCCGTGGGCATGATAAAAAAAGGATTACAAGCATAAGCCTCCAATCTCTCAAAAAATGGATAGGCTAACTACAACTCAAGACTGACCTACTCCCTATGATCAGAAAAGAAAAGCCAATAAAACCACCAGCTCCCCTAGTTTTGTGTGTGTATCTCTATACAAAAATTAACTACAAAAAATGTTACGAGAGCCTCTCAACTCACATGCTAGATATGTGATACCCAAACCTTCCATCTTGTACACTCCTCTAACTGATGGGGGCATCCTAGATAAAGAAAGAAAACTATATGGTTCCTCTAGCCCAACACCATACTCGGCTAGCCTGATCGCGAGCTTCTTTTCTACTTTACAAATCAAGCTACTCCCCTCCAAGAGATTCTAGATTTTGTCTACATGAAACAAAACAATGAGAGTACCTCCAGGGTAGACTTGAAGTTCCATGTAGGAACCTCAAGATAATCTGGTGATCGCATTCAACCCAAAACAAGGGTAGCCTCATATTCATGCAATTCTCTAGGCCTACCTCTAAGGCTTTCAAGTAGCAACCCAGTTTATCTGGGTCAGGGGATGGACCCAAAAACCCACCACTAGCTATCCTCGGTGATCTTTGACTATCCCCCCATAGGTCCTTCCCTCTAGAAAGTGATCTCCTTATTTCTTCTTCCAAGAAACACCACCAATGTTAAGCTTAACGTTTGTGAATTGAGGGCATAACAATCTGACCTCAAATCCCCTAACCTTGCTGATCAAAATGTCTTTAAGAAAACCCGTCTCCACCCATCTTCTAGTGATAGAGATAGAAGCCCCCACTTAATTCAGCACTAGGCCATCTAAGCTCGACCTTTAGATAAGAAAAATCATCCTCCATATACCCTCCACAGACATGTTGGTTCTGTCATATCTACTTGCACATCTGGCCACCCAAGAACACCACAAAATAATTAATGGTATGGTTGCTCTCAGTAACCCTAGCCACACGTGTCTCGATGTGTTGCTTCTGTCTAGGCCTAGGGATACATGTAAAGGAGGACCTCTACGTATGTGATAACCTTCAAAGAGGGATTATGCTCTAGTCCAGATCACCCTGGCAATTTCACCTTCTCTAAACAAGTGTTCTATTGATTCCTCTTGCCCTTCCTTGCAAAATTCACATCTGGATGCCAACTGGATGTTGCATGCCCGAATGCGTTCCTCTATTGGTACCGCTTTGTTCATAATTTTCCACACAAACATACTCACTTTGAGTGGTAGGATGAAGACCCATGCCCTATTATGGCCACTCAAAACCCCATCAAAACCTATACTCAAAGATTCTTGTGCTGATGCGAGTGTAAAAAGTCCATCTTCCTTTGGTGTCCATATCGAAAAATCTCTGGTGGTCAAATCTACTCTAGTATTTGTCACCAACCTATTGATACCTTCTATGGACATGAGGTTTCTGAGATGATCCATATTCCAGGAGCAATCCTCATGTGTGGTAGCTCTGGTACTAAGATTCATATCTAGTTCTACACTATCTAGTTTCCATTCTAGTGTTTTGGTGTTTCCCCACTCCACCCTCCAAAAGGGTAGGTCTCCTCTACCAATACCCCATCTTACGTTTCTCACTACTGATGGAAATGTTTCCCATACTCTCTTTTAGTATATGGAGAAATGTCTCCCCTTCTTAAGGAACCATGGGTGTTCTATGTCTGGGTCATAAGAAACCCTCTTATATTTTTCCCTGCAAAAATGAGCCCACAATGAGTCCCCTTACATGATGCTCCATGCCAGTTTCATCAGAAAACATTTAAACATGCATTTCATCTTGGGTATACCCATTCCCCCCTCTTTTATGGGTCTAGTTATTTTGTCCCATGTAACCCAATTCCTCATCTTTACACCCTCTCTAGATTCTCATAAGAAATTGTTCATCTTCATTTCAATAATTCTAATTATAGTGGATGGGACCGCACATGCTCCTAAGGTATGTAGAGGCATGGATGTGAGGACCAATCTAATAAGCATGAGTCTCCCTAAAAATGATAAGAGTTTTCCAGCCCAAGAGGCCAGCCTATGTGTGATATTTTCCACCAACCCATCAAAGTATCTAACCAGAACTCTACTTGAGAAAAAAGGGACACCAAGGTATTTAATGGGATCCAAGGTGCATACGCAACCCCATTCCGCAGCTAACTCATTTCACCTCTCCTCCGATCTAGATCCTAAAATGATGGCTGATTTTTGTTTGTTTATGGTTTAACCCGAGGCTTGGGAGTACGCCCCCAAGATCTCCCAAAACTTAGGACCCGAGGTCCCCATCAGATTTATGAAAAAGATAAGATCGTCGATGAATATGATGTGTGACAGAGCCAAGCCCCCTCTAGTCAAGAATCTCAAAATCTAACCTAAATATGCCCCTCTAGAGATGTGACTAGCTAGAAATTCTTTGGCTAGGATGAAAAGAAGAGGTGAGAGGGGATCTCCTTTCCTAAGAACTCTAGACGCAGGGAAGAAGCCAACTATCCTACCAGTAAGACCAATGGAAAATCAAGCCCCTTTAACCAAATTCATGATGATGAGGACAAGCTTGTTATGAAACCATAGCCTGCTAAGGACTGCCTCAATGAAATCCCAACCCAGCCTATCAAAATCTTTGGACATGTCAACTTTAAATGCCACATTCTCTTTGGAAGCCACTCCCCTAAAAAGGTCTCTCATGAGTTCATTAGCCAACCTAATATTATCCCCAATATCTCTACCCTAGATGAAAGTAGTTTTCTCTAAAGATACTACCTTCGGCAGAAAAGGGGTTAACCTTGATAAAATAACCTTTGAGGCTAATATAAGGATAACATTGCCAATACTTATAGGCCTGAAGTCTGGGACACTCTCTGGGTTATCTATCTTGGGTATGAGGGTCAAACAGATACATCTCAGGCCTCTATGTATCTCTTTTGCATCCATATAATGTCTTATGAACTCTATTGCATCCTCTTTGACCACCCCCATGCCACTTTATAGAAACCCACAAAAAACTCATTGAGGCCATGTGCGCTATCTTCATTCATGTTCAAAAGAGTCTTATGGATTTCTTCTTTTGTAACTTATTTAAATATGCCTTCTTTGTCTTTCGCTTCCATCCTGCTATTCATAATTTGCTCAAATTGTTCTATCCCCTCACTCTCAATTGCTCTAAAAAGATTGGTGTAGAAGTTTACTACCTCATTTCCTACATCTGCATCCCCTTCTACCCATGTGACATCATCTTTCTTTAGCTTATCAACCCTAGAATGCTTCCTCCTTGCTTTGACATGTGTGTGGAAAAAATTGGTATTCTTGTCTCCTTCCTTGAGCCACTTAACCCCAAATTTCTCTCTCCAAAAATCTCTTCCCACCTTAGCATTTCTTCTAACTCAACATCTGCTTCATAGAGATCCTCTATTGTGTACGGGTTGTCTGACACATCTCCTTGGATTTGAAGATTATTAACCTTTCTTTTAATCCTGATTATCCTATCGAAAATGTTTCCTATGAATTCTTTATTCCAAGTTTTAAGGACTTTCTTAAGCGACTTTTGTTCTTCAAAAAGCCTATAGGATGGGTCGCCCCATGTGTCTAACTTTCAATGATCCTTAATTATGTTCATAATATATTTGTGGTGTAGCCACATCTTTTGAAATCTAAAGCTAGATGAGTACCCTAAAAACTCCCTCTTAGATATAGAAAAAAGCAGGGTACAGTGATATGATGCCCACATCCTCACCAAATGATCTTCTAAGATCTTGTAAGCATCAAGCCAAAGCAGTTTTATGAACCCCTGATCCAGTCTACCCTAAATACTCGAGTTCCCCTCTTATTTGTCAACCCATGTGAACCTATTACCAGTGTAAGGGATCTCTTTAACACAAACCACATGTATCCATGTGTTGAAATCCCTACATGATCCAGGACATGGATCTCCCCCCCACACGCTCTTCAGAGGATTTATATGCATTGAAATCTCCTGCAACAGTCCATGGTTTGGCTTTGTTACCCTCCAATAGATTAATTAATTCCATCCATAGGTCTAGACGTTCAATTCTATCGCATGAGGCATAGATGAACGAGATGTTGGTGTTAAGGCCAAGGGGATCACAATTGATTGTGTTGTGTTTCTTAGACTTTGATACTAGTGTGGGGGACACCCTCAAATCTGCAAAGACCCAAACCTTCTCACCTATGTCCCCATTCGTGATGACCCAGTCCATGTTTGTGACATGGAGGAAATCTGGATCTCTAACCGGATCTAAAAAGGGCTCTAGCACCCCAAACGAAAAAAGACCCATCTCTCTAGCTAAATTTTTAAGCCTCTCAATCATCCTATCATTTGCTACTCCTCTGGAGTTCCAAACTATGAACTTGTCCATTATGAAAAGGAACTCCTAATAGCACCCTAATGGGATACTCAAGGTGCTCTTAGATCTAGGGGTGAGCAGATTTTGGTTAATAACCGATTAACCACACGGTTAATTCCGAATGGTTAATTTTATTGGGTCAATTTGGTTAATTCGGTTAATTTGGTTAATTTATTTCGGTTAATCAGTTAAATGATTAATTTGACGGTTAAAGATATTTTTGGTTTGGTTAACTGAATTAACCGAATAGTCAGAATTTATTAATAAATAATATCCTACACATGCATATATACATATATAGTTGTACTTTTATTTCAAAATACTTCCCCATATATATAGTAATCAAGTTTTTATGAGCCATACAAAATTAAATTTACAACAATACTACTATAATATAACAATATTGTCCCAAATTCTATGACTATTTCAAATAATATTTTTACACGAGTGTTATTTGGTTAACCAAATTAACCGACCGAATTAACCATTAACCGATTGGACAATAACCGAATTAACTGACTCAATTTGGTTAGGTTAATGGTTAAAATCTCAAACCACAAATTAACCGTTTAACCGAACCGAATTAACCGTAACCGACTGAATTAACCGAATGCTCACCCCTACTTAGATCCACCTCATCGAACTCCTCAACTGGACTCCTCATGAAGATGACCTAACCCTCAATGTCTGCCCAAGATGTTGGTACCCAAATCCTTTGTAGCTCTTCCAGAAAATGACATCCGCCCTACGAGATGATCAAGAAGATCCCAGAGATATATCATCCTTGCATAACCCCATACCTCATCAAGTCTTTCTATTCTGCCCGGCGAAGACAAAATCTCCAACCCTCCCTAAGATAACCTCCTCAAAACCATGTTTACCCTCCCCTGAGATATCCACCCCAGCACCATGGGGAGCGGATATAAAGTCTGGAGAAATCGGTGACGATCCACACGGAATAAAGCTACGGGCGAGCGAGAAAACTGAGGATATGGCACGCACGTCATTGTTAACTTTGGTTAGGGCTTCCTGCATCCTATTTACCTCTCCTTCTACTCATGCTCCTCTGATCAATGATGGGATGTCTCTCGGACTCTTATTCTTTCCTTTAGCCAGTCTAGTTGTCTGGGTGGTTGCTTGCTCTCTCTCCTGGTAGGTTGCCTCCATGCTTGCTTGCTCCAGGCAGGTCCCTCTGTCCTCATCTCTATTGCGACGGTATGATCCTCTACCTCTTCGAGGCTGGGAGGGTTTGGATGATGTGATGAACCCATCCCCGCTTGCTAGTGCTGATGAAGCTTGAACCTCATTATGTGTCGATGAAGCAACTTGTCATTTTTCTGCCCATGGTTGATTGGCCACTGTGGTATTATGATTCGCCACCCCCAGAGATCCCTCATTATGTAGAGTGTCGCTGCCATGGGATGCCAAGGATGCGTTGATAGGTGATCTTGGTTGAGATCCCTTAGTTTGAGTAGACTCTATCTCTAAGGTGGAGGACTATCCCAGTTCCTCCTAGTCCAGTTTGGGCTATGTGGCTATAAATGTGCCTTTTATCTTCATATATTTTATCATCTGATCCTCAAAGATATCAAAATCTTCTTGGTATGTACCCATCTTCTCTGCATCAACCTACATTCTTAATTTTCTATTTTCTACTCGTAATGCTTGTAATGGGATACCTCTAGCTTTCACCACATTTGAAAGTTGTATTTGATCTGGATATGTGAATCTTGGCACCTGATATATGGTGACTTTGATTTGTTCCATGTCCACCACATGGATGATCTCATTTGGTGGTGATAATGCCCTAATCTTGACTAAGATTAGGACGCTGAAAATGTCAATTTGGCTAGGTCTCCAAGATGAGAAGCCCACTAGTTCACACCATGTATCTGCCACCGCACCTATGCAATCATCAACTCGGAGATGGATCGGGAGGCCTTCAATAAGCAGCCATATCCAGTTGGTCAATTCATAGTTCTGAATTAGCGACCAAGGTTTGCTCACAAATTGGATGCCTCTGATCATGAATACTGAGAGAATGGGGGTTGAGTTTGGTTGATGAATAATTGTGGCTTCTTTAGACTTGGTTTTGAGTATGAAAGATGATGATGGATATCCCTCCCGCATAGCTCCTTTGACCAGGAGCAAAGTGTGCATCATAGAGTACCTGAGGTTCCAGCCACTCGATCTACCTCTAGCCTCCACAAACTCCCATTTCTATGCACCCATTAGCCTCGAGAGGTTGTTTCGAGTTGAACAAGCCATCATTCAGACCCTAGTTCACTTCCAAAAAAAGGCCCAAAAACCCTTCTACAACGAGTTGAAGCAGCGATCTCTCCACGCCACCAGCCCGAACCATACCAGAGTCTTGTAGAATCCTCAGACCCCAGGAAAGCCTCCTTAAGCATCAATTTTAGTCGAATTGCCCTGAGAAATCTCACAAACTCATTCCACCTCAGTGGTGATGGCAAGCTCGAGCGGGAAGCTCAGGCCATTGCAGTCCAATTTGTGATCCAGTAAGATTCTTCAGAAACTCTACTTTCTTTTTATCATACTTTAAGACCATGCATTTGAGTCTTGTTCAGTCTCTGCAATCTGGGTCCTCGCTGGAGGTCCTCATCGGGCTGTCTCAGTAGTGCTTTATGATGGTTTTTGTTTCTTCCACCCTCGACAGATCACTACAAAAGTGATTTTGACTTTGGTTTGATCCTTAAGTCATCGGGTTAGCAAAATCCAATTTTGATCTTTTGTGCTCTGTTCCCAGCCATAGCAGGCTACTGAATATCATTGTTGTTTTGTATTTTGCCTTTGGTTCAATGCTTCGAGTTTGTACAAACAAGGCAGATTCAGTGGATGGGTCGGCTTGGCCTTTGATGAGTGTATTGGTCATTTGGGAGAAGGCATCTCCTTGGGGATTGTTCTGCTCGGAGAGCCTCAAGGAACCATCTTCAGTTGTTATCTAGGCGAGATATGGTCTGTAGTCTCAAGTTGCCTCTGATTTTAAAAGCTCTAGGGAGCATGTTGTGCCATGGCTTGAGGAGGAAGAAGCCAAGCCGCAACTTTACCGTGCTATCCTTACTCTTCTGATTTATGTTGTCATGCTGGTATGGGTTTTGTTGGCATTTGAGTACGGCAATTTCAATACAGTCGCACGTCAGATCAAATGAGATTTTGACTAGATTGCCCCATGTCATGCCTTTGATTTTGCAATGTAATTTCAAGGACATATCAGTATTTCCACCTTTCTATTTAAGTTGAGATTCCAGTATTTTGAGAAAGTTCTTTGGATGATCTTCCTTGATTCTGATTGGTCAAACCCTGTCTAATTTTAGATAATTCATAGTAAATGCTATAGAGCTCATATGAGGATGATCCATAAATGGATTTTGATCAATTTTTAGAGATCTAGTAAATGGTCTAGGTTTCATGACATATACTGGGTTGGTTTTCATGAGTATCAACTTTAATGTATTAGGGTTTAGAGCCTTAATTAAGAAATAGTGGGTGATTATTATAGGTTGATTGAGAGATAAGATCAGTGATATCTTAGGAGCTTGCTTTCTCCTAATTAGGTAAGTGGTGCATGCCTTGGGTTTATTCATATTGCATCACATGTTTTCTTGTATATAATGCTCAAGTGGTTAATGTTCATATTATCATGATACATATATGTTGTAAGAGGTATTATTACTATGCATATCATGTTAAAGATTTACTGTATGTTATCGAATGCTTAATATTAGATCAGCTACAATTACCTCTTCATGTTTTAAGATAAGATAAGAATCAAGGGTGTAAACCCAAAGTTAAGATCAGATCATAATAAGAATAAGAATAAGAATAAGAACATATACAACTAAGGCCCTAACTCATGAACAATTAAGGAAGTTTGGTACCTAATGGGTCCTCCTCATTTAGTTTTGGGTTCTTTGACCCTATGCATGCACACCTCGTGTGTCTTTAAGAAGTTGCATGCACACTTCACATGTATTTAGTGAGCATGCACACCTCGTGTGTGTTCAGTGCGCTCAGATCAAGTTCATAGAGAAGGTACCATTAGTGTAAGCTAGTTAATTTAAGAATGCATCCATCAAGACATCAATAATGATTATGTTGAGTATTTTAGTTTTTAAGTATATATTTTAGTTCATGTTCTTATTATTATGAAAACCCAACCACTCACAATGTTTTGTCGAATGCATGGCTATGTGTGGTTGCACATAGGTGATCTGCAACATAGGATAACTCTCTGGAGGTTGATTTATGTATGAGTCCAAGACCTGGTGGGGTGCCGCCATCTATATGATCTTAGAAGGTTGATTTAGATTTAAATGTGATCATGTATTAAGTTCTTTGAGTTGTAAGTTTCGTATAAGAATATTCATGAGAAAGCATGCAATCTATATCATGTGTAAAGTTATTATATTATTGCAATGAATGATATATGCTTTTTGTGACATTTCCTGAGTGTGATCTTGATGGTCCACAATTCTGTGTAGTTATATATGGATTGCACTTGAGGGAGAAGAGTTGGATTTCTGGCTGGCTTTAGAACTCTTCTTGGTTGTGCCTTTCCCTTGAACTTTTTTTCCTCTACTGATCATCATCACAGATATAGGATTATCTTACTTCATTTGTTCTTCAACAGTTATCAACATGCCAAGCAATTTTGATAATGACTTATCAAAATTGTGCATGTTGTAGTTCATGACAAACTGTCTATATGATTCCGACAATGACTGTAGAATCACACCTATGGCCAACTCTTGGCCTAAGGTAAATCCCAATCTTACAAGGTTCTACACATGCCCAATCAATATGAGAACATGGGGTCCTATTGGATCTATCTATGTGACATTGCACTTGAACAATACCTTTAAGATATCATATCTCTCTTGTCTTGACTGATCTTGATACATGTTCCAAAGATGTGTTACCATCTTGATGACTTCCATGCTTTCATGTTGTCTTTGCAATTCATAGTTCATTAAGCATAGCATCAGGAACTTGACATGCACGATATCTTTGGAGTGCTTCTTGTAAGCATCCTTGCCAACCTTAAGTGCAGTGAAAGTATGTTCATCTGGCTCTGGTGTCTCCAGGACATAAAGCTTGCATTGTTGAGTGAAAACAATTCCCAACATTCTGAACCAGTCATGGAAGTTGTGCTCATTCAATTTTCCCTTCTCAAGGACCGATTGCAATGAAAACATGTTAGTGTTTGCCATTTGTTTCTACAAAAGAAATTTTGCATTTTTTAAAAAACACTTTTGAGTTTGACAATATAAATAAGGTCATTAGCATTTATGCTCTCACAATTTTTTTTAAATTGATAGCGGTCAATTTTATCAATTCGGAAGATTGAAGTGTACAACCTTCTAGCGAGCCTAGATCCAAAATAATTAAGCTATTACCCAACCAATGTCGGTGTCCATTACAATTTATTAGGGTAGGAAACATTTGCCGATTGCATCTCATGTAATTCTTAGATAGACGATATGCACAACTTCTTGTCATATCACATATGCATGCTTCTAGGCACATATTCTCATTAAGATCACCTAGTTAAGTCTGACCTAAAAGACAACACGATGGTAATGCATCCTGCTTGGTAGGCCCACATAAATACCATCATACTTTCATGAGGTAGACAATTCACTATGCTTGATATGCCCGTAGTTAGTCAATCAAGCTTTTCATGTGTGTTTCTTATGGAAGGCATCTAAGATTGAATATTTGATTGAGGGGTTTAGTTATATATAAATACATTTACATATACAATCACCAGATATTGATCATAAACATACTATTTCCACAAATGAAACATGCAATCATAGAATACAAGTGATGGTTGTGGCCACACTAATATAATTCTTTGGAGCCACAAAGAATTACTATCCACCTAACGTCCAAAATCACATTATGACCTGTAAAGAAAAAGTTAAGCTAGAAATAGGTCGGTCAGTCGGTTGATTGGACTCTTCCAGTCAATCGGTACATCTGCCTATTGGGTGATCGACTGGTCCTCCATTTGTTCAAATAGGTCGATCAACTCACCTGGTAGAATGTCTTCTCTTTCTTCAAAAAAGAAACTAAAACTATCCTATTATGTATTACATTGTACAAGTGAAACCTTGAGTTACATGTCTGGGGAGTATAGGGAGGAAAACATTAGCCTATATATAGTGAAATATAGAGGGGCTTGGTATGCAAACCAAATTTAAAAGGGTAGGAAATAAACCATTTGACCATGCACACATATTTAGAAGTATTGACCATAACTACACTTGCATACACCATCAAAATGATTTTAGGACGACGTGTATAACTTGCATGTATATCATACCGTATATATATAGGATTTATGGGACATTCCTTAGAATATGAGATTTTTAATTATATATGCATATTAATCATTTAAATATTCACATCAAATGTAATAAAATAAATGATAAACAAAAAATGGCTCATATCGATTAGATCACAATGCATAGTAAATTAACATGGCTCTGATACCACTGTAGGGAAAATAGAGACATAGATGTCAGTAGAAATAAAAATTTTCTATCCATATTTCCCATAACTAGCAAATCAAGTCAACAACTATAAATTGGAAAGAAGGGTCGTGAGGCATATACCTAGTCCTGGAGCAAGTCCAATGACAATCCTCATAGAATTGTGCTTCTTTCTCAAAAAGCACACTAATGGTCAGCGATGGCAGCCTCCTGGTCTAGCACCACAAGAGACAGTTGACGACATTCTCCTAGTGTGATGGTAATGACCTTCATGCCTCTACATAGTCCATGTGGACCATTGGGAACTCTTGTGGTTCTACTAGAACTAATGGGAAGGAATTGTCCCTCATGTTGTCAACATGCTAGCATCGACTTCCCTTTGACTATCTCTCACTTTTATGGGTAAGACGCCTCTGGCTCTCACGTTACCACAATGTTGAGATTAGGAGTCTTGTCCTAAGAGCCTTGGCCACCCCATCCTTTATATCGGATTGAATGGGTCAGGGTTTCCACAAACCTTGGGACATGAGGATACAAATATCATGAATTTTGGCTATTGCAAATCACAAATTAGTTGATTCAAGTCCTAGCCAGTCAACTGGAACATCCAATAAGTCGATTGGAATGTTTTAATATTAAGAAACATATTAATTTCCAATGCAACAATCAATGCACAAGATGACGTCAACATCAATCCTTAATCTAGTCTTACTGATTATCCATTCGGTCGAATAGACTTCTCAGACACTTGAATGGACACTCCATTCAACCAAATGTCAGTCAATGTTGTTTAATTTGATTACCTAAACACTTATTAAACAAGTTTAACCTTATTCATGAGTAAACTCCTTTTCCAGGTGCATCTTATGCATGTGACCCTATAGGTCACAAATTACATTGGCAGTGAATGTTCATAACCAATTTATGACATCACGAACAATGAGTGGCATCTAGCAACACATCATTGCTACCCAAGTAATTGAAACGCTGGAGAACAACTTCAACCTACAATTTGTGATCAATGTTATAGTGATTGTGTAGTTCCTTTATCACTGATACCTATATTGAACTCGAGGCATGGAATCATCAAATATTCAATTTATGTCCTTGACCTAGAGTATACTGTCTGAGATGCATGTGAGTTCACATATCACATTGATTCATATTAGTATGAGCATACATTTATCAAACTCACTTATCAAGTGGACTGGATATCAAATCTGACAGGAGGGACAAATCTCATCTACATCACTCACAATCAATTCCCATGTGTCACAACACACTCGAACATTACATGTATGATAACCCTTATTCAAGGTCACGTTGGATGGTGTAAAAGTATATTGAATGGCATGTGATGAGTGTAGTTACTTCATTTATAAGATCCACAATCACCACTATCACTATGATAGATGATTCTGAATATCATTCAATGATTTCATGTATCACTCTCGAGGTGAGTTTGTCTGGTACAATTGTTCTCTAACAAGTATCTATGTGTTTGGCTTGATATCTGTCACAAAAAATGAGATTTCACATATTCTATTCTTATGTATTACTATTGTCTATATGGTTTCCATTATAATATCCAAATAGGGACAACTTAAGGATGTATATACTCTTATCATACATATGATCTCATCATTCAAATCCTCAACTTGAAGACATATGTGATCGAGTAATGTTATTATTTAGATATCTATCATTTTACAACATCATCTCATAATTAAACTAACATATAGAGGAGTGATTTCCTTTCCCATTCCACACATGGCTGATCTAGAAGGGGAGACACCACCCTTGGAAGAAGTCCATTATAACGTACTGAAATCTAGGTACATCCTTAATCAATAACTTTTTCCTAAGTTTTTCCTTTCCTTTCTAAGATTTTTGTCCTCGATGTTGAATTTGTGGAATTATTAGTGGTTTGGAGTATGTTTGATCTCTTTTCATGCCAATATATGATTTTATGCACAAATACCTCAGTTAATGTTTCAATCAGGGTCTAAGATGCAAAATTACCACTTGAATGACATATTGATAATATAAATTCGTTCTGGAACTTTCCTTAGACTTATGGATCAAGGAAGAGAAAAAGGAATAAATAATAAATCTTTAAGCCTAATAATATGACATTAGGTAATTTAATTTGGCAAATACTAAAAATTAATGTGTAAGGGAGATAAAACTCATAAAAAGGAAGACTCGTTAGATAAAAATAACTTCAGATTCAAATTCTTTGGATCAGTATGTCTTAGAGATCAAGTTTCACAATTTTGGGGTAATAATAACTATATCTATTTTATTTAGAAAAGAAAAGGTGAGTTTTCTCCAAAATATCAAATAACTCACCTAATGACTCCCGAAGTGGCAACAAATCTCAAATTCATAATCTATATGTTAAAATTAGAATTAATCAAATCTATTACATGATGTCTCATTACAATCATCTTATGATTGGCTCTCTGGGCATACATACCAATTGTATTTGTAAGGAATCTCCCTGATCATTTTTTGAAAGCCTTCAATTGTTCTTGGTGTTTGGGATTATCTTTTGGTTTTCATGCAAATGCTCCTGTAGGGGGGCAAAGATTTGCTGGGAGTTGATCCAATTGTGATTCAATGGTTCTTAATGAGCTTGTTGATCAACAATCATTGTTTGTTGTGACGGAAATATTTTCATGGCTAAAAGTTTATCATTGGATGAAGGATCATTAGCTAGTTGTCCCTTTTGTTTCTATTTTGGGATCAGTTTGGGGTTTTGGTAGTTATTTTTAATTCCTTTTGTATAAGTTTCCTATATAGTTTTCTTGATTTTTGCAATTTTGTTATTGGCTGTTCTGGAAGCTTGTAGGATCCTAAACTTCATTTCTATCATGCATAAGTTGTTGTGGGCTTTTTTCTCCTTTATGATTAACGTATAGACAACCAAGATGGATTTTGGTTTGATTGGGAGTATAACACCCATGGCCAAGAATACTATGAATGGAATTCATATCCTCCATTTGGTTGTTGTTTCCTTGGGTTTCATCATTGCTCACTACCCTTCCGAAAATAATATTACAAGCCAAGGTAGAGTGGTCAACGCCCTTTCACGCTTCACAATTTTTTTATTACCTAAACCTATTGTTTTCGCAGTGAAAATTTTCTTCTTTCATAGGCATTGAAGGATGTATCAAGACTATATTACTTAAGAGATAGTAGTTTTATATATTCTACAATAGAGTTCAACTTAGAAATATCTTTGATAGCTACCTTTAACACTCCCTTGCATACAAATCTTCCCCAGTTGGTTTGGTTTTAAATTCCAAGGCTCACTACATTCCAAGAGCTACCATAACTTTGGCACATGAAGTTTCCTCCTGATGAGGAGTCTAGAAATCTTTTGACATCATCATCAAAACCTCTATAGAAAAACTCGATGCAATGATTTTCATAGATACCATGGTGTGGACATTTGCAGAGAAGATTATTGTACTTTCCCATGGTTCTTTTAGAGTTTTACCTGAGACTGGTGTAAACTGTGTTATTTGGCCTCTAATGGTGTATGTGAGGGTAGAATGATAAACTTTCTCAAGGAATTCGTTCTAAATTTGTACCCATGTGGTGATGGGATCTCTTGACAAAGCATTATACCAATTCTTTTCTCTGTCTGTAGGAGAATATTTGAAAACACAAAGTCTAATAGCATAATCAAATACTCAATTTTTCTTAATCATAGAACATATGTCAAAAAACATTACGAGGTCCTCTTGAGAATCTTCTCCTTGTTTTCATAAAAAGGGAATTTTCTGTAGTAGCATGATCCAATGCATCCTATTTGGAGGTTAGGGGCATCAATAGGAGGTGGATGAACTGGATGTCGAACATTGGTAGTCTTAGGGATTGAAAACTCCCTAAGCTCGTTCTATCACTCGACCTCCCTTTTGAAAGAGGGACTCCAGAAGTGGGCGAGGGTGAGTAGATGGGTGTTTGGGAGTAGGGCCAATGGACTCTCATCTGTTGTGCCTATCAATCGGTGGTGGTGGGGATCACTCGATGGCAACTTATTCCTTGGATGGCTCCATGTCTGGTCAGTAGTGCCAGCTCAAAGGCAATGTGTGTGACCCTCCTTACGTAGCAAGTCATCTCCTATTTATAGGCATCGGCATGGGGTCCTTTACTTGCACCCCAAGCCTCCTAGGTACTCGCCCTTGAGGCATGTGCTCAATGGTCATGAGTATGGTTCCTGTCAGAATTTCCATCAGGTGTCAGTAGTAGGTTCGCCATCGGTTGATGAGCACAGACACACCTCCATATGGTGTTTGTAGGGGTGCCACCAGGTGATGACAGCAAGGGGGGCATCAGTTGATGATCACAGACACGACACCGGCTGGTGGGTGTAGGGGTGCCATCAGTTGATAAGAGCAGACATACCACTGGCTGATGCTCGAGGGGGTTCCTTTGAGTGATAGGTTTCTACAGCCATCAGTTGATTGTGTGGCATGGTGCTACTAGGTAACATCTGGTGGTAATGGACCGATGGCTACACAAAGACCATCAGTTGACATCCAGCGGTGGCTCTACCTTTGATAATCAAGCTTCTAATCCTTTCCTTTCATGTAATTGGCGTTATTTTCATTGTCAAAAATAGGGTAAGGAGAGTATATGCAAGGGAGGAGGGAAGTGAATGTGGATTTGCCTAAATAGTCGAAAAATATGGATAAAATAAGGCATATAATATCCAAAAAATTAGATGTTATCAACTCCCCCAAACTTAGAGTTTAGCATGTCCTCAAGATAACAATTAGAATTAAAGCATTAAATGACTTCAGAGGGATTTATTAGTTATTATTTTAGTGAGCGCAAAAAAATGTGATAATGTCAGCCTCAAATTGAGTTTATGCATGTGGACAAGAGGTTTTTGACACCCAAAATTCTCTCTCTTAGAATGGAGTTGTAGTACTTGTATTGCTTGCCACAACCTTCTTTATCAGAAAGTTCCTCCCTCGTGATGCACCGATGATCCTATTATAGGCTATACTTGTGTAAAGTTCTGGTAGAGGTAGCTTTCACACCCAACTTTTATTTTTTTGGATCTCCTAGCTATTGTGCTTGGGTAGGCTAAGGCTGGAGTGTTTCCTACATTTCTTAGGTTTCCTCAACCATTTAAGGTGCCTTACAGGCAGTGTTGCCCTAAAGGGTAGTGATGTAATGTCAACTGGTCGTGTGAGGTTCCCTTTGGAATGTAGGTGTGTAAAAGTTGGCTTCCAGACTCTACTACCTGGCACGACATATCTGCATTCATGAGTACAATAATACACCATCTGATCAGTGTCCTTCAACGTCTTCCCAGGAAAACCTCTCATGATTTTATTCCTCTTGGCTTTTACTAATGCTCACAGGCTTTGGGATAATAGGTTTTTAGGGAAATTTGGGTTGTCGTGCCTCTTTTGATCCCAAAGTAGGGATTTTTAAAACTATAAGGGGTAGATGTTTCCTTTTTTCCAGAGTTATGCAGTTTCCTATCTGTACTTGGGAACATGGTGTCAATTAGGAGTGTGATAGATTGGGTCCTCCTTTCCTTGAGATTTCTTCTCGGTTGACTAACATACCTATGCCTTCTACATTATCTCAAGGTTAGGCTGACGTTAAGACATTTTTCACACTTGAAGGTTTTTAAGTGGATTAGGAAGCCCAGACCTGTCATTCTTGAAATAATTATGCTAAGAGCTAGCCTAAAGACAAGAAAGTCTAAGAGTTAGGGTTATGACACAATCCTAGAAAAATGGATTCAAAATTTTCCTTTTTAAGACTACTTTTATACCAAGATTTCAACAAGGGTTTTTATATGCATGTACAAAAATCAAGCCAAAATTGGCCAATTAGTTCGATCATATTTTGTCAAAAATTTGTCAAAGTTTGATAAGAGGGATAGAAAGCAATTAGTGTCAAACTAGAGATATACCATGTTTTCCTGTTTAGACCCCCCCCCCAAAACTTATCGTCCACCCTGTCCACTGGGTGTCAAAGAATGAGGTTGATCTAGAACACGTGAATGGTCATTGTGTGTGATCAAAAATTCCAAATCTAGGATCTTCATAGCATATTGTCCTCGGAGATGGTAGTAGTAGTCATCTTGACATTTTTCGATCTTTTGGTCTGAAGCCAACATTTGTATCCAATAAAGTATGTAGAATGCATAGTCATTTGAAAGAGGTTCTTTCTATGGACACCTATGATAGAAGTGTGGTTTATTGAACTTGATATTAGTTGGAACACTGCGGCTAAAAATTCTGATCAACTCTATAATTTTGTTGGTGACCAGGGAAGCTCTTTCTTCAATGACGTTGTTGGTTGTTTTATGATATTTTATGTGTATTGTACTGTACACAGCATCAGAGTTGTTATAGAATATGGACGTTTTATTGATGGTGTCCACTGCTAGTAGTGCCCAGTGTCCATTATGTAAGATCGACACAAATATCCATTGGGGGAAATTGTACTTTAAGTGCTCTATCATCCATTGTAGCTCTTTTGATTCCTTTTTGATACAACATCTCCCAATATTTTGTAAAATGCCATTGTATACATTTGTGAGATCATTGGCCAGAAGTAGCTGACAAGCTATCATGACATTTACCATCATGTATCCTCCTGTTGGCAAGACATCGTGGAGGTATAGGAGCAAGATTTGTACGTTTTCTCTTTCAACAATAACCACAAAGTTGTCCTCCCTTGGTCACAAAACATCTAGAAAGAATTGGACTTCTTCCATAGATAAGTCATAGAAAGCCAATTTATAGAAGTTCTCAAAAGTAGGTGTTGTGATATCTGTCAGTTTTAGTCCTTCTGGTGTGTCAGCAGCTTGTTCTTCTTCTTCAATGTGTACCTCACTTCCTTCGACAACTTGTTCTTCTGGAGGTGAGGTTGCTACTATGATGATATCAGTGGATGTTGGGATCGTAAGTGGTTCCATTTGTGGAAGGTTGGATTCTTTCATTTCAACTTCTGGAGTTGGTTCCCGCTCAATAGTTGTAGGGACTTCCTTTGGGGCTTCAAGGACTTGTGGAGGTGGTTCCCTCTCAGTATATATAAATGTTACATTTTTTGCACTGGGTAGTGGTGGGGCAGTAGGTGGCACTAGTGAGGTCCTTCTTTCTTCTGAAGCCCTGAGCTTTCTAAGCTCCTCTCTCTACGGTGTCTTTTCAGGCAGAGGGATAAGAGAGTACATACGCCTTGGTATGTCAGCCATTTTTTTGTCGTAGAAGAAACTTCTATCATGAATGATTTCCATGACATATTTCCCTCAGAATGTATGGAAATTTTCATAAGCAATTTTCTCTATAGATGTTCCCCTGTTGGTGGCCTCAATTATCCTCAGTTCTATGAAGCATTGTCCCCTGAACTCTATCCTTCTTGAGAAAAATTGCATTCAATGGCAATTTCCTTCCAATTGGGGTGATACCACTCGCTTACCCCTTGTATCAGTCTTTTCAGACGGGTTGGGATTTCATGTATCATTATGTTCTCTGCCTTTTCAAAGACCATTCATCCACAGGGTACGTCTTTGGAACTGAAGTTGTAAGTGAGCACTCTTCTTTTAGATAGGTCAACCATTGTGAGAAGCTAATGATTGAAGGATTTAAAGAGTAGGGTGATGAACTTCAAGGATCTGCTTCTTTCTAGGGCATCATGCAGCTCACAAACTGATGTGGTATCATCTCTTTCCTTGAGCATGTATGCTACTAGGTTAGATGATGCATTGAATATTGGCCCATCTTTATCTATGTGCATATACTCCTCGATTATTGTCCCGTACAAGATCTTGAAAAAGGTTCTACTATGTTTTCCTGAGGTACAAAAGAAGAATGCATATCACCTCTTATTAGACTGTATTGGTTGTTGCAGTAGATAATATCCTACCCTAGCTTTGCATCATCGATTAAGTCATCTAGGACATGGATGTCTTGTATCAGCAAGCCCACAACTGATGACATATCCATATTGGCCGTCTTACATTGCAACAGAGGTGGTGCAGGAGGGATTGAGGTGTTCACATCTGTTGAGGTTGCAGGCAGTTCATGGAAGACTAGGTTTGCTAGTTTTGGGGGTGCTTTAGCAAACATGTTGTCTAGATTCCCAATATGCTCTTCAAATATCATCTGTTCTATTTCTCTCTCAAAATAGATAGAGAATCCTCTGGTTGTTATTGGTTCATTCAGAAGTATTTCTTTCATAAATTTGTCATAGTCATGTGGGGTGGGGTGTTGTAGCTGAATAGCGGGTTGAGCTCATCCATTACATCTTTAGTTGTTTCAGTGACCTGCCCCCTTGCTTCTAGTTGTACCATCCCGATGTCATTCTCTCCTACTGCTTCTTATTTTTCTGTGGGAATTAAAAGTTCTATCAGTAAAGGGGCACTTTTCTTTGGTTGTGCTTCAAGCCCCTTATCTTCATTGTTGTTGGTTGAGTTCCCTGCCAAGGCAGGGGATGTGGTTGTGTCATATCCCTCAGCGGGCACTCCTTTGTTGCTTGTTGATCTTCTTGGCTCCTCTTCTTCTAGTTTCTGAGTGCATCTGGATGTGGTTTTTTCAGCTTGGAGCAATTATTGTCCTTTCTACATCTTTTCCATTAGCATGTCCACCCTGAGGTGGAAGTCAGCATCTGATGCTGGTCTAGTAGGGTCCATTTGTTGTACTTCAATGGACATGTTGATGGTTGTGGGGGTCCTCCTTTCCTTTTGTAGCTTCCTCTCTTAGCTTCATATTTTCCTCCCACAGCTCATCACATTCCTTGCACATATTGGGTAGTTCATTCTTTACTCGAGCTAGTGCTTGCATGATCTACACTTGATTTGCCACTAGATGTTGCATTTGGAGAGGAAGTCTAAGAACAAATTGGATGTCCAAAGTTAGTTTTGTACCTACAATTTTAGTGCTGATAGGTTTGTATTTATATTATAATAGTTTATGATAGAGTTTGAGGCGGTATCATGAAGGGCGTCTATCTCTTATCTTATCTCCGTAAATTTTGTCACAATTGTTGATTTACATTGGTTCTTGGCCATAGAGTTTACTTCATGAGCTTCTTCATTATCCTTTGAAGATTCTTTGCTCAAGTTTGTGCTTCTCTCAAGTTGTGGCGCCTCCTTCTCAGGCATCTCCACCTTTTTTGTCTTTTTGGGCTCTTCTACCTTGCTTGCTTAGTCTACTTCCTTAGTAGTTGGCTTTGTCACTGCTTCACCAAGGATGGTTTCTCTTCCTTTAGCTTCAACTGCTTCTACGGAAGTAGTTGTACCAGCTTTCTCTGGAGTATCTATATCTACTGTCTCTAGGTCTACCATCTTTGGAGAAGGTGGTTTCTTTGCTGACTTTTCGGGGACTCGCATGAGTGCCCATTTTTTTGGTTGTTTGTTTGGTGTCCACTTCATGTGATTGCTTGCTTCTTTTATCTGTTGGTCTACTGAAGCTTGTACTTTTTCCATATACAAGTCTAAAGATCTCTTCTTCCTTGAAAACAAACTTCTCTAAATCATAGACTTTTAATATTGGGAGGGGAAGCAAAAGCTTTGTCTTATAGAACCACTAGGTGTATCCTTGATGTGTCCTTGCTAGGACATTTGCTGCAACTAGATACTTGTCATCCACCAATGTATCTCCTTCTGACCTTAGGAAATACTTTAGCTTGTTGGGGTATCCCAGTTGGTGTGCAATGTAAGTTATCCCCCCCCCATTGTAGAAGTCTCGAGGGCCATCTGGTCCCATTGTAGCGGCCAGCTTATCAATTAGAATTTTGCCCATGTTAAATGATTTTCCTTCCATTAGACTCTATAAGATGTGCAGGTCTAATCTAGTTACATTCCCTGTGTCGAATATAAATATTAGGGAGATTGTGAAAATCTTGTACACTACTCTCATGAAACCTGAATGCATCATCAAGGCTTTCGCCCTGAGCTGTATTTTGAATCGCTTGAGAGTCTTTTCCATGTATTATCAGTTGTGAAGCCCTTTGCGTCTTTATCTCCTCATACCTTATTAGCACATTCTTCCTACTCAGCTGAATTTGAGAAGATTGTGTTTATCCACTTCTCAGTTGAAATGTAGTCCTTCTTCATGATCCTGACCTATAGCTTGTACTCACCCCCACACTCTGAGATCTCATTTTCTAGGGCAGATTTATGATGGAGGACATGAATTATTGCATCAAGTCGTCGTAAGAAGTCATGCTTGTGAAATAGATCCTATATATTCCTAGTTGTTTGAAGCTCTATTTCACCCTCCGGTATATCCCCAGTTGCTCTAGGGTGTTGACGTCAGATTTATTTGGTCGCCTTGTATTTCTTCCTAGTAAATCTGACAAGTTGTTGGCTCATAGTCGTCAGTTTCATTTAAAACTGACAATATAGCTACAAAGTATCGTCGGTTATTATTTTATAAACTGACGCCTATCTCCATACCCGCAAAAAAAAAAAATTGGCCCGGGTTAGGACATAGTCGTCAGTTTCTTATTAAAAAAATAGTGATGTACCTCTTCATTGACGATTTTTATAAATAACCGACAACTAAGTGTCATTTTTAATACCATATTATAGTCCTACTATTCGGCTGCTCAGCAAGATGCATAACCTGCAATTCAGTTTAGAACTATAGGTTTACAACATCCTGTGATTTCAACCTAACAACAGGCCACAAATCTACAATAACAAGGTGATAAAGACTATATATATACATCATGTGATTCACACACATGTATAAACACAATTAATTCATTCACATGATTCGTACACATGTAGAAACACAATTAATTCATTCACATGATTCACACACATGTAGAAACATGTAGTTCCATTAATTCATCCATTTTCACATTCAAAAACATGTTGAAACCTGTAGTTCCATTCATTTCGTCCATTTTCACATTCACACACATGTAGAAGCACATTCATTCATTCATCTTCACATTGACACACACACACACACACACACACACACACACACACACATATATATATATATATATATATATCAAATTTCAATAAGATAATTCAAAAAAGTCATTCACATATATACTGAAATAATGACACCAAAGTTTAGAAATGTCATTCTTTATCATCAATACCCCAATCATAATCAAAAATTGTCTCCCTTTCAAAGGCCTTTTCCCATTGTTCTCTTATGTCATCTAATTATTCTATCTTATAGGGCACATGTACGTCTAATAGCTTTTCCCATGTATTGAAGTCATTAGTTTTAAACACATGTAAAGAGAATGACGTATATATATAATTAATAAGTTTGATATTTTCATATTATCTAATGAGACTATACTTATGATGATCATGACTATATATTGCATTTTGTATGTTTTCGATGTCTTGTGCAGCATATCTGACAATCATGTCCATATATCGAATCATGTAGTACCCACATGCCCAGTCGTTGTCTTGTACAACACACTATAAATTTCAACATACAAAATGTCAATAAATAAAAATAAGCACAATTCACATAAATAAAATATGCATTGGAGTCAGGAAACTACATCCACATTCTTCCAAACTATCACTTTCTCTTTCTTATCCACGTTTCCTCCAGCATTTTTGAAATCTTTTAAAGCCCTATAAGTTAATGTAACACATTGAATTACATTAGTAAATAGTCATGTAATAATAGATGTTAACCAATATAAATATAAAAAAATCACGTGTTTAATGGTCTTTTAAAATCATGTCTGGAACAGTTTAATTTGTTCCCCTTAGAATATAGATAGTAAATAGTCAACGTCTCGAGGACAACAGCCAGTAACTCCTAATGCTTACCTCTAGTGATAAGAAAGTAAAAAATATATAACTCAAAATCCACAATGAAATATAATTTTCTTAAGTCAAAAATATAAGCAAAGTAAACTTACCCAACATTATATGGAGCTATTATTATGCTCTTTTTCTTTTCACCAAAATATTTAAAAGTGAAAGAGAAGAATAAGGTAATTGATGTAGGATCTTCATTTACAAAATTGATCAAGGATGGAACTAGAAATCCCATATGAGTCATTGAAAAATCTTTACAGACCCTATGTATGTAGCTATAAAACATATATTACATGTGCATTAATATATAAGAAAATAGATCACCATATATAAAATGAGGTATATAGATATATAAATAAGATCTCACCATATCCATAGTTCTATCATAGATGAATTCAGTCGAGCATAATGAAACAACTCCAAAATATCTTGTAGAAATATATTATTATCGTATGATTGGTCTATGGCATCCTCCTCCATAGAAGCAATAATAGGTGAAGCTTTGGAATGTTCACCTATCCATATTGCCATACCCTTGCATTGAGGACCTATCGAGTTGTATAGGTCCTTTGGAAGCCAACTAGATACTTGAGGAAGAGATGGAGGTGGGGGACGATGATCTGTAGTGGGTTTCTTCCCTTTATCCTGCATATATAATTTCGTATCAATTTTCATGTATATACATATACCAATTAACGTAATGTAAATTTACCATACATGATCAGTATAGATGACTCTGTTGGGCCACAAGACCACTCTGCCTTTTGCTTCACCGTGTCAGTATTTGGGTGGGAATATGGCAATGGATGATGCCTCCAAGTGTGGAAGACAAGCCTCAGGATCACACGAACCGCACCATCGGGTACTAGAGTGCCATGAATCATGTGCCTTGGAAGGCGTGGGTAAGCCTCACCCTCTGCAATGATGAATTCTTTTAATTTTAGACGACATGGCCTCAACCCCTATAAATTTACATAGAGTATGCTATATACATACCTAAACATGTTATCTTGAAAAGACTAGCTACTATGTCACAAAAATACTTACAGTGGAAGTGCTAGGTGGTGGGTCAAGAGGATTACTCCCAACCACCTCTACAAGATCACTCACAACCACCTCTATCATAGGGGAAGAGTGGCACGACATAGGTATTGTCTGAGTGGCAGCCTGAGACGCCTGCCACTTGCTCATTGCTTCGTGGAATGTCTTATCAATTAACTCATCTACCTATACATGGCCAAAAGAAACACTTTTTGATTCCTGAATTCCCTTTGCAATAACATTCTACAAAAAGAATAGGTTACCTGAGCTTTTGAAAATCCCCCTTTTTGGACATGTTTGTGATGTGATAGCCCAAAGAACGCTCTTAGACCCACACCAGTGCCTGCATCCCTAACACATCCAGGATGCTCTGGGTTACCGAGAGCAAATGTCAATTCATCCCTTATTCCCTCAGGGGTGAACAAGTCTTGCTTCCTCTGCCGTGAAGCTCCCACTAATCATCATCAATAGAAATTGGTAAGTAAACATAACAATCATCAATACTAATTGCTCTAAGAGTTGAATTTTACTATTTTTGTAGCCACCTGAACAGTTGTGGGGTTGGTTATATCTCATTTTTTATTTTGCCTCCCAGCTATCCACACATCATGGCGATGCAGAGGTGCGGGAGTAGTAGAGGACTCAGCAATCTCAGTAGTAGGAGCAGTAGGCTGTTGAATGGAAGATGCTTGTAGTTTTTGGCAAAGGGTAGCATAGCCACCTGGACCCATAGTGTGGTCATGCACATTTATTGTACACCTTTCTCTTTGAGCATCGCTGATAGACTTGTTAGTAAGCACATTAAATTGGTTAGTAACAATCAAGGTCAATCATAAATAGGTGAATTCATAAGAATGTATACTAATTAAATTGGGAGTGACACTTAATACCTTGAATTAATCGGTATTTCTCTTGGCAACAAATGCCTCCCACTCAGTCGGGTCCATGTAGTTCCATCGCTCAAGGGCTGACTTCTTCCTCTTATCAGCCTCTTATATGTATTGTCAGTTGAGAGGTGTCCTATAGTTCCTTAAGACCCTCCCACAGTGTTGCATCCCCTTTACGATGTAGGCTTTCCTCCTGTTTAAATATACTCTACAAAATTTCATATATTTAATAGAGTATTCTAAAAAAATAGAATTGTAAATAACTTTAAAAATAGAATTGTAAATAGTTTTAAAATATAATTACAAATGATATTTCACACATAGTTCTTTCCATACTGGGTCTTTCTTCCCTTTAGCAACTTTATGCCAAGATTTTGCATTTACACTACAATGGCTACAAGTAAGAACCCCAAGATATGAAACAAACGGGCTACAGTTCTTTCCAACTAGATTTCTTGCATGATTAAAATCCACAACCAATTTTGGTCCATTGCCCCTTTGTTGTAGTAACTTGTTCATCATAGTGATGCCCCTGATTTTTTCAAATTTTTTATGCTTCTCATGAAGTGGCAAAAAGTTTTCAGGGGGTACATCCTCAACCTAAAAATTGACAAAAAAAAACACATATATGATATAACTTATAAATGGACATATAGCTAGATATATTGTAACACTTACATTGTGACGTGGCACCTCACCCTCATGGTAATCATCATACTCATGGTCAGCCATCTGAAAAAGTGTCATATAAAAACAATCAATCATTTAACATTTAGCATGTAATGAAATGAATATAACATTGTAAAGTTCACATCGATCTAACATTCAAAAAATAAAACATTTAAAAAATTAAAAACATGCCTCTAATATTGAGATCTTTTATCAATTAACATTCCTTCGGTGTGATCTCCACACACATATAAGTCATTGTTAGCTTCAATATTTGGTGTTGGCAAGGCAACTGAGAATGGACTGAAGTCATCATACTTATCGTAGTACTCTTGTTCATCTATAGGATCTTCAATGAGTTGTCTTTTACCATGAAGAACAACTAACCTTTTTTCATTTGTAGGATCATCGATATAAAATACTTGTTTTGCCTGTGATGCCAATATGAATAGTTCATCCTTTTTGCCAATTCTTTCAAAATTCATTAATGTGAAACCCAATTCATCCACTATTACTCCTTTGGTGTTATCAACCCAATTACACGTAAAGAGAAAAATTTTGAAATCTACATAGTCAAACTCCCATATGTCTTCAATGATACCATTATATGACATTTTAGCTTCACGTGGACTCTTATCTTTTGCATTAGAAAAAAAACAATGAAGACGCTTGAAGGGTGACCCCACTATTTTGTACGAAGCTCTTATCATCTTGACGCTTTATGTAATATGAGAACCCATTTTGTCAAACCCTTCATAAGACATAACATTCATTTTTGGTTTAAAGGTGAGGCATTTGATATTTTCAGCAATATTATTTGGTGTTTGGGATAGTTGATGTAAGACTTTATCTTCAAACTACTTAATAAATTTCTTATTATTCTCTCTAGCAAGACACATCAAATTGGCTTGAGGATATTGTTTCTTGATGAAATTGGTATGTTCTGTGATATAAATACTCACTTCATTGATGTTGTATAGAATATACAAGTGATCTTGTTCACACAGCTCACAGCTGATTAATCTCATTCGTGCTCCTAAAGTCCCTTTGCCATGATAGTCCTCAATATTCTTGTCACTTATAGGAGCGTCATTACTACTCAAAAAGTCACTGTGAAAATCCATAACCTCTCTCGCCACATAACCCTCAATAATACTCCCTTCAGACCGGTAACAGTTTCCAACATCACCTTTAAAAATGCTCATGTGTCGTTCAAAAGGATACATCCAATGCAAGAAAATTGGTCCCAATATTTTCACTTCCCTAGTCAACTGCACAACAAGATGTACCATGATATCAAAGAATGAATGAGGAAAATACATCTCAAGCTGACATAGGGTAACAACCACTTCTCTTTACAACTTATTGTGATTCTCATGATCAATAACTTTGCTGCGTAGACTGTTGAAGAAGAAACAAAGTCTGGTGATAGCAAAACTTACATGCTTCGGCAGTATAGATCGAATTGCCATGAGTAATATTTTTTGCATTAGAGCGTGACAATCATGAGATTCAAGACCTATCAGCTTCCGATCTTTCATTGATACCAATCTACAGATGTTGGAAGAGTAACCATGTGGTACCTTAACATTAACCAAGCACTCGCAAAAAGATTTTTTCTCCTTTCTAGACAATGTGTAACAAGTAGTAGGCAAATATGTTCTCTGATCACTATTAACTACTTATGTTAATTTTTTCCTTATTCCCATTTCACATAGGTCCATTCTGGGTTTGATGCCATCTTTAGTCTCACCTGGTATATTTAAAAGAGTACCAATGACACTATCACAAACATTTTTCTCAACATGCATGGCATCGATACAATGCCTAACCACCAAAGAACTCCAATAAGGAAGATCCCAAAATATTGACTTCTTCTTGAATTAAGATTTGTCACTTTGTGTGGGAATGGTGCATTGTGATCTCTTATAAAATTCATTGACAAAGTATTTTACTCTTTCATAAACAACCTCCCGTGGTATAGGTTTAGGGGTACTCCGTTCCTCATTCCATCTATTGAATGCTTTGTGCAACCTTCGATACAGATGGAATTTTGGAAGAAACCTTCGATGACCAAGATATACAGTCTTGCCACCATGTTTTAGTCATATTTAATCAGTGTTCTCTTCACATATACGGCATGCTTTGGATCCTTTTACATTGTATCCAGACAAATTCGCATATGCTGGAAAGTCATTAATAGTGCAAAACAACATAGGATACAAACAAAATGTCTCTTTACGTGAAGCTTCATAGGTCATCACACCTTCACCCTAGAGTTTCTATAAGTCATGAATCAGAGGTTCAAGATAAACATCAATATCATTTCTAGGTTGTTTTGGGGACGATATCAACAATGACAACATAAGGTACTTATTTTTCATATACAACTAGGGAGGAAGATTGTATATAACAAGCATAACAGGCCAAGTTCTATGTTGGCTGCTCAATAAGTCGTATGGATTCATCCATCAATACAAAGCACAAGTCTTAGATTCTTGACTTCTTCACCAAATTCAGGGTACAACAAATCAATCTTCTTCCATTGTGGGGAATCAGACGCATGTCGTAGGATCCCATCATTATTTTTCTTAACCTCTGCATGCCACCATAAATTCTCCACATCTATCGGATTGGCAAACAAGCATTGAAACTATGGCATTATAGGTAGATACCACATCACCTTGGCAGGAGAGCCAGTTTTGGACTTCTCCGAAGTCGTCATTTTATACCTTGACGACCCACATTTTGGACAATCGTTCAAATCAACATAGTCCTTTTGAAATTTTATACAATCATTCAAGCATACATGTATCTTCTTAGCCTTCATTCCCATTGGGCATAATATTTTCTTTAACTCATATGTTGAGCTTGGAATCTCATTTCCTTCTGGAAGAATTTCTTTCAATAAAGACAACAATGACAGGAAGCTTTTGTCACTCCACCTATTGTTAGCCTTCAGATTATACAATTTCAACACAATGCTCAGCTTCTTAAACTTAGTAAAACTTGTGTATAACGGTCTCTCAGCATCATGTAAAATTTTCCTAAACAAGGAAGGTGGATCAGTCTGCTGTACCCCCACAATTATCCAACATCATATTAATGATGTCTATTGGAATCAGTTTGTCCACATCTACGTCATGAGCGGCAATTTCTTGTTCAACACAAGCACTACTATTGACATCTACTGATCTCTGGTTTGAAATCTCTCCATGACACTACCATTTTGTATAGCCTTGTACAATCCCGTTGCACATGACATGAATTTTGATCTCATCACCAGTGCTGACTTTCAAGATGTTATCGCAATGCCTACATGGACAATAGAACCTATCTCTAGGTTGTTTCCTATGTTCCTCTACAAATCTAATAAACTGATCAAGACCAACAATAAACTCTGGGGTGTAGCAACTTGGAATGTACATCCATGATCTATCCATTCTATGATCAAAGAGAATACAAGTATTAGGGTTTAGGGTTTACATATTAAGTTAAGGATTTAAAAGTTAGGGTTTAGGATTAAAAGATCAGGGTTTAGGGTTAAAAGATTAGGGTTTAGGGTTAAAGATTAGGGTTTAGGGTTAAAAGATTAGGTTTTAGGGTTAAAATATTAGGGTTTAGGGTCTTATAATGAATGTGTGTATCACCTATCCCATTCTTGAAGACCTAATCTAACTAGTAAGTATATAATGTGTATTTGATTTTTAAGAAAATTTTGGCAACATTTCCCCGCAGTTCTCTAAGTAAACCAATGTATATGGGCAAATGTCCACCAACATATTTACGTAGAGAACAAATGGGTAAGTGCTAATGAAACATCTTGAAAATGGTATATGCATTATACACTTACATCCTATGTGATATTAAGTGTTCAAGAACAGTCCCAAATCATGGATTATCTAAGATTTACTCCTAATGAGTAAATCTCAGACGGGTTTCTAGGACAGCGAATAATAGGGAAATTAAGGTTAAGGTTTATCAAGACATGTTAGATCTTATAAACATCACATATTTATTGATATCCAGCATAGTTAAACACACCAATTATTTATCGATAAAACATTCAAATCACTCAATGCACCCAAACATACAAGCACTTATATCCAAATTGAACAATGCACCCAAATAGTTTCTCCAATTCAAAATTAAAACCCTAGTTGCATTTCATCATTCAATTTTAGAAGTATTTTGACCTCATATAATTAATAAGCATTTTGAATCAATGTATCATTAAGAACTAATTGATTTACATTAGGCATAATTATCATCAATCAATTGTGAAGAATATATTACAAGTATCATTGATAGAGAGAGGGAAGACAACCACATAAATCTAAGGAGAGAAGAGAGATAGGGTTGAGAAGAGAGCTCCTCTTATGGGGGAGGGTGGATGCGGTATTGGTGTTGGCCACTAGACTTGGGCGGCGGCGGTATTCGTGTTGACCTCCTGTCCACTAGACTTGGGTAGCGGCCAACACAATAGCTAGCAACGGCGATGGCCAACACAACAGTTGGTGGTGGTCAACACAGCGGCGGTAGGTCTAGTGTCCTCCCAAGCTCTGGCATCCTCTCAAATGAGAAAAGGTGAGCAACGGCGGTGGCGACGTCTGGAGGAAGAGCGGCAGCTGGTGAGAAATGAAGCGACGGTTAATGGAGGAAGAGCTATAGAGGGGAAAATCTCTAGAAAGACCTAGCTCAATCGTGATGAAATAGAGAATGAGGAAAATTCTATTTTGTGTCGGTGTTATTAAGTTACCCATATTCATCAGTTGTTAACAAAAATTGATGCCTAACTCTTATAGTCATCGGTTACTTGTGAAAAACTGACAACTAAGTGCAAATCTAAACAAAAAAAGTTGCACCCTGTTAGGGTTTTAGTCGTTAGTTGCTAGAGATAAAAACTGACATCCATTTATATATCAAAACAAAAAAAATTGATCTAGTGGTAGGACCATAATTGTCGGATGTCCAATAAAAACCAACGATAAAGGAGAAAATTGTGGGCAAAATATTTTTGCAGGGACAAGGCACAAAATCACCTAGTCGTCGGTTTCTAGGAACCAACCGGAGCTATAGACTCATCCCTTTAAAGTTTGTCTCACAAAGGGTGATTAGTCATTGGTTATTTGGCACAGCCGATGACTGATGAGGGGATAAATTTTTCCGTAGGGACATGGCGCAAAACATGTGTCGTTGGTTTGAGAAAAATCGACGTCGTATTGAAAATTTTGGAGGCAATTTTTTTCCCTGGAAAATTGTATTTTACGGGTAATTTTAGACATCGGTTTCTTTGAAAAGAAATCGACATTAAAGTAAAAGCAGTACCTGTGTCTTTTCTAAATTGGCAGGACTTCACATATGGTGGCAATTGTCTTATATAACCGACGTCATTATTCTTTGCCATCAATTTTTTTTTGTAATTGACGCCATCAAAGGTGTCGTTATATGTCATTTTTGTACTAGTGATAGCAGTCAAAGGTGACAATCAACAACCTCAACCGAAGGTTGGAACATGCGGTGGACAAGGGAAACGGGAGGTGGGAAGAACAACATGTGGTTCCTCAATCGATGGTTGATCTAAAGTTGAAGGTTGCCTTGGTGTACATCAGTCGGTGTTTAGAAACTAGAACAGGTGATAGAAAAGGGAACAAGTGGTGGTAAAGTGCAACATCCCATATTTCAAGACAATTTAAAAATCATAGAATGTATGTTTTCCTACACAACAAAAGTTGAGGGGTTAAATGCAAAAAGACCAATAATGGTTGTACTTATATGAAAATTGGATAAGAAAACATAAATTAAAACTCAAGTTCATATTTTACTTTCAAATATGCATTATGTATATCCAATAACTCATATTTATCCTCTTCCATTTTCTCTCTCCTCTAAAATGGCCATAAAGCATAGAAAGATGTTAATGAGGTGACTGTGTGACTACTGAATGAGTAAAACTCGAAATGGTGACTCAAAGATTCAATATTTGGAACCTTTTTCCAATTATCTTTCCTTTGATGCATTTTACTTAAGGTGAATAGTCAATATAGAAATCATGGATCAAACATGCATAAAACCAAAATCTAAATTATACAGGAATGTTCTAGACCCTCCAATTAATATATGGTTCAAATTCATGTTTGAACCCTCAAATCAATTAAAGTACATTTGAATATGGTTTGACTAAAGTTTTGAATTTTATTTCATTAATCACATTCATTTAATAAAGTCTCGCCCTTTGATTTTGTCACGTGTTACACTATTCAATTTACCCTTTTGAGTGCACCATCGTACAGTCAAGGTTTAAGTTACCCTCAATCCAACAGCTCCACAATCATCCTCAACCTCTGCCCTCTCTATGAACTCAAAGCAGTTTATGGTGATTCCTTCCTCAACTCTTTTCTCCTCCATTACTGTTTTGTTTCAAGAAATCTTTTCAGCACCGACTTCGCCTTGTTCTCCCGATCTTATTAAGCCATTGCTCATACCCTCTCGTGCCATCAGGAAAAAATTCCAAAACTGGTGGCCAACCCTCCTCTCACCATGTACACATAGATGTCATCTCGACCACCCTTGAGGCAACCTTGAGCAACGTCGGCCTCCATCCTTCCCTCCTCCACCCTCAATTGAATCATCAAAAGCCTCGAGCTCCATGTCCTACTCAGGTTCCATCTCCGGTGACCCAAGCTTCACCCTGACTACTCTGATCATCCCATGTCAATCACCACCAGGTAAGAATCCCTAGGTCCTCGGCTATCTTTTCCCATTGTCCATATGCCCTTCAGTCACCCCAGTCCTTGTATCCTATAGAACGATTTTAAACTCTGTCGGCATTCATCGCCATGACCAAACCAGTGGTTACCCAACCTTTGTGAGGTTTCAGAGCGTGTCCTCCCAACCTCCATTACATGTTTCACATCTGGTTTTAGTGCTCTCAGGCTTTCCTCGATGTTGTGTATGTCTCTGAGCTTCTTCCTATGTTCTTCCCTACGATGGAGTGTTTCTGGAGCTCCTGGACACTGTGAGACTAAATTTTAGGCTCGACGAGTTCGTTGAGTGATGAGGATGATGTGATGCTCTTGGTTTGCATTAATAGGTGTTGATTCATGATTTGGACCCCTGGAAGTCAAGAGTTGATTGCTACTCATGCCCTGTCCAGAGGGGGAAGATCCTTGGTCAACAAATGACCCTGATATCCATGTTGCTTTGATCGAGTGATTTAATCTGTATGGGTATTTTTGAGATTTCATGTGTGCTGCTGATCTATCATCTGTGAGCCTTGTTTTGTATCTAAATGACTAAAATGCCCTCACATGTTTGATTATCTTGTCACGCACACCTTGGTTTTTCTGACATTTTGTGCTTCATTTACCTTGATCTTATTTTTCATTTAGTAAGTGTCACGAATATAGTTTAGTGATTTCTGATTGGTCTCTCTTGGGAAATTCATAGTAAATCATAGGATTATCAGAAAAATACAAATAAATAGTCATGGGAAAGGGTTTCTCGAAAGGAATCTGATTTTGTGATTTTAAAGCCATGATATGCATTCCCATTTAGATGTTTCATTTGAAACCCTAATTTGACCCATGAAACCCTAATTATGTATTACATGTAATTAATTTGATCTAAGTCAATCTAGTTTTCCTAAGTTAATGATGTTGATAAGCAAGCCTAACCCTAATGAATTCAAACCCTAATTCAACCTAGTTCAACCTAAAATCAATACAAGGTATTGATTAATGATGTTTATAAATAGGTGCTTAGATCCTAATAAAGTCAAGGGGAGATTTGACCTAGATTTGACTCAAGGATCAGGAAGACTATCTTAGGATCTGCATTTCTCCAAGGGCTGCTGACCACAAGAAATTATGGCTGTTTGCATGTCAAGTATAGAGTAGACATTATCATTGCACTCATGAAATCAATGTTAATTATGATTAAGGTTTATGATTTCTATATGTTATATCATATGGTTATAATGTTCATTATGATTAAGTTTTATGATTTATGACTCATGAAATCAATGTTAATGTTCAAGAGGAAGAAATCCCATCATGTTCAAGAGGGAGAAATCCCATCATGTTAATGTTCAATATTAAGATTAAGAAGAGTTAATGCTTAAGTAAAAAGAGCTAAGTTAATGAGGAAAATTAAGGAATTGGATAATTTTTGTATGTGCCTCATTTATGGACCTGAAAGGGTCGTTATGGGATTTCCTATCATTATGGGGTTTCTTAGAAATCATGGGATCCTATGGGGCATTGAGAGAGGTGGCATATAACTGCTTTTCCAATTCATCATGTTAAATGTTCAAAGATCATGTTAATGTTAATATTAAGATAATAGGAATTGAACTAGTTTTTATATGCTCCTAAATCATGGACCTCAAGGGGTCGTTAAGGTCTTTCCTAGCATCAAGGGCTTTCCTAGCAATCATGTGCTCCTAAAGGGGCATTATAGAGGGATGCAGACATCTACTATTCAATTTCTTCATGTTAATAATGATTCAACAATGTTTGTAGTCAATTCATGTCAATTTTTTCTTACATTTCAAGTATACTTTATTTTTCTTATATTATAATGTGTCAGTACCATTTACTGATGTGTTGTTTTTCCCCTTCGCATGGATGGGGACGTGATGTCCTCGGGAATTGGAGCAACTAAGGACTCAAGAAGAGAAAGCAAGGATTAGAAGACCTTTAAGAGACAAGTGGTGGGGTTCCATCCATACTAGGTGATCCAATTATGTTTACCTTCTTGCATAGTTTCCATGTTTAGAAATGTTTAGACATGGTATAGCACTCAACTATAGTTTCTGATGTAAAGAATAATGTATGAATCTCAATGGTGATTTATGTATTTATTTGCAATGATCATATTAATGTGACATCCCCCTCCAAGATAGATGCTTCCGCATATTTTAAAAGTGGGGTGTTACATAAAGAGTGTAGAATAGGCGAAGGTGGTCAATTAGGCAATGGTGCAGAATAGACAGTGGTAAGGACAGACAAAGGGGATAAGTGGGGAACAAGTGAAGGTCGATATAGTTGGTGGTTACCCTCAACTGATGTTTGCTTTCATCCTCCGAAGGAGATTATCAGACAAAGGCAAAAAAGTCAGGTGGTAGTGTCGCACAAGGTGAAGGTGCAAACAAACAATGGTTAGGGAAATGAGTAATGAAGAGAGGAAGATGAAAGGACAACCAATGGTGTTCGGGCATTGATCGGAGAAACTAGAGATGGTCTGAGAAATGAAAGTTGATATTTTCTAGGGTTAACACCGATCAGAGTTTGGAACGTCCGGAGGTTAGTAAAGGAGTCTAAGAGGCAACTGATGGTGGTGGATGTACCACAACCGATGGTCTCAAATAACAAGTGATGGTGCACAACAGCTTAGCATCGGATGGAAGGTAGTGACCAATTATCGGTGATTCAGATGGTTTAGAAAGAAAAGGGGGCTAAGAAGATTAAGACAGTAGTGCGAGGCTAGGGAAACCCATGTTTTAAGGATTACCTTGTCCCTGGTGCTCAGAGTTGCTTCTTCCGGTTGTTTTCTTGGTGTTAGCTCGAGACTGTCCTTCTGGTGTCATCGAGGTTTCTAGTTTGTGCAGTGGTAATTGGGGATCAGGTGATTAGAGGTGGTTGATGGCATTCTTCGTCTGGAACTTCTCTTAGGGTTAAGCCGTGTCACCATAAAAGGAAGGGGGAAGAGGATTAGTCAATCTCCTTATATATCTTTCTATAGCTTGGTCTACCACTGGGTGTTTAGGTTGGCTTTTTAGCCTCTTCAACCATCAACCAATGGCTCGACAGACGGTGAAGGCACCTTGAACATCTAATGGCTCTCTTGCATCTTTCAGTTGATGGCGTGCCCACACTTGTCAGTCGATGACATTCTAGTCAGCTGATGCCTTGTCTGCAATTGATGTCCAGTGGAGGTCCTATTGTAATCACCCAATGGCACTTCTACCTCACCCAATTGATGGTGCGTGACGACTTGTTGTATCAGTCGGTGGTGGCTCTGTGAGTTCCAACTGATGGTTGAGATCAACTAATCGTTGAGATCAATCGATGGTCCAACATGTGTTACTCCTACCATTTCAATTTCATTAATTTCATTACATGCTCAATAAATCCTAATAACCAAGTTTGAAAACATTTTATGGAAAGATTTTGGTAAGAGTTTCTTGCTCACTAAAGACAAAAAGATACTAGGACTTTAAACTAAAATACTAAAATGAAAAGTGGGCATGAAAGGTGTAGGAAAAAATTGAAATCCTTGGGTTGCCTCCCAGGAAGTGCTAATTTAAAGTCTTTAGCTTGACTCTCTTTACTGGCTTCTCAAGGATAATCAACGGAAGCATGTTTGGGATCCTCTAAGTCCAGTTTTGATCTTCTTATGAAACCTTCATCTTCATAATTTATTGACTTTGTTCCCATTCACCTTAAAAGTACTAGTCTTTTCACTAGTAATCTCCATCACCCCAGATGGGTAAATCTTGACAACAAAGAAGGGTCCAGACCATCTGGACCTTAGTTTTCCAAGAAATAGCATAATTCTTACGTTGAACAGGAGAACCTTATCTCCCTCTGACACATCCTTGTTCTTAATATGGGCATCATGCCACACCTTTGTTCTTTGTTTGTAAATGTGAGGCATTCTCATAGGCATATAGCCTAAGTTCCTCAAGCTTGTGTAACTGTAGGTACCGCTTTGTTCCTGCCCTATACAGATCCATATTTAGGAACTTGATGGCCCAAAGGGCTCTATTCTCTACTTATACTGTAAAATGGCATGACTTTTCATAGATAAACCGATAAGGGGTTGTCCCTATTGGCATTTTGTAAGCAGTTATATATGCCCACAGGGCATCATCTAACTTCATGGACCAATCCTTAGGGGTCATGCTAATGGTTTTCTCTACTATCTGCTTAATCTGTTGGTTTGAAACTTTGACATCTCCTAACGTATGGGGGTGGTAAGGTGTGGCAACCTTATGCTTGACTCTGTACTTCTTCAATAGTGCTTCAATTTGTTTTCTGTGAAATGGGATCCACCATTGCTAATGACGGTGTGCAGAACCCCAAATATAAGGAAACGGTCTTCTCAAACAATCTCACAACTACCTTGGAGTCACAGGTGAAAGTTGCTACAACTTCTACCCACTTGGAGACATAATCTATTGTGACCAAAATATACTTGTTGCCTCTAGAGGAGGGGAACGGTCCCATATAATCCACTCCTCAGACATCAAAGATCTCCATTTCCACCCAGTCAGACATAGGCATCGCATTTCTTCTAGTAATATTTCTGGCTAGCTGGCATTCTTTACTAGTCTTGACAAAAGATATTACATCCTTGAAGAGTGTCAGCCAATAAAAGTCTGACTGTAGGACTTTAGCCACAATCCTTTCGCCCCCATGGTTATTTCCATAAGGTGAGGAATGACATTCCTTGAGGATTTGAGGCACCTCTTCTTCTGGCACACAATGTCATTATAAATTTTCAGAGCATCTCTTAAACAATAGGGGGTCATCCCAATAATAATTCTTTAGATCAGAGAAAAGTTTCTTCTTCTGATTGTAAGTTATCTCAGGAGGCAACTGTTCGCAGGCCAAATAGTTACAGATGTCAGTGAACCCAGGTAGATTTAGTTTGACTGACTTGGCCATCATCAAGGCTTCATCTGCGTAGTTTCTGTTTATTGGTACCTATTTTTTTTTGTGAATACTATTCTTGACAGGTCATCAACGACTATGTTCTTGATCCCTTTCTTGTCCACCATCTTGTAATAAAACTCTTGTAGCAACAAAGCCTGTCATAATAGTCTCATTTTATGTCCTTTTTCTTCATGAGATACTTTATGGCCCCATGGTTTGTTTACACCTTCACCTTTGATCCTACCAGATAGCACCTAAACTTGTCAAAAGCAAATACTATCCGCTAGCATTTCTTTCTCGGTAGTGGTGTAGTTTATCTGAGCTTCGTCGAGGGTTCTACTGGCATAGTAGATTGCATAATGCTTCTTCTCCCTCCTTTGTCCCAGGACAACCCCAATAGCATAGTCACTAGCATCACACATGATTTTGAAAGGAAAATCCCAATCAGGTGCTTGTAGAATCGGAGCCGATGTTAGGGCACTTTTAAGAATTTCAAATGCCTCGAGGCACTTGTCATAAAAATCAAATTCCACATCCTTAGCAAGTATATTTCATAATGGTTTTGCAACCTTTGAGAAATCCTTGATAAATCCTCTGTATTATCCAGCATGCCCCAGAAAACACCTCACTCCTATGATGGATTTTGGTAGGGGTAACTTTGATATAGCTTTGATCTTGCTTTTATCTACTTCCAAGCCTTTTTCGGAGATTTTGTGCCCTAGCACTATGCCTTTTGTCACCATAAAATGGCATTTTTTTCCAATTCTGCACAAGTTGATTCTCCTCACACCTTTGCAGGACCTTCGACAAGTTTTCAAGGCATTTGTCATTGTTGGGTCCATATACTGAGAAAATCATCCATGAATACCTCCATTATTTCTTCGAGAAAGTCTGTGGATATGGATACCATGCATCTTTGAAAGGTAGCAGGTGCATTACATAACCCGAAGAACATTCTTATGAAAGTGTATGTCCCATATACACAAGTGAAAATAGTCTTTTCTTGATCATCGGGGTGGATGGGGACTTGATAGAACCCCAAGTACCCATCAAGAAAACAGAAATAAGATTGTCTTGCAATTTTTTATAGAACTTGATCGATGAAAGGTAGAGGGAAGTGGTCTTTCCTCGTGGTGGTATTGAGCTTGGGGTAGTCGATACACATACTCCACACGGTAACCGTCTGAGTGGCCACTTCATCTCTATTGCTTCCTTTTACTACATTCATCTCACCTTTCTTAGGTACAACATGGATCGGGCAGACCCAATTGTTGTCACTAATAGGGTTGATGATCCTTGTATCATGTAACTTTATTACTTCAATTGGAGTGCTACAATGTGGTATCAGAGTGAAAAATATAGTTGGCTACCAAACTTTTGGAGGAGGGAGCTGATTGGAGACACGTAGGCGGCTATGCCAACTCCCAAGGAATAAAGAAAATAGGAAATGAAATGGATTGGGGCCAGCACAGGCGAAGGTGTTGGTGGTGGTTGGGTAATTTGCCGCGATTGCATCTCCCACTCCCAAGCTCAGCCCCAGCATGTGGGCCCTGCCCAGGCGGTTGGAAGTGGTACCACTGTTGCAGGGGCCTCCGTGGATGGATTAAGAAGGCGACAAGTAATCGATCAATGGAAGGCCCGCCCGCCCGCCCAATTGGGTAGGTGGATGAAGGTGTTGTGGTGGAGGGAAGAGATGACCTCGTACTGCCCTTGGAATTGCAAGAAAATGTGGCTTCTCAGTAGTTTAGGGTCGACATCCACTTTGATGTACAATGTTTTAAATAGAGTTGTGCTTTCCAATACTCACTCACACAAACACCACAAGATAAATGAGTAGGTGGCAAACATTATCCGCATGACGCCATCTCACTTTCACTTATTCAGTGATGCCCTTACCAATCAAGAGTTGGGGCTTCACGTTGATTAGCAGATATTATTTCTCTCATGTCTTTCTATGTCCTATATGGGCACATAGACATACTGATAATTTTGCAGCCTCCCATTAGAGGTGAACAAGAAGTAGTGCCAACCATTTTTCCCATACACGTTTTCATATTCCCCATTCGGGATTTTGAGTACTAGTTGCATGCATTGACATGGTGATCTTGTGTGTTATGAAGACTATTTCAGTCATGCATTTAATAATTTCCACTCATTCATTCACATCGGGGGCGAAATTGGGGGGTGGGTGGTGTTGTCGAGGCTAAATCCCCCTAATAAGTAGTGGATTTGAACGGGACTCCAGTCATAACCGAATAGTCGTGACTTTAGAAGCGTGGAGTCAAAAGGATGCAAGAGTCAACCAGACTTTTGATCTAGACTCCCAACTCTCGTTCGTCTATGCAAGTCTCCAGTTGTGCCTCTGTGTCGAGAAGAAAACTGGCGCTCTACATCTCTAACCTTCTCCATTGTTCCTGTAACGCCCAAAAAATATGATTTTAAAAAAAAGACATGCAGAAAATCATAAGAAATTCCTATAGGACAAATAGTAAATTCATGTAGGACAAACAATAGCTAACTGTCATCGCCGTGATAACCAATTTCAATAATTTTAATAGTCAAGGAGCAAGATATGCATCAACATGCATTCACTAAATCTTAGGTGACAAAGTAACCAAACGTTGTAGCCATACCACGAGGGTATAGTCAGTAAACAGTCACACCACAAGGATGCACTCACCATGAGGGTGCACTCAGTCAGTCACACCACAAGGGTGCAGTCACCACAGCAGTGCAATAAGTCAGTCACACCACGAGGTTGCAATCACCACAAGGGTGCGGTCAGTGAGTCAGTCAACCTATGGATTTTTGTGATCTAGATATTTCAGTCAACCCAAAGCGGGCAAAGCTCCTAAGAAGTTTGGGCACAATTACCACAATGTGTTATATTAGTATCATGGGATGGACGTCAACCGATGACCCTAAGATAAGGTCCTAAAAGCAATATTCAATGTGGTCATAATTATTCATATGATCATGTAGTATAGGCACAATCCATATTTGTGTAGTTTCTATCTAATTTGTTATCTAGTATTTTCTCACAACAAAGCAACATATCTCATGAGAGTATAACCTTTGATACAATGTGTATCTTCCTTTTTTAGATAGGTGTTAGCCTATGTATGGTCATTTTCATCCTAGGTTAACTAGGATAAGACAGTTGGTATATAGAAGGTAGTACGTATTTTTGAATCAGATAAACAAAATTAACATTTTTGTTTACCATAGATCATGATTTAGACCACAGTAACAGAGTCATAATTTGATAACAATTATAACATGAATATAGACAGTGAGATCATAAAGTAAATTGGATAGTTTTTTAACTTAATTGAAACTTAATGTCATCAATTTAGCCATAACTATTAAATAATGGACATTAAGGGTTTTATATGAAATTAACCCAATCAACGTTCTTTTTATGCCCAATAATTTTAACATAAGTTGGTTCTCATAAGATTGCAATTTTTCCAAAAGATTATCCTCAAATTCATTTTAAATAATCTTGTATGACAAATTAAATGTTTATCCCAAAAGAGAGATATATAAATCTAAGTTGGCCAAATCAGGAAACTAACCCCATTTTTGGGTTCCTTGTGTCCCAAATAAGTAATGCACAAAATTTGAGAAATTTTGAACTTTTCTAGATACTCCAATTTGAACTAGGAAAGAATTAACCTAAGTTAATAAATAGCCCTAATCTTATATCAATCTTATACCTACTGAACTTTGGTCCAGCCGTTTATATGAGTGTCACGCAGACACGGGCAGAATCCAATTAGGACTCTCAGACCCCACGAGCTTTTCTCTCTCGACCAATTTCCCACTGTGCCTGGACTCCTATGTCTGTGACCTGCCCTCCACGAAGGCCTCTCTTCCTCTCTACTGAACCTCTTTATGAAGTAATCGCTTTTTCACCATCTCCTAAACGCCCTGAATTGCCTGATCCCAAGAACGATGAGATTCATGATCTGGAGTCCTCAGACGGTAAGAAGTCCTATCCCTCCCATGTTTCCCGTGGTGGCTAGGAATCCAGCCCCTTAGGGCCATCGCCTACATAAACGAATCTGTGAAATCATTCAAGGATCATCAAGAAATCGAATTTCATTGCCCCTTTTCCCTCTCACTCACTCGGGACTACCCGCTCTACTCCAACATGCTTCTACTTCGTTCGACGTTCTATAGCAGTGACCAGGACGCCTAGGGACCGTCATGATTTTGGGGATGTTGTCTCACATTTTCCCAAGAGACAAACCGTTTCTGGCATCTGATTCAGTCCCAAAATGCCCTTTTCTGTTGTTTTAGCTTGTATTAGCAAATCAACCTCCGGACCCCCTTTCGGTCTTGTTTTCCTGTAGTTTTCCATTGTTGGCATGTGTTGGAAGCGCCCAAAGTGTTAATTTTTCCTTATGATTCCTTCCTTTTCTATCTTCGACCTGCTTGCTTAAACCTTCCATGCCTGAGGTCATGTTACTTATCTGTCCACCGCTATTTGCGAACTCCAACTCGTAGGGTTCGATAGGTGATGTAGATGGTGCCCAACACCTTGGTTCTTAATGAACAGGAATGTGATCAGGGTCTACAGATCATGAGTTTTGGTTGAGCTTCATCTATTGTTTGTCATCGCGAAGAAGAATCATTGATATTATTTCCCAATTTTAGCCCCGATCAAATTCCAACTTGTCAGGCTATGTTGTGAGTATTTTGGGGATTTTTCTTGCCTTCTTGTCTCTTACGTGCACAAAGAAGAACTGGAACTAGGTCCATCTTGTCTAGTACGGATTTGTTCACCTCACCTTGGGCTAGGCGCTGGGTTGGGCAGTGTATGAGTACAATGTCTTTTTCTCGAATTTCTATTAGTCGGCGTTTAAAAAACTCATATCTAATTAATGCTTTGTCATAATTTTCCCAAAAATATGTGTTAGAAAGGGTTTTTCGAGATCTACAAGATGGACTAAGTTTCAAAACCTAATTCAACTCTATTTTTCCCTATTTTAATCAAGAATCCCAAAACCCTAGAAATTAGGTTGAATACTAATTATTAATGAATGATAATTGTTATAACAGGGAAATTAGGGTTTCTTAACCCCCAGGAACAAGATTAGGGTTTCCTAAACCTAAGGAAGCAACTAGGATATCTTCTAAGAGAGAGGTAAGTGGTCCATGCACTTTGAACATAATTATTGATTGATTTTAAGTATATGTGTACAATGAATGATTATTTATTGTTTCAATTGAAAAGTCAATGATTATATAAGAAACTGAAAGTCATGCTTTGTTGTCAATATTTATTTTATCATCTTGCATGAACATTAAGAGTGATGACAAGATTAAGATTCTAAGAGAAATTTAAGAGTTTTAAGAGAAAGATAATGACTAAAAGACAACTTATATAAGATCCTCACCAAGAGACTCCTCAGAGCAAAACTGATAGGCACTTCAGTGCATAAGAGAAGAGGCACTCTGGTGCAACCCAAGAGGCACTTTGGTGCAAAACCTGAGGATTCTTATATAGATCAAGATAAAAGAAGTAATTTAAAAGCAATTGTGTCCCTTTTTCAATATTTGATGTTTAAAGTTTATTTTCAGTTTACATGTTTTCTTTAAAGATATAATATGTTCAATTCCACTTACCAACTTGTTTGATGCATGGTTGGGGGAACGATGCCCGTAAGAATCAAGGATAAAGCCATCTAAGGACCAGTTGAAGAAGAAGAAGCTCATGGACATTTGAGACCTTACCTGGTGGGGTGCCAACTATCCATAGAGTAATTTTCCTTTATGTTTATGAAACATGTGTTTTAGTTTTAATGTGAGTTTTATGAGAAAGTGTAGGATGTTTAAGGGTAAACATGTTTAGTTTTATTCATGTATGAGTTATGTTGAGGACTTGAGTATGAGAACTGCTATTTTATCCTTTGTTGGTTTATATATGAACTTTATTTTTATGAAATGATAATCATGTTTGTGACATCCCAATGAGATCTATGCTTCCGCTTAGTGTTGTGCATGTCCTAGAAATTGGAGTGTTACGATATGGTATCAGAGTGAAAAATATAGTTGGCCACCAGGCTTTTCTCAAAATCTCATATAGTTATGTTCCCTTTTGTAGATGGCTCACAAGAGGAAATCTAATAAGGGAAAGGAGCACGTAGATGGAGAGGGAAGCTCTTCCAATGGGGGAAGTGACCATAATGCTTTTGGATAGGTTGACCCTAATGGTAACCCTAATGCACCTTTAGAAGTGTTCATCAAGGCTCCCACCAATGCTATCACTGGACAACAAGGAAGACCACATCAACCAAGGAACCAGGAGTTGAACTTAGTTGACTTCTTGAAGATCAAGCCTGATTCTTTTGCTGGAGACGAATATGTGGTGGGCAAAGTCGAAAGCTAGTTGCAGAACATGAGCATTGTTTTCGTGACCTAGATTGCCCTAACCCATCTAGGGTTCGTTTTGGGACTCACATGCTCAAAGGTGCTGCTAGGACTTGGTGGGAGAACCTGCTAGGATCTCATGAAGTTGATGCTCCTCCAATCACATGGGAGGAATTCACAGAAGCCTTTAAAGACCATTATATACATGAGGCTATGGTGGAGAAGAAAGAAGAGGAGTTTCACAACCTTCATCAATGTGGTGATATGACAGTCACCTGATATGCCATGAAGTTCATAATCTTACAGAAGTATGGATATGATTCTGTTGAACGATGAAAGGTGAAGAAGTTCATTAGGGGTCTCAAGGAATATCTTAGTTTTGCTTTGTCTGGACGAGGACACCAAACTGTGCAAGGTTCCCTAGATGCTGCCCTTGAACTAGAAGACCACCCAGGAAGATCATGGAAGAAGGACAACCACTCCAATAACAACAACCACCATAATGACAAGAAGAGGAAGGCTCCAGCTGAGGTTGTTGCAAATGAACCTGCGAAGACTCAATGTGCTAAGTGCTCCAAGTATCATCTAGAAGAATGCATGTTTGGAACTGGAGTTTGCTATGCATGTGGTGAAACATGCCACATTTGACCCAACTGCCCTAAGTTTCAAAAGAAAGAGACCAAAGTCAATGAAGCACCTAGAGAGAAGCGACATGCTAGAATATTCACCATGGTCGATGATGATGAAGATGATGAGAATGAACCAGGTATGGTTTAAGTAATAAAATCTCTTTGAGGTTATAGTTGTAGTTAGTCTCATATCATAAATGAACATATGTAGAAGTATAAGTTAGACCTTTTATGTTAAGGATAAGGAAAACCCTAAGGTGGGTAGTACCCTAAAAATTTTGAGGACAATTTTTTTTATAAAGTGGGTAGAATTGTAAGACCCTAAAATTCGAACCTTATAAAATGACCCCAATCCTAATTTGTTTTGTTTCGAAATTGATGATCAAACATATAATAATGTGATGATTATAAAGTGGGTAGAATTGTAAGACCCTAAAATTCGAACCTTATAAAATGACCCCAATCCTAATTTGTTTTGTTTCGAAATTGATGATCAAACATATAATAATGTGATGATGGTTCTCAAATATGTTACATAAAGTAAATTGGATAATTTTTGAACTTAATTGAAACTCAATGTCATCAATTTATCCCTAACTATTAAATAATGGACATTTAGGGTTTTATAGGAAATTAACCCAATCAACATTCTTTTTATGGCCCAATAATTTTAACATAAGTTTCTTCTGATAAGATTGGGATTTTCCCAAAAGATTATCCTCAAATTCATTTTAAATAATCGTGTATGACAAATTAAATATTTATCCTAAAAGACAGATATAATAACCTAAGTTTACCAAATCCTAAAACTAACACCATTTTTGGGTTCCTTATGTCCCAATTAAGTAATGCACGAAATTTGAGAAGTTTTGAACTTTCCTAGCTACTCCAATTTGAATTAGGAAAGAATTAACCTAAGTTTAATAAATAACCCTAATCTTATATCAATCTTATACCTACTGAACTTTGGTTCAACAGTTTATATGAGTGTCACATGGATACATGCAGAGTCCGATTAGGACTCTCGGACCCCGCGAGCTTTTCTCTCTCACTCGGCTTCCCGTTGTGCCCGGACTCCTATGTCCATGACATGCCCTCCATAAAGGACTCTCTTCCTCTCTACTAAGCCTCGGTGCAAAGTAATCACTTTTTCACCATCTCCTAAATGCCCTAAATCGCTCGATCCCAAGAATGATGGGATTCATGATCTGGAGTCCTCGGATGGTAAGAAGCCTTTTCCCTCCCCTATTTCCTATGACGGCTAGGAATCCATCCCCTTAGGGCCATCGCCTATATAAACAAGCCCGTGAAATCATTCAAGGATCATCAGGAAACTGGATTTCATTGCCCCTTTTCCCTCTCGCTAGCTCGGGACTACCCGCCCTACTCTAGCTTGCTTCTATTTCCTCTTACATTCCATAGCGATGACCAGGACACCCGGGGACTGCTGTGATTTCAGGGATGTCATCTCACATTTTCCCAAGACTGGATGAACCGTTTCTGGCATCCGATTCAGTCCCAAGATGTAGGTACCATTCCCCCTTTTCTATTGTTATAGTCTGTATTAGCAATTCAACGTATGGACCCCCTTTTAGTCTTGTTTTCCTATAATTTGCCTTCGTTGGCATGTGCTAGACACGCCCAAAGTGTTAATTTTGCCTTACGATTCCTTCCTTTTCTAGCTTCGACCTACTTTCTTAGACCTTCCATGTCTGGGGTCATGTTACTTACTGTTTGCGAACTCCAACTCGTAGGGTTCAGCAGGTGATGTAGATGGTGCCCAGCACCTTGGTTCTTAATGAACAGGAACTTGATCAGGGTTTATAGATTGCGATTTTTGGTTGAGCTTCATTTGTTGTTCGTCATTGTGAAGAATAATTGTTGATATTGTTTCCCAATTTTGCCCCCGATCGGATTCCAACTTGGCAGGCTATGTTGTGGGTATTTTGGGGATTTTGCTTGCCTTCTTGTCTCTCATGCGCACAAAGAAGAACTGGAACCAGGTCTAGCTTGGCTAGTACAGATTCATCCACCTTAGCATGGGCCAGGTGTTGGGTTGGGCAGTGTATGAGTATAATGTCTTTTTCTCAAATTTCTATTGGTCAGCGTTTACAAAATTCGTATCTAGTTAATGCTTTGTCAAAAAATTTCCAAAAAAATACGTGTTGGAAAGGGTTTTTCAATATCTACATGATGGACTAGTGTTGGAAAGGGTTTTTTGAGATCTACAAGATGGACTAAGTTTCAAAACCTGATTCAACTCTATTTTTCCCTATTTTAGTCAAGAATCCCAAAACCCTAGAAATTAGGTTGAATAATAACTATTAATGAATGATAATTGTTATAACGGGAAAATTAGGGTTGCTTAACCCCCATGAATGAGATTAGGGTTTACTAAACCTAAGGAAGAAACTAGGATCTCTTCTAAGAGAGAGATAAGTGGTCCATGCATTTTGAACATAATTATTGATTGATTTTAAGTATATATGTACAATGAATGCTATGAATGATTATTAACTATTTCATATAAGAAACTGAAAGTCATGCTTTTTTGTCAATATTTATTTTATCATCTTGCATGAACATTAAGAGTAATGACAATATTAAGATTCTAAGAGAAATTTAAGAGTTTTAAGAGAAAGATAATTATTAGAAGACAACATATATAAGATCCTCACCAAGAGGCTCCTCGGAGCAAAACTAAGAGGCACTTCAGTGCATAAGAGAAGAGGCACTCCGGTGCAACCCAAGAGGCACTTTAGTGAATAAGATAAGAGGCACTTTGGTGCAAAACCTGAGGATTCTTATATAGGTCGAGATAAAAGAAGTAATTTAAAAGCAATTGTGTCCCTTTTTCAATGTTTAATGTTTAAAGTTTATTTTCAGTTTACATGTTTTCTTTAAAGATATAATATGTTCCATTCCACTTATCAACTTGTTTGATGCATGGTTGGGGGCATGATTCCCATAGGAAAGGAGCAACATCAAGAATTAAGCCATCTAAGGACCAGTTGAAGAAGAAGAAGCTCAAGGACATGTGAGACCTTACCTGGTGGGGTGCCAACTATCCATAGAGTATTTTTCCTTTATGTTTATGAAACATGTGTTTTAGTTTTAGTGTGAGTTTCATGAGAAAGTGTAGGATGTTTAAGGGTAAACATGTTTAGTTTTGTTCATGTATGAGTTATGTTGAGGACTTGAGTATGAGAACTGTTATTTTATCCTTTGTTGGTTTGTGACATCCCAATGAGATCTATGCTTCCTCTTAGTGTTATGCATGTTTTAGAAATTGGGGTGTTACAATATGGTATTAGAGCAAAAAATATAGTTGGACACAAGGTTTTTCTCAAAATCTCATATAGTTAGGTTCCCTTTTGTAGATGGATCCCAAGAGGAAATCTGATAAGGGCAAGGAGCACATAGATGGAGAGGGAATCTCTTCCAATGGGGGAAGTGACCATAGTGCTTCTGAAGGGGTTAACCCTAATGGTAACCCTAATGCACCTCTAGAAGTGCTCATCAAGGCTCTAACTGATGCTATCACTGGTCAACAAGGAAGACCACATCAACCGAGGAACCAAGAGTTGACCTTAGTTGACTTCTTGAAGATCAAGCCTGATTCTTTTGCTAGCGAGGAAGAACTAGATGTGGTGGGCAAAGCTGAAAGCTGGTTGCAGAACATGGAGCATTGTTTCCATGACCTAGATTGCCCTAACCCATCTAGGGTTCATTTTGGGACTCACATGCTCAAAGGTGCTACTAGGACTTGATGGGAGAACCTACTAGGATCTCATGAAGTTGATGCTCCTCCACTCACATGGGAGGAATTCACTGAAGCCTTTAAGACCATTATATATTTGAGGCTATGGTGGAGAAGAAAGAAGAATGATTTTACAACCTTCATCAACATGGTGATATGATAGTTACACAATATGCCATGAAGTTTAGAATCTTGCAGAAGTATGGATATGATTATGATGAATGACACAAGGCGAAGAAGTTCATTAGGGGTCTCAAGGAAGATTTTAGTTTTGCTTTGTCTAGACGAGGACACCGCACCGTGCAAGGTTCCCTAGATGTTTCCCTTGAACTAGAAGACCACCCAGGAAGACCATGGAAGAAGGACAACCACTCCAACAAAAACAACCACCATAATGACAAGAAGAGGAAGGCTCCAGCTGAGGTTGTTGCAAATCAACCTGCGAAGACTCAATGTGCCAAGTGCTCCAAGTATCACCTAGGAGATTGCAGGTTTGGAACCAGAGTTTTCTATGCATGTGGTGAAACATGCCACATTAGACCCAACTGCCCTAAGTTTCAAAAGAAAGAAACCAAAGTCAATGAAGCATCTAGAGAGAAGCGGTGTGCTAGAATCTTCACCATGTTGGATGATGATGAAGATGATGAGAATGAACAAGGTATGGTTTAAGTTATTAAATATCTTTGAGGTTATAGTTGTAGTTAGTCTCATCTCATGAATGAACATATGTAGAATTATAAGTTAAACCTTTTATGTTAAGGATAAGGAAAACCCTAAGGTGGGTAGTACCCTAAAAAAATTGAGGATGAAATTTTTATAAGCTGGGTAGAATTGTTAGACCCTAAAATTTTGAACCTTATAAAATGACCCCAATCTAAAACCCTAATTTGTTTTGTTTCAAAATTGATGATCAAAACATATGATAATGTGATGATGGTTCCCAAATATATTACATAAAGTAAGTTTGATAATTTTTTAACTTAATTGAAACCTAATGTCATCAATTTAGCCCCAACTATTAAATAATGGACATTTAGGGTTTTATATGAATTTAATCCAATCATCGTTCTTTTTATGGCCCAATAATTTTAACATAAGTTGGTTCTAATAAGATTGGGATTTTCCCAAAAGATTATCCTCAAATTCATTTTAAATAATATTATATGACAAATAAAAAATTTATCCTAAAAGAGAGATATAATAACCTAAGTTGGCCAAATCTAGAAACTAACCCCATTTTTGGGTTCATTGTGTCCCAATTAAGTAATGCCCAAAATTTGAGAAGTTTTGAAATTTCCTAGCTACTCCAATTTGAAATAGGAAAGAATTAACCTAAGTTTAATAAATAACCCTAAACTTATATCAATCTTATACCTACTGAACTTTGGTCCAACCGTTTATATGAGTGTCATGCGGAAACAAGCAGAGTCTGATTAGGACTCTTAGACCCCATGTGCTTTTTTCTCACTCGCACAGCTTCCCGTTGTGCTTGGAATCCTATGTCCGTGACCTGCCCTCCATGAAAGTCTCTCTTCCTCTCTACTAAGCCTCTGTACGAAGTAATCGCTTTTTCACCATCTCCTAAACGCCCTGAATTGCCCGTTCTTGGTACGATGGGATTCATGATCTGGAGTCCTCATATGGTAAGAAGCCAAGTCCCTCCCCTATTTCCCATGGCGGCTAGGAATCCAGCCCCTTAGGACCATCACCTACACAAACAAACCCATGAAATCGTTCAAGGATCATCAAGAAACTGGATTTCATTGCCCCTTTTCCCTCTCGCTCGCTCAGGACTACCCACCCTACTCTAGCTTGCTTCTGCTTCCTCTGACATTCCATAGAAATGACCATGATGCCCGGGGACCGCCGTGATTTTGGGGACATCGTCTCACATTTTCCCAAGTCTCAACGAACCATTTCAGGCATCCTATTCAGTCCCAAGACACATGTACCATTTTCCCACTTTTTCTATTGTTTCAGCCTGTATTAGCAATTCAACCTCAGGACCCCCTTTCGGTCTTGTTTTCCTGTGGTTTGCCTTCATTGGCATGTGATGGACGCACCCAAAGTATTAATTTTGCCTTGTGATTCCTTACTTTTCTAGCTTCGACTTGCTTGCTTAGACCTTCCATGCCTGGGGTCATATTACTTATCTGTCCACCGCTATTTGCAAACTCCAGCTCGTAGGGTTTGACGTGATGTAGATGGTACCCAACACCTTGGTTCTTAATGAAAAGGAACCTGATCGGGGTCTACAGATCATGAGTTTTTGTTGAGCTTCATCTGTTGTTTGTCATCACGAAGAAGAATCGTTGATATTGTTTCCTAGTTTTGCCCCCCATCGGATCCCAACTTGTCAGGCTATTTTGTGGGTATTTTGGGGATTTTGCTCACCTTCCTATCTCTCATGCACACAGAGAAGAATTGGAACTAGGTCCAGCTTGGCTAGTGCGGATTAATCCACCTCAGCGTGAGCCAGGCGCTGGGTTGGGCAGTGTATGAGTAAAATGTCTTTTTCTCAAATTTCTATTGGTCAGCATTTACAAAACTCATATCTAATTAATGCTTTGTCAGAAATTTTCCCAAAAATATGCATTGGAAAGGTTTTTTTTAGATCTACAAGACGGACTAAGTTTTAAAACCTGATTCAACTCCATTTTCCTTATTTTAATCAAGAACCCCAAAACCCTAGAAATTAGGTTGAATAATAATTATTAATGAATGATAATTATTATAACAGGGAAATTAGGTTTTCTTAACCCCCAGGAACGAGATTAGGGTTTTCTAAACCTAAGGAAGCAACTAGGATATCTTCTAAAAGATAGGTAAGTGGTCCATGCACTTTGAACATAATTATTTATTGATTTTAAGTATATGTGTACAATGAATGCTATGAATGGTTATTTACTGTTTCAATTGTTAAAAGTCAATGATTATATAAGAAACTAAAAGTCTTGCTTTGTTGTCAATATTTATGTTATCATCTTGCATGAACATTGAGAGTAATGACAAGATTAAGATTCTAAGAGAAAGTTAAGAGTTTTAAGAGAAAGATAATGATTAAAAGACAACTTATATAAGATCCTCACCAAGAGGCTCCTCAGAGCAAAACTAAGAGGCACTTCGGTGCATAAGAGAAGAGGCACTCTGATGCAACCCAAGAGGTACTTTGGTGCATCATAGAAGAGGCACTTCAGTGCAAAACCTGAGGATTCTTATTTAGGCCAAGATAAAAGAAGTAATTTAAAAAAAATTGTGTCCCTTTTTCAATGTTTAATGTTTAAAGATTATTTTTAGTTTACATGTTTTATTTAAAGATATAATATGTTCAATTCCACTTACCAACTTGTTTGATGCATGGATGGGGGCATGATTCCCGCAGGAAAGGAGCAACATCAAGGATAAAGCCATCTAAGGACCAGTTGAAGAAGAAGAAGCTCAAGGACATCTGAGACCTTACGTGGTGGAGTGCCAACTATCCATAGAGTAGTTTTCCTTTATGTTTATGAAACATGTGTTTTAGTTTTAGTGTGAGTTTTATGAGAAAGTGTAGGATTTTTAAGGATAAATATGTTTATTTGTGTTCACATATGAGTTATGTTGAGGAATTGAGTATGAGAATTTTTATTTTACCCTTTGTTGGTTTATATATGAACTTTATTTTTTGAAATGATAATCATGTTTGTGATATCCCAATGAGATCTATGCTTCCGCATAGTGTTGTGCATTTTTTAGAAATGGGGGTGTTACAATAGGTTTCATACGATCATGTCCATTAAACAAAGATGAGACTTTAACAACATGAATCTTCCTTTGGTCTTAGATTATATTGAACCATTATTATTTAGTAGATCAGACAGATACGAACACAATTTTTACATAATCAATAGTTTCTACTATGGCAACATAAATAGTAGGACACAATAAATTGGTTCATGGGGTATAGTCAAAGTAAAAGCTTTGACCATGGGTTCGACTGCATACCTTGAAAGGGTGTGCCGAATCGGGAACTACCCATAGAAGTCTGAAGCCCATCGTCGCCAGCCTATTGCACTCCATTTCCTATGTATTCCCCACATCAGTGCTTCCTCCAAGCCAAAACCTTCACCTCCTGTCCTTGTTGAAGAGGAATTCGCTTCTCATTTCCCGTCAGGTCCTCCTAGAGAGCGGCAGAGAGAACGAGGCAGTATCACATATCATCGTTTTGGTACAACGAAGTGGCATTGAGATAAATATATAGATGGGTAGGGAGGTTGGTAGGGTTTCCAAAATAGATAATGATTTGGACTCCGACACTATTAGGACTCTCGATCCCAATCAGACTCTTGCATCTGTGAGGATTTATAGTGCCATCGTGGACTGTGAAGCAAAGGATGTCCATCCGTCTAGGTAGGCCTTCATAGCACGACACCGACAACATTATTGTGTTGTGAAGTGTGTCATTAAATGACCATTTTTGTGATTTTCATCCACCTATAACCAACAACAAAGGGTAACACCTACACGCCGATGTAGATAATGGATAGTCTGTGTGGTTGTGATGTTTCATTGTGTGGTTGTGATTGTGCCTATACGGGATTAGTTTTAGGCGAGCAATAGTGCAAGAACCCCAAAGAATCAAGGATTTAGACTGAAGCCGATGAGGTAGGCTGACCGTGAAGTCACAGTCACAGACATTATCCTCCAATACAACAATCCAATGTTGACGGGCGAATACTCTGACAAGGCGAATTATTATAAATTTTATTCACCGACATCTATATCGACAAAGCACGTTATTAGAAGTTTAGGTCGATTAAAAGTTAAATTTTTGCTACCTATAAGACACATCCTATAGGTATGTGCCTTGTAGAATTTGATGCAAATAACATCATTTTATTACAAGTTATAATCTTATGTGATGAGTATGTTACTGATTTTTATGTGATATTCTTGTATATATCTTATTATTATAGTATACAAAAGATAATAACTGTGAAGTTGTAGGCATGCTTAATGAAAATGCTCCTGGTAATAACCAAATGGCATCTCTAATAATTCAAAAGGAACTGGTGAAAGCTTGTGCAGAGCAGACAATACAAGCCATTATTGAAGATCTTGGGGATGGTTATATCGCTCTACTTGTTGATGAGTCACGGGATGCATCAATAAAAGAGAAAATGGTTGTAATTGTGAGGTTAGTACCTTCTCTATGCTATCTAAATTATAGTTTAAGATTCTATGATGATAGTAATATTTGCAATTCATATACTTATTATATAGGTTTGTGAATAAGACGGGGAAAGTTATTGAAAGATTTATTTGCGTTGAGCACGCTACCGGTGCCTCAACTGCTTTACTAAAGATAGATTTAGATGTGTTATCATGGATTATGCATGTCTAGACTGAGAGCACATGGATATGATGGAGCCTCAAACATTAGAGGAGAGTCAAATAGATTAAAGACATTGATTCTAAATGAAAATCCATATGTATTTTATATCCATTGCTTTGCTCACCAATTACAATTGGTACTTATTATGGTTGCAATGGACACATCATATGTTGTTGATTTCTTTAGTTATACAAGCTTGACTGTAACCATGTCCAGTTCTTCTTATAAAAGAAAAGATGCATTGCTTCAAAATCATCATGATAGCATTATAGAAAAAATAGAGAGGTGTAAAATTTTTCCATGAAGGGGCAAACATCAAGAAACCAGACTAGCAAGACTCTGTGATACTCGATGGGGATCATATCCATACAACATTAATTCATATTTTTCATGATGTGGGATTCAATGATTGAGGTACTAGAAAATATTTCTCATGATGGACCTGATTCTACTAACAGAGGAAAATCTTCAGGACCAATACAAAGAATGGAAACTTTTGAATTTGTATATATCTTATTTTTAATGATGAAGTTGTTGGATTTAACCAATGATCTATCTTGTTCCTGACAAAGGAAGGATCAAAATATTATTAATGCAATGGTGTTGATTGCATCAATTAAAGATCTATTATAAAACTTGAGAGAGAGAGTGTGTGTGGACGGGGTGCACTGTTAGAGGATGTAAATGACTTTTGTGTATTCCAATACCAAATATGGAATACAAGATACTAATCAGAGGTTCTTCTAGGTGTGAGGGGCAATGGGTTACTTATTACCATCATTATAATGCTGAGATTTTTAATGTTGTGATTGATTCAATAGCTTCAGAGATGAATATCAAATTTAGTGAAACTTTTGCATAGTTGGTAAGATGCATTTCTTGCCTTGGTTTAAGAGATTCTATAGATTTTATTTTGAAAAGCTTATTCAATTTGCTAAAATTTATGTTGATGATTTCTTTGTGTATGATTGTGTAATTTTATTTGACCAACTTGGCATATATATTCATGTTGTAAGAAGGAGGTATGAGTTTTTAGATTGCAATGACCTTGCTAGCCTTGCTATAAGGATGGTACAAACTGAAGAACATTTGGTTTTTTCCATTAGTATATTGTCTTATCGAGCTAGCATTAATACTATAATACCCCACTTATGAAAATGTAATATAATTGAGTGGAAGCATTTATCCTGAAGGGGATGTCACATTATGATAATCATTACAAATAAATAAATAAATCACCATTCATTGTCTTAAAAAGATTCATACATTGCTCTTTGAATAGGAAAACTACAACTGAGTTCTTTCTCAAGTCTGATACTCTAACATTCTAATCAAGGAAAACTAAATAGGAAAGGAAAATATCTAAATATTAAGATCCTCTAAGGTAGATGGAACCCCACCAGGATGCACTTGAAGGTCTTCTAATCCTTGGTTAGTCCTCTTTGGTCCTTATTTTCTCCAACTCGTGGGGATATCATGTCCCCAGCCATGCAAAGGGGGAAACAACACATCATTGAACGATACTAACACTTTATAACATAATCAAAATAAATATACTTGACATGAATTAACTATAAGAATTCTTGAATCATTAATAACATGAAGAATTGAGTAGTAATATATGCATCTCTCTATGATGCCCACTTAAGAGCACATGATTGTTATGAATATCCTTGATGCTAGGAAAGTCCTTGATGACCTCTTGAGGTCCATGATTCAAGAAGTATATAAGAACCAATTCAATTCCAATTATCTTAACATTGACATCAATACGATCTTTGAACTTTAACATGATTGGATTTTTCCCGCTTGAAACTTGAACTTTAAATTCATGAGTCATTAATCATAATCTCTAATCTTAGTGAGCATTGTACACACAAGATATAACATATAGCCATCATCAAGCAATTGATATAATGAACATGATTTAGAGAATTGAACTTGAAAATCATAATTTCTACTTTATATATAACATATAATTAACCATAAGTAATTTTGTTCAGTAGCATGACTCATTTACCTTGGAGCAAAGAATATCCTAATTGAGTTTCTTTAATCTTAAGCCAATTCTTAAGTTCCCGGAAATTACATGATTCCTATTAGTTGTCACTTTAATTAACATCCTAAATCCACATTTGGGTCCTTTAAGGCAACATGGTTAGAGATGATGGAATTAGGGTTTGAAAACACTCAAATCATATTCGTATCGGAAAATCCATTCCAAATACTATTTATTCATAATTTTCTGACCAATAGTTGAATTACTATGAATTATCAAATAATCGACCAATTAGGAATCATATAAATTCCATGTAGGCATAATTATCCAACTCAGCGGATACTGGACAGCTGTGTGGCCAGGTTCATTTCCAACCCAAAACACACGATCAAAGGCACAAAGTCTCGAATATGCTCTTTAGGGCATGACAGGGGAAGGCAATCTAACAGGGCCAAACATGAGAAAACAACTATTGTATTCTTTGGTTGACGATGAGAACTCAAGTTCACAAGAACTCTAAATAGTAGAACAAACCTTTGATTTTCCACCTTGATTCACTGCGGATTAGCCATAGGAAACACTCCCATTAGCTTCCTTGGCTTTGTCTGACTCTAGCAAGCCGAGACAGGAAGCAGGAAGGTGCCTTGAGGCCAAAATGACATCCATCGCCATGGTCGACACGAAGGGGCAGAGAACGAATAGGGAAACCATGTGGAACTCATCAGAGCTTGAGCAAAGCACCAACCTAGAGAAAACACAACACTACCCGAGTTCATTCTCATCCCACGACACTGACTAGGTATACCACGAGTAAAACAACAATTGTATCATCGGATGATAGTGAGGATTAGGGGAGCCCAGTCATCACTGGAAAGCGATGATGCAATGAAAATCATGAAAGCTAAGACATGTAAAACATTACCAAAGGTCTACTGAAGATAGGGTGATGTTCACCTGGTCAGAGAACGCCTGAGATGCTCTGGCCTCAAGTGCTGACAAGAAGCCAAAACTATGGTTATAGGATACAGCTCGGGGGTTTCTGGCAGCAAAGTGACAATAGAAAAAGAAGTGTGGAGAATCAAGTAAACTTACCAAATTGCCAATTTGGTTTGAGGCAACGGAGGAAGTTGGGGTTTTACAAGTTTTTCATCAGAGAACAAACTAAGTAGGTCAGGTAGGCTTGAGGCATTAGAGAAGAAATTGAGAGAGGAGGAGGTTTGATTTGAGTTCGGTGATCATTTTGGACCCCTCATATATAGGTATGGATGACTGGAGAGTCCTATGTGAGTACGCGATGGAGAGGAAGGTTCTTGCCCTAATATGTGTTTTCTTGTTAGGGAAGGAAATCTCTTAAAAATAGGGATGGTTAGGTTTGGGTGGCTAAACCAAGTGCAACGGTGAAAAGATTTTAGAGAGAGGGACTTTGTGGAGAGGAATCGAGGTTAGAGAAGATATCGGGGCTTGGATGCTTATCATTTGTCTCCTACGTGAGGTAGGAGATGGGTTCAACGCCCTGCGGTGGGCATCAAACGACTTAAAAAGAATCTATATCCTTAGGTCCACATGACATCTGAACATAGTTAAAAAAAGAGAATACTCTGTGTGACATTTAAATAACAAGAAACTTAGGTTAAATCGGAATATTCGATTAATTATTCATTTAAATTATGCATGACCTTCCTTAATTTATTTGAAGGGTCAAACGAAGTCCTCTTGACTTCAAATTTGGATCATCAGTTAATCAAGGAGTCTAGATTCTTCCTATATGATTATATTTATGTTTTGACTACTTTTTGCCTATAAAACTCATTTTGGCCAATATCCTAATATATATAATTAAAAGATGAGATAAAGTGAAATTTCCTTTCCTTAGTGAGTTAGGTTTTGAGTTAAATTTTGAGATATGAAGTGATTATCCACTCTAGGGCCTATTCACTATCTCTTTTATGTAGAAAATAAAGGCTATCACAGGAGAGAGAAAAAGAGAAAATAATGTTACTTTTCCTTTTATATATTTTGAACTCATTTAATCATAAAGAAAATAAAGGGAACATATTTTGTTTTCTTCCTATATCAAATTTCATATTAAATGTTAAGTATTTGGGGTAACTTGCATTAAAGTTCAAGTTTTAAATTTTATAGTTGGAGCTTTGCAGTTAAGATCCTAAATTTAGTTTTATCAAAAAAATGGGATGTTACAAACACTACAGGTGGCAACAACAATAGTTGAAGAGCATTCTCAGGAATGAATATAGTCAAGACTGAACTACATAATAAGATAAATGATGTTTGGTTAAATGACTTGATGGTATGCTACATTGAGCAAGAAGTATTTAAGGGAATTAGTGATGAAAAGATTCGACAATATTTTTAGAAAATGAAAACCATCGGGTTCAACTCCCTTGATCTACTTAGTCATATATTTCATATGTATTTTTATTTCAAGACATCATAGTTGTTGATTCATAATACTTGTGAGGACTCATGTTATTTTATTATTGGTGTTGTTTTAATTTAGAGCACTTATAAGCACTAGAGAACTTATAAGCACCATTTCAGCAATAGTACAACCAGAAATGTTCACTGAATACAAATTTATTTACATTAAGTAGAGAAAAATCATGTGAAGAAAAAATCTACTTTCATGTGACTTGTATAACTCAGCCCCCCTAGTGTGATTTTATGGTTCCTCCAGTGATACACAACCATGCACTATGGTATTTATATGTGAGGTGCTATTGTGGATTTTCTCCTTCTACATAATTTGTACCATCAAATGTATTTATGTGTACTATATCGAATAAGTGCATGTATGATTAGGAGGAAATCACATGTGTTGTGACTGTATTTTTGCATAAATCGTTAAGAATCTAGGTAGTTACTATCAAAGTAAGGACTTTTTTACAAATTATTGGGGTAATAATTATGTAAAAATGATATTATGTTATATTATATATATGGGTGATTAGAGAAATGCGTACAATTATTTTTGTGTATATGCCTTAGAAACTATTTTTGGTGATGTTTGTAGAGATATTTTGTACTTTGATTTGATTTATTAGGATAAGTCTAGTCTATTAATGCACATTTAATTACTGCATACATAATAAATATCCTTAGAATGGTTGGTTCAACGTCATAGGACTAGTGTGTGACTTGAACATGAGATCCTAATGGATGCTAAGAACAATATTCTTAAATATCCCTACTCAAGTATTATTGTGGATAGGACAACAATAATACATGTGAGACTCGTATGTGTGGAGACTGATAACAATGTCTCATGCATCATAGGTATTGGATACCAAGTTAGATGCATAGGTACTTGTTAGAGGACATGTGTTATAACCTGGTTTTCACATGTATTTGTATAATTGAAATGCAATTATTTCATTAAAAGGGACATATTGAAAATATGTTATGATTTGATTTGAAAGTATGGCTTTCTTTTGCAAATTCCCCTTTGTCATGAACTTCGTGGTTCCTACTATTTTTATCAATACAATAATGAGTATAATAAAAAAGGAGAGAAGAAAATCCAATGTTAATAAAAAGGCAAAAGATAATGGATAATAAGTAATGTACTTATGAGAATTGTGTAGAATTCTCGAGAAAGTGGTGTGGATGACCACTAATGGTTAGTTTTTGGTTTCACATGATTTCTAATAGGAAAAGTCATCAAAGTAAAGAATATAGAAAAGATAAGAAAAAAAAGGATTATATTAATGTTTAAAATATGCCTTGTAAGAGAAAGACTTGGATACTAAGAAAAATATCTTTTCTTTTTGAGTTTTTGTCTCGAACCTTATCCATGGTTAGATAAAGCCATTATAGTCTTTCCCTAAATTTGGGATCGAAAGGATTGATAGAATAAGAGTTGTGAATTTTTTTAGAAATTCGAAAGTGACTCATTTTCCAAGAAATATTATAAATGTCATAATTTTATTCTTTTGTGGAAATAACATATAACCCAGCCCCTTTTATTTGCATGAGCCTTAGGGACCATTGTATCATGATCCGATAATGTGTAGATCATCATCTACCCAGAGCTGATAAAGGAAATAGGGACTTAACCGTAGTAACTTCCTGCTCGATTTCCTCAAGATCCAATGTGTATTCAAATCTAACAACCCCTCAAACATATTCTAAAGAGTTTACCACATCGTTTCATCCTAGGCTTCAATACCTTTAGAAAGCAATTAAAGAAAACCCCAAATCTAGAACCCCTCACTGATCTACCCACCATAGACATGGGCTATATAAGAAGGTATCAAACCCCACGAGGAATCTTAACCCTGCATGAGACTCTATGGAATTTGAGGCATCAATCCTAGACACTTATTTCACCTCTAACGTTGCACCTCATCCCCATGACTCACATCTGTGCAACCAGAGGAATGATCTCATCTTCCTCTGTGTACCATCTGCCTCCGAGAAATCAAGCTTTGTTTTTTAATTCGACAAGGTGCAATGAAGGTGAGGGTACATTTCTTTGGCACTAGAAGGGCTTGAAGCCTGAACTCAACCCTCAAGTTGACTCCTTGCTCGTGAGTGAAGGAGAAGATGACCAGATAGGAGATTACTCATCTGCCCTGACGTCTCTATTATGAGGTAAGGGGTATAGTCATCTTTTAACCCTCTTTCAGTTCTCCCTCTCTTCTCCATATAATGGATACCACATTATATGGACATAACTAGCTCGAATCCTATGCCACCTCTAGATGTATGAAAATATAAGGAAAATCATGATTAAGCCCATGGGGCAGAGGATCATCAAAAATCAACCCCTTCGTGGGGAAAACTGATATTGATAATATAAGGAAAATGATGATTAAGCCCCTGGGTAGAGGATCATCAAAAATCAACCCTTGGGTGGGGAAAATTGATATGCCACCTTAGCACCTGAGGGGAGAAGGTGGGCTATGCCAATTATAGGGACAAAACCCTAATGGATTTTAAAGAGGCTGGATAGATCAGGGTTGAGTAGTTATGATGAAAATGTTAATTATGATTCTGTAATAATAATAATTGATGTGAATATTTTGTTACAACTAAATGCAAAAAAATTATTTCCCCCACATACTGCTATAACTTGTTATACTGATTAAGTTTTTATTTCTCGGCATTTTAAGATAATATGCTATTATTCTGCAAGTATGCTGAAAACAGACAACAACGGAAGAAGGCATCAAAAGAAAAGCTTTAATGTAATCCTAGAGGATGTAGTTATTTAGTCTTTACTTCATGTTGCAAACTTTAGGAATCCATATCATGTAACTCTTTAGTGGAAAGTGTAACTTTTATATTGTTCAAACTCTTTTCCCTTTTAGTAAAATTTTGTTAATTATTTATAATTATTTGATAAACCATCGATCATGTATATATGTTGATGGTCCTTACCCTCTCGGTTCACCTGAATAGAGGATAATAGGGGAAGGGGGTCGTTACATTTGGTATCAAAGATGCTTTACCATTTAACCTCTAATAATTATTAAATCTTTAGAAATCCTATAGAGCCGAAGGGAATTATTAGAGTGTTTTCCAAAGAAGATGGTGTCTAGAAAGGACCACGATATGGGGGTTGGCAAAACTTTCCTTTACACTACTAGTCAGCTTATGAGGACTCCCAGACCTATGCATCCGGCCTGGACAAAGTCAAAGGATTTCACTCATAATAAAATACATCTAGGATTTTTCATATGCTTTCATCACTTTTCTACCTCCTTCACTCTAAAAACCCCAGGTACTTGTAAATGCTCTCCTTATCTCTTTCTGGGTAATAAGGTTATGGATATTAAGGATTAAGGCATCCTCCATCAAATAATAAAATGCATGTAAACGATATGTCATGGACGCTTAGATGCTTTAATATCCTACGTATGAAACTGAGGTTAATAAAGTTAGTTTATGTGAAACATTATGGCCCACACTAAGATCATTATCATCCTTGACTGCCAAGAGGGAAGGCCCTCCTACCAAGAGAGAATGTCTCCAAAGTGGATGATGGAAGATGAGACTTCCAAGAAATGGAAGAGGCCAGAGAAGGCCACCACTGAGGAATGTTTTGAGACCAAAGTTGCCCCCTTTGACATTCTAAACCCTGAAGATAGTCCAGACCCTACACGCAATCCCATGATGGAAGATGAGACCAAGGATGACCCTAGTCATGATGCTATTCCCAATCTTACAGCTGGGCAGGTGTGTATACCTGAGGATCTCTAGATAGGATAAAAGAAAGAACTCGATGAGGTTGTCAGTGCCCTTGCATTCAAAGATGTTGCCATAGACGACAATGGTGAACCCCTACTTGTCCGCCCTCGTCGTGAAGTCACCATCCTCGACTTCGTCAAGTTGGGTATAGAAAAGTTTTGGGATGAAGACAACTCTGAGGAGGAAGCATGGCTTTGTGTTGTGCAAAATGTTTTTCATATTCTTGGGGTGCAACCCAACATGAAGGTTCACTTTGTGACTCACATTCTTGAGGAAACATAAAAATTTTAGTGGAAGAATTACATCACCAATTGAGATTTGATCACAAAACCAATGGCCTGGAAGGACTTCCGTATCATCTTCTCTTCCTACTCCACCCTGGATATGGAGAAAAACATTATGTCTGCTCAGATGCTACCTAAGGGATATGTAGGGTTTGTGGAAGGCATTTCTTCCCCAATGAATGATAATGGAAAAGGGCAAGGTCGTAATCACAGAAGGAATAGGAATGATAGGAAAGGAAAATCTTGATGTAATAATCCCAAACCCTCCTACCGAACCTGTAGAAAGAAGCATTGTCGAAGATGTCGCTATGAGAATAAAGTATGCTATTGCTATCGGCAAGAAGGACATATTCATGATGATTGCCATCTCCCTAACCCTCGAGGACCAAGCCCAGTAGTAGCTCAATCATTAGTTGCAACACCACGAGGGGCAGTCCCAGTTGTTGAAGAACGCCGACATGTTCAAGTTTTTTCCGTTGATGATAAGGAAGCTCATGTTGATGCAAGCCAATGTATAAGAAGTGGCAATCCCTAAAAAGTTGTAGTACACTTTATATTAGAAAACATATGACTTAATGAAATAATATAGTTCTAAGCATGTGAAATAAGATGTATTAGATCTTGTGTAATCAAACGAGAAATGAAGCATTTGATAGTGATTCAATTCATGAATGGTAACTCACGTGGTATAATAATATAGCTCCCAGGTAGAAAATTCATGAATGGAATAATAGGAAATATGCCTTCATGTCCTCTTGTAATGATGTAAACTTTGGATTCAAGTATGTTCTTTGGGATCCTTGGTATTGCCAAGTATTAGTTGTATCATGTCCTAGGATAGGACCCTTCCTAAAAGAGTGACTTCACAAATTAGTATTAGAATTGAAGTAACATCAAAGGTCACTTAAAAATTGAGAGATTAAGTGCAAGAAGCATAAAAGCACATACATTAAGTATGATTCTTTACACCCATGCATACCATCTCTAAGGAATGTGAGGAAAAGTCACTAGGGAAGTAACTGATAAAATGGGACCAAACCCATATGGAAAGTTCGCCATGAGCCCAATGAAGGAACGAAAGGAAAATTATGTGTACCCTAAGAGATGAAGGAAATTCGGGTGAAAGAATTATAAAAGGATATAATGTGCTTGGATACCATCAAAGAAACCTCAAGTAAAATATGTGATGAGATTAAATAAAGCTATGATGCCTCAATGAAACCCTTGGGAAGGATAGGGCCACAAGTCAACCTTAAGATCTTGTAAGACGATTAATTTTTTTTATATAAGGATGAGTAAAGATCATGTGATAAGTGAATAAGGCCCTTGAGAGTCAAGAGGAGATCATTCCAATGGTACCTAAACTTTAGAAATCTTGAGGAAATAACTAAGTGTGACACACTTGTCACACAAAAAGCAAGATTACTCAAAACAAAGTGTGGAACTAATATTAATCAATCGAGTTACCAGAAAAATAGGAAATTGAAACCATTTTCACATATCCACCTCAAGTGGAAGAATATCACATTAGAGTCCGCGAAAGCCACATGTATATATAACACCTACCAAAAGATTATTACATAGCACTGTTTACTGGCTCGCTAGCCACAACTTGTACATATGATAACATGTTCACATACATACATGCCATATCTATACAACAAAGGCATATAGATAAAACGTTGTATCGATAGACAACATTAGCACCTAAGAGTACAAGGATGACACATTAGACTATATTACAAACCACATGCATCTTATCCAACCTTTACTCAGCTACTGGTCCTCTTACTACTAAGCCTCAACAACATGATCTCTACCTCTTCGTGCTCGACCACCTAAAAGATGTCAAAACCCACAGGGTGAGAGCAAACGTCCCAACAAGAGATATAATTATCTCCCAACATATATTAAAGCACATGTAGATCAAAGTAAATAGATAACATACTTATCACGTTGAGCAGATTTAGTTAAATAATATGTATTAAACTAATAAAATAGGTTAAGCAAACTAGGCAACTACCACTGGGTAGTAGAACAATTATTACTTTCAGAAGGAATATGAAGAACATGTATAATAGGTGACTCCTCTTACCACATTATGATTCAAGAAATTAGTACAAAGATAAGGCAAAGGGGTCATCCAATGTGAAGCGTATTTTGACCTTATGCAAATATACTACATGAATGTATTACATCTTTTATTATGCCCTAAGGATTTGAGTCGTATCACTCAAATTCAACCGACCATTGCTAAGAAAAAATCAGTTTCATACACGATCTATGGAAAAGTTAGAATCTGCGACCTATCCAACACCTCTTGGTCAATTTAAGAAACACTATAGAGACATATTAGTCAATTGCAAATAGTGACATATAGTTAAGCTGATGGATAGGCTCACACATGGCCATCCCTATAAAACACCTAGCCTGCCTCGATACAGGTCACAGTACTAGAAGAACAGGCTCACACACGGTCATTCTTAAAAAGAGGCTTCAAATGCGGTCAAATTGCTGCCTATCACATATCATAAGGAGACCAGCTCACGCATGGCCACCTCACACAACCTGTCATTGTGAGCATAAGGAGATCTTGACTTGCACCTCCGCATAATAAAAAAGTTGTGCTCTGAGTTTCCCTTAGGAATGACTCATTTCACCATCCAGCAATAAAACTGACATTAGAATGGATCTATGGCATAGGGCAACTACATGATTAGGGTTTTACTTGATTAGTTAGGACAATTGTGTGTCTTTTAGCATCAAACAAGTTATAATGTATAAACCCAAAACAAACTCTACAAAGATAAGGGCATAGCAAAACTCCAGAAGATATAAAATGTATAAGGTGTGAACTTATCACATCATCACATGATACTCGTAGCACTGCCATTCACAAGGCCATCAACATTATCACACTAGCATGCAAGGCCATCACTACAACTGCATTGTTATGGGATATCAATACCTCATCACATCACTGTAGGATACACCTCTCACTAGGATTTAAGCCTTTGCCAGGTCATAAGACCCATCACAATATTATGATCTCAACATGCCTCATCAAGGCTCATAGACATCACCTTGTACCACATAATGATCACCATAGCATTCACATAGCTACGACATACATTCCACCTACAAGGTTAGGATTGCAAACATAGGAGAGAGAAAACATAATCACATACTATTCATCCAAGCAAAGTCAACATGCATAACGCACCCTAGAATTAGGGTTAGGATTTCACATATACAGCCGACCAGGATTTCATAGTATTATTAAATCACCAAACCTTAGTTATGTTATCTCCCACTTTCTTGGAATCAGTTAGGGTTGGCGCATCATCATTATCTTGATTAATTGACTATCTAAACAACATTAGGTACTTATCATCAATTACATGTACATGTGTAACCATCTCACTATGTTATACATATGTAACGACCAACATATCAACCAAGTGTAGAGACCATCACCATAGATATGTATGTGTGTGTCAACCACAACCTCAAGGCATGATGTTGTGACCACAACACCCACATGTGTCACGATCAACCATCAACACATAGTGCTCGGCCACCATCAAGAAAAGTGTCTCGACCACTACAAAAGCATATGTCTCAACCATGACAAAAGCATATGTCTCAATCATGACAAAAGCATATGTCTCGACCAAAAACAAAGCATGTGTTTTGACCAAAACCAAAGCATATGTCTCGACCATTAAGTCAAGCCATCTCAAAAACACATGTCCATCTTCAAAATAGAGATAAACTATGTCTAAAATATATGATGCACATCAAGGAAACCAAGTGTTATCAAGAAGTAAAGCTTGCTATAATATGAACTTTCAAACCCTAAAATTGATCTCTAACACAAGCAACCAAGAAACCAAGATAAGAGAGAAAAGACCAAGCTTCAACCTTAAGAAAAATCGATCAAAAACCTCAAGAAAACATGAGAGACAAACCATGACATGGTGATAAAACCCAGAATCATGTTGTATGTAACAACTTCACTTCATCCATCACTTAGAAAATGGGTTCATGGTATTAGGGTTAAGAAAGAGAGCAATCTACATGAGAATAGTACAAATTCATATGCCCTAAAATAAGATAGAATCATCTAGCACATTAGCATCACGTTTTAGAGATGAAAACAACAACATGCAAGCAATGTTATGGTGCAAATAATAGAAGAAGGTAGAGAGTTATATAAACCGCCTTAAGTAGAGAACCAAGCTCCAAGATCACGAACTCCAAGGAAGAAGATGAAGCACCAACAAAGATCAACACTTTGGCCACCTCCAAATAGAAGAACACCATGGTCAAAGGATAGCTCAAGAATGAGGTGAAAACCCCTAGGACGAGCCAAAGAAGAAGAAAAAAGAAAGAGAAGAAAGTTTCCTCTCACTTGAGTACCACCATGTCAAAACATAGTCTCCGACCCTAGTGAGGAGAAGTTTCTCTCAAAATGACCACCATGGTAGAACCACAATCTCGTGGATGAGAAGGAAGGAGGAAGAAGATAGGGTGCAAGGGAAAAATGGGATCAAGGGTTCAAAACCACTTACCAAGGAAGAAGATCACCACAAGAAGGATGTTCAAGCTCAACAACACCACATGCAAAGGTGATTGGCCACCAAATCACCAAGATCATCCCCCTCTAGCTCCACCCAGCTCTAAGGTCGGCCAAGCAAGGAAGGAGAAAGAAAGAGATAAAAAGGATTTCTTGCATGAAGAAGAGAGAGGTAATATACCCAAGGGATGAGAGAGGTAAGGTAGATATGAGGTGTCAACACAAGATAGAACCAAAGGGACACTTGTCCACCAAGAAAACAGCCATGCAACCACTAAGCACTTGCATGCAATACACGGTGATACAACCAAGGTAGGGTATCGACCACTAAGGTCACCCACACCATCGTGGTTGAAACACACCACAAGGGAGCACCAAGGTTTAAACAAACTCATCCAAAGGAGGTGTGTTGGTTGAAACACACCCAAGACACACCAACAAGGTCGAGACATAAGTCATAACACTCAACTAAGATCAGCATGGTCGACACCATGCTCCACCAAACAAAACCTTAGAAACCCTAACATCATCACGAGATGTCACAAACCAACCAAGGTCCAAACAAGGTGCCCTTCAACATCACCTTCTCTCTCATGTTTCTAAAGCACTAAGGGCACACTCTAAATGTGACAAATTACAATATAGCCCCTCAACACGGGTAAATTGCAACTTGGTCCAAAATAAGGATACATAGCATCTCAAAGAATTAGATTAAGGTTAAGCATCATATTAAGAAAAGCAAGCATACCCAATCACTAACAAGGATTTCACCCCCAAAATCCTACGTGAAAAGAGATGGGTACTTCGTATGCATCTCTTCCTCAAGCTCCCACGTGGCTTTCTCTATGCCATGGTGATGCCACATAACCTCACCAAGACGATGTCTTTCTTCTTCAACTTCTTGATCCTCCTATCTAGGATCAACACAGGGCCTTCCACACGAGACATATCCTCATCTAGCTCAACCTCCATGGGTTGAAACACCAACTCTATATTGGGGTGGCACTTCCTCAACATAGACACATGGAACACTGGATGTAACCTGTGCAACTCAGGTGGCAACTCCAACTTATAGGCCACCTTTCCAACACGTGCCACTATAGGGTAACATCCCATATACCTAGGAGCCAACTTACCCTTTTTCCCAAACCTCAAAACACCTTTCCAAGGAGGGGCCTTGAGATACACTATGTATCCCACTTGATACTCCAGTAGTTGACGTCGATTATCTACGTACGACTTCTACTTGTCCTGCGATGCCTTCAGCTACTGCTGAATCACTCTGATCTTTTCTATTGTCTACTGCACAAGCTTAGGACCCAAAAGCTGGTACTCACCAGTCTCATACCAACAGAATGAAGACCTGCAACATCTCCCATACAACTCTTCATAAGGTGTCATATCAATGCTCCTATGGTAGTTATAATTGTATGAAAACTCTATCAAACTGAGGTGCCCATCCCAACTTCCCAAAAACTAAAAAACACAAGCTCTCAATAGATCTTACAAGATTTGGATGGCCTCTTTGACTTCCCATCTATCTGTGGGTGAAACGTTGTACTAAACTTCAAATATATACCCATAGTTGTGTGCAGATGTTCCCAGAAACGATTGATGAAATGAGGACCTCTGTCAGATATGATGGTAGTTGGGATACCATGCAACCGCATTATATCATCAACATGTATCTGTGCAAGATTCTTTGTCGTGTACATTATCTTTACTAGTAAAAGGTGCACTAACTTGGTTAACTTGTCAATGACTATCCAAATGGAATCATGACCTTTGGTTTTCCTAGGCAGACTGACCACAATGTCCATCATAACATGATCCCATTTCCATTATGGTATATGCAACAGTTGCAAAGTTCCTGCTGGCTTCTGATGCTTCACTTTAACGTGCTGACACACAAGACACCTTGCAACAAACTCAACCACATCAAGCTTCAAGCCAGGCCACCAATACAAATCCTTAAGATTGTGGTACATCTTGGTGATACCTAGATGCATAACATACATCAAAGAGTGAGCCTTTTCTAGAACCATATTCCTTAGATTGTCAACATCAAGAACCACAACTTTGTTGTGTAACAGACTGTCCCATCTTCTGATTCGTGAAAATCATCATGCTTCTCACTACCAAACTCTGATCGGATCTTCCATATCGTAGTATCATCCTACTGAGTCTCTCTAATCTGTTGTCTTAATGTAGGCTTCACCTACAGCTATGCCAACAACCCCGCTAACATGGATACTTGCAACTTCACATTCATCTGACGCAAGGAGACCAACATGTCTCTCTTATGGCACACCAGGGAACATAACTACACCTTATCAGCAGATGATGACAATGAAGACTTTCTGCTCAGAGCATCTGCCACCATGTTCACCTTTCCCGGATGATATTCTATAGTGAAATCATAGTCTTTGATTAACTCCATCCAAAGATGCTACCTCATATTCAACTCTTGTTGTGAAAAGATGTACTTCAGGTTCCTGTGGTCTGTGAAGATCTGACACTTCTCACCATAAAGATAGTGTCTCCATATCATCAAATCATAAACTACTATGGCTAACTCCAAGTCGTGAGTAGGGTAGTTCTCTTCATGCTTCTTAAACTATCATGATGCAAAAGAGATCACATTCTTATCTTGCATTAATACACAACCCATACCATTCCTCGAGGTATCACAAAGGACAATATAGCCTTTTCTCTACTCTGACAGCACTAGCACGGGTGCACTTGTCAGCTTATCATTTAACAACTGAAAAGCACATTGGCACTTGTCATCCCACACAAAAGGTACATCTTTCCTCATGATCTTTGTTAGGGGTAATGATGTAACACTGAAGTTCTTAATGAACCTCCTGTAGTAGCCTGCCAAGCTAAGGAAACTACAAACTTCTGTAGTCATCTTTGGTTTCTCCCACTCTATCACATATTCAACCTTGTTGGGGTCCATACGAACACCCTCAATAGATATCATGTGTCTAAGAAAGTATGCCTCCTTTAGCCAAAATTCACACTTGTTGAACTTCGCATACAACTAATGTTGTCTCAACAAAGCCAATGCCTGACGTAGATGCTGCTCGTGTTGTTGGCTATCCTGACTATATATAAGGATGTCATCTATAAATACCACCACAAACTGATCTAGATACGGTCGAAACACTTTGTTCATCAAGTCCATGAATGTTTTTGGTGCATTGGTGATAACCTCCTATTTTAGTTGATTATCTTAGTCTTTTTCTTTAGTTTTCCATACTCTTTTTTTACGTTTAAACTATACATTATCCTAATTTTACCCCTTTTTGTAAATACACCATCAGACTTACTTTTTCCTTTTATATATGCAGAAAAAGCACAAAAAAATCATAAAAGAATAACCCAGCCTCAAGACCGAGTGGATTCAAACGGTCCCAAGACCGCATGAAGCCAACCGGTCCCGAGACCGCATGGAGTCAAACGGTCTCAAGACCGCATGAAGCCAACCGGTCCCGAGACCACATGGAGTTCAAACGGTCTCAAGACCGCATGAAGCCAACCGGTCCCGAGACCAAATGGAGTCAAACGGTCTCAAGACCGCATGAAGCCAACCGGTCCCGAGACCGCATGGAGTTCAACCGGTCCCGAGACCGCATGGAGTTCAAACGGTCTCAAGACCGCATGAAGCCAACCGGTCCCGAGACCGCATGGAGTCAAACGGTCTCAAGACCGCATGAAGCCAACCGGTCCCGAGACCGCATGGAGTTCAAACGGTCTCAAGACCGCATGAAGCCAACCGGTCCTGATACCGCATGGAGTCAAACGATCTCAAGACCGCATGAAGCCAATCGGTCCCGAGACCACATGGAGTTCAAATGGTCTCAAGACCGCATGAAGCCAACCGGTCCCGAGACCGCATGGAGTTCAAACGGTCTCAAGACCGCATGAAGCCAACCGGTCCCAAGACCGCATGGAGTTCAAACGGTCTCAAGACCGCATGAAGCCAACCGGTCCCGAGACCGCATGGAGTTCAAATGGTCTCAAGACCGTATGAAGCCAACCGGTCCCGAAACCGCATGGAGTTCAAACGGTCTCAAGACCGCATGAAGCCAACCGGTCCCGAGACCGCATGGAGTTCATACGGTCTCAAGACCGTTTGAAGCCAAACGGTCTCACAGTCCAAACGGTCTTGAGGCCCCAAATGGTCTTGAGGTCCAAACGGTCTCCAAACCGTTTGGACTTCACTCAAAGCCTATAAATAAGACCCCAAGGGTCCTCTAAAGGGAGATCCCAGACGTCCAAAGGCTGCCCCAATCGTTCCAGAGCTCTTGCCACTTTCATCCTCTACCCTGGGGCTGTCGGTCTGAGGTCCATACTCCATCCTGAAGCTGCTTTCTCCTTCTTCGTCAAGAAGGTGGGAAGGGGAGACCTCCTCATCGTGCAACCTACGAAGACTGGTGGATCATTGCTCTCTCTCTCCAAGGGGTTGACCTTCTTCCATCCTTGTGGGGATGTTGCTCTCTCTCTCTCTTCTCGCCTCCTTCTTGGTCTTAGTCATGAGGGAGTAGTCTTCTTCACTAGGGTGCGGGGAGTAGCCCCGCTACCCATACTTTCATTTTCATATCATGTAAAATGTAATCCTTAGGTTGTAATGTAGAGTTCTTATCTTTGTCGGTTCAACATCAAACGATTAATGAATACTTGTTGCTTGATCTCCAACTTGTGTTATCTTTTATCTTTTAGTATGAATTGTCTACGTTTGTACTATTAGATTCGAAACTCGTTTGCATGTTGGTTCTTGATGCATGTATCCACCATGTATCTGTTTTGGTATCTAGAAGTGTATCTCAAGAAGTGGAGTAAACTCACTATCATCTGTTGCACTTTCATACTATGAAATGGAATCAATTGACGTATGGAAGTGCAACCTTGGTAAGTCGAGGAACACACTTTGTGAGGGGAATGATGTAAAGTAATGTGACCATTTGATCGGGAATGGCTGGCGTTGCAACATTCCCGCACTTCTCGTAGCTAGGTTATCCGAAAGGAGACTAGGTCTACAAGGATACTAACTGACCGAACTCTTTTTGCAGGTTAATTTTTGCTTTACATGTGTTGATCGATGTGTAGTGGCGGTGAAAAACCGAACACATCCTAGTGATCTTTATCATAGTTTAACTCTTAGATTTACTTGCTTTCTTTACTTTTCATGTTTTAGTTTAAAACCATCAAAATCCAACTTTTTGATATAAATGCCAACTAGTGAGTAGCTAAGTGAAGTTCTATACGTTTTTCATCTTGTTGCTTGCAACAAGACCGTTGTCTTTTGGGTTCGATCCTAAATCTATACTATGATAAGGCTTCCATACTCTTATGGGGTTAGAGTTGTTATCTAAGCACCAGTTCTAGGTAAACCTAGAGAGAACATCAACTCCCTAGGGTTTTTGGTGCATCTTTGGGACTCCCATTGGAAGAGTGATCTTTTAGTGTAACTCCATCAAAAAATGGCGCCGTTTCCGGGGAGAACAGACAACTCCAGCTACAGGAGTTAGAAGAACTCCGAATGACAGCATATCACAGTGCCAGAATCTATAAAGAGCAAAAAAAAATGTGGCACGATGGACATCTTAAGAGAATAAGATATCGCCATTGGCAACAAAGTGCTCCTATTCAATTCCAAGCTCAAATTATTCCCCGGAAAACTTAGAACAAAATGGTCCGGACCCTTCACTATAAAACATATCTACCCAACTGGAGCTGCCATTATTATCGACAACAACGGAGGAGAACGAACGGTCAACGGGCACCGTTTAAAAAGATATTACACTCAGGAAGACAAAATGCATCGACAAACCATCGACATCAGAGATGATACGCCAACAGCATAACAACCCTACAACTTCGTCGAGCCAGCGACGTTAAACCAAGGCGCTACTTGGGAGGCAACCCATGACTCCATGACTTAGTTTAGCCACAGCCCTTATCCTAATTTCCTCTCACTCTATCACTTTGACACTCTGAGGACAGAGTGAGTTATAAGTTAGGGGGGGTACATTAGACAAGGGCAAGGTATCCCCTTTTTCTTCCCTTTTTGAATAAAGTCACCTCAATTAACTCTAGAATCATGTTAGTCCCTACAAGTAAATAGCACTTAGACATTTAATGGCGATTTAACAATTTCCACCCACCACTGATTCCATGTTTTTGCTTCAATTCTTCATCTGACTCTCCACAGGTCAAAATCAAGGCAGAAATAAGCCAAGATCTTGAGGATGAGAGGGAAATCAGGCAACTTCCAAATCAAAAAGTTCTGCAAGTGGACCACAAACCAAATAAGTGCACGTTGAAAAACTTTAAGAACAGCTTTCCTCTCTTCAAAATAAAAGAGGCTTGGCCGCCCAAAATAAATTCTCAAAAATCCCAAAACCCAAGCCTGTGAGTTATTGAATAAAAGCCAGAGAGACGAATAAAATTATGAGAGTTGTGCCACGCATAAGGATCTATACGAAGAACTGACGAAGGTCTCACCTGGCCGGCACATTCCGCTGCCCTCACAAAGCCAGATGTGTCGTGCCCGGTAGTGAAACCCTAAAGTTTCCAAGTATATGAAAGGCTCATAAAGGACTCGCCCAACCGGTACATTCAGCTGCCCTCATAAAGGCAGATGTGTCGTGCCCGGTAGTGAGATTCTAAAAAGCATAGATATCCCCTCCCCCACTTGAAGGGGGAGCTACACTTCAAAGCCTTTAGCCAACCCTCATACCCTCTCTAGCTTCTAGTAGGTTTTTCAGAGAGGTATAAAGCTGATTAGAGTCAACAACATGCACAAAATAAGGTGGTCCCAATGCAAACTTTGAGATACGGAAAGAACCTGAGATCCAAGCAACTCTCGAAATCTGAAAGAATCAAGGCATGCAATAAGACTTGATATGACCCAAGGGGAACTCATGTCAACAATTGAAGCAAGAGTATGGAAATCCTAAATAAAATCGCCTCGCCATTACATGTCTCGTCTCTATCTAACTTGAGGACAAGCTAGACTCTAAGTTAGGGGGAGTGATAACCTCCTATTTTAGTTGATTATCTTAGTCTTTTTCTTTAGTTTTCCATACTCTTTTTTTACGTTTAAACTATACATTATCCTAATTTTACCCCTTTTTGTAAATACATCATCAGACTAACTTTTTCCTTTTATATATGCAGAAAAAGCACAAAAAAATCATAAAAGAATAACCCAGCCTCAAGACCGAGTGGATTCAAACGGTCCCAAGACCGCATGAAGCCAACCGGTCCCGAGACCGCATGAAGTCAAACAGTCTCAAGACCGCATGAAGCCAACCGGTCCCGAGACCGCATGGAGTTCAAACGGTCTCAAGACCGCATGAAGCCAACCGGTCCCGAGACCGCATGGAGTCAAACGGTCTCAAGACCGCATGAAGTCAACCGTTCCCGAGACCGCATGGAGTTCAACCGGTCCCGAGACCGCATGGAGTTCAAACGGTCTCAAGACCGCATGAAGCCAACCGGTCCCGAGACCGCATGGAGTCAAACGGTCTCGAGACCGCATGAAGCCAACCGGTCCCGAGACCGCATGGAGTTCAAACGGTCTCAAGACCGCATGAAGCCAACCGGTCCCGAGACCGCATGGAGTTCAAACGGTCTCAAGACCGCATGAAGCCAATCGGTCCCGAGACCGCATGGAGTCAAACGGTCTCAAGACCGCATGAAGCCAACCGGTCCCGAGACCGCATGGAGTTCAAACGGTCTCAAGACCGCATGAAGCCAACCGGTCCCGAGACCGCATGGAGTTCAAACGGTCTCAAGACCGCATGAAGCCAACCGGTCCCGAGACCGCATGGATTTCAAACGGTCTCAAGACCGCATGAAGCCAACCGGTCCCGAGACCGCATGGAGTTCAAACGGTCTCAAGACCGCATGAAGCCAACCGGTCCCGAAACCGCATGGAGTTCAAACGGTCTCAAGACCGCATGAAGCCAACCGGTCCCGAGACTGCATGGAGTTCATACGGTCTCAAGACCGTTTGAAGCCAAACGGTCTTGAGGCCCCAAATGGTCTTGAGGTCCTAACGGTCTCCAAACCGTTTGGACTTCACTCAAAGACTATAAATAAGACCCCAAGGGTCCTCCAAAGGGAGATCTCAGACGTCTAAAGGCTTCCCCAATCATTCCAGAGCTCTTGCCACTTCCATCCTCCGCCCTGGGGCTGTCGGTCTGAGGTCCATACTCCATCCTGAAGCTGCTTTCTCCTTCTTCGTCAAGAAGGTGGGAAGGGGAGACCTCCTCATCGTGCAACCTACGAAGACTGGTGGATCGTTGCTCTCTCTCTCCAAGGGGTTGACCTTCTTCCATCCTTGTGGGGATGATGCTCTCTCTCTCTCTTCTCGCCTCCTTCTTGGTCTTAGTCATGAGGGAGTAGTCTTCTTCACTAGGGTGCGGGGAGTAGCCCCGCTACCCATACTTTCATATCATGTAAAATGTAATCCTTAGGTTGTAATGTAGAGTTATTATCTTTGTCAGTTCAACATCAAACGATTAATGAATACTTGTTGCTTGATCTCCAACTTGTGTTATCTTTTATCTTTTAGTATGAATTGTCTACGTTTGTACTATTAGATTCGAAACTCGTTTGCATGTTGGTTCTTGATGCATGTATCCACCATGTATCTGTTTCGGTATCTAGAAGTGTATCTCAAGAAGTGGAGTAAACTCACTATCATCCGTTGCACTTTCATACTATGAAATGGAATCAGTTGACGTATGGAAGTGCAACCTTGGTAAGTCGAGGAACACACTTTGCGAGGGGAATGATGTAAAGTAATGTGACCATTTGATCGGGATTGGCTGGCGTTGCAACATTCCCGCACTTCTCGTAGCTAGGTTATCCAAAAGGAGACTAGGACTACAAGGATACTAACTGACCGAACTCTTTTTGCCGGTTAAGTTTTGCTTTACATGTGTTGATCGATGTGTAGTGGCGGTGAAAAACCGAACACATCCTAGTGATCTTTATCATAGTTTAACTCTTAGATTTACTTGCTTTCTTTACTTTTCATGTTTTAGTTTAAAACCATCAAAATCCAACTTTTCGATATAAGTGCCAACTAGTGAGTAGCTAAGTGAAGTTCTATACATTTTTCATCTTGTTGCTTGCAACAAGACCGTTGTCTTTTGGGTTCGATCCTAAATCTGTACTATGATAAGGCTTCCATACTCTTATGGGGTTGGAGTTGTTATCTAAGCACCAGTTCTAGGTAAACCTAGAGAGAACATCAACTCCCTAGGGTTTTTGGTGCATCTTTGGGACTCCCATTGTAAGAGTGATCTTTTAGTGTAACTCCATCAAAAAATGGCGCCGTTGCCGGGGAGAACAGAAAACTCCAGCTACAGGAGTTAGAAGAACTCCGAATGACAGCATATCACAGTGCCAGAATCTATAAAGAGCAAACAAAAATGTGGCACGATGGACATCTTAAGAGAAAAGATATCGCCGTTGGCGACAAAGTGCTCCTATTCAATTCCAAGCTCAAATTATTCCCCGGAAAACTTAGAACAAAATGGTCCGGACCCTTCACTATAAAACATATCTACCCAACTGGAGCTTTCATTATTATCGACAACAACGGAGGAGAACGAACGGTCAACGGGCACTGTTTAAAAAGATATTACACTCAGGAAGACAAAATGCATCGACAAACCATCGACATCATAGATGCTACGCCAAGAGCATAACAACCCTACAACTTTGTCGAGCCAGCGACGTTAAACCAAGGCGCTACTTGGGAGGCAACCCATGACTCCATGACTTAGTTTAGACGCAGCCCTTGTCCTAATTTCCTCTCACTCTATCACTTTGACACTCTGAGGACAGAGTGAGTGATAAGTTAGGGGGGTACATTAGACAAGGGCAAGGTATCCCCTTTTTCTTCCCTTTTTGAATAAAGTCACCTCGATTAACTCTAGAATCATGTTAGTCCCTACAAGTAAATAGCACTTAGACATTTAATGGCGATTTAACAATTTCCACCCACCACTGATTCCATGTTTTTGCTTCAATTCTTCATCTGACTCTCCACAGGTCAAAATCAAGGCAGAAATAAGCCAAGATCTCGAGGATGAGAGGGAAATCAGGCAACTTCCAAATCAAAAAGTTCTGCAAGTGGACCACAAACCAAATAAGTGCACGTTGAAAAACTTTAAGAACATCTTTCCTCTCTTCAAAATAAAAGAGGCTTGGCCGCCCAAAATAAATTCTCAAAAATCCCAAAACCCAAGCCTGTGAGTTATTGAATAAAAGCCAGAGAGACGAATAAAATCATGAGAGTTGTGCCACGCATAAGGATCTATACAAAGAATTGACAAAGGTCTCACCCGGCCGGCACATTCCGCTGCCCTCACAAAGGCAGATGTGTCGTGCCCGGTAGTGAAACCCTAAAGTTTCCAAGTATATGAAAGGCTCATAAAGGACTCACCCGGCCGGTACATTCAGCTGCCCTCATAAAGGCAGATGTGTCGTGCCCGGTAGTGAGATTCTAAAAAGCATAGACAGCCCCTCCCCCACTTGAAGGGGGAGCTACACTTCAAAGCCTTTAGCCAACCCTCATACCCTCTCTAGCTTATAGTAGGTTTTTCAGAGAGGTATAAAGCTGATTAGAGTCAACAACATGCACAAAATAAGGTGGTCCCAATGCAAACTTTGAGATACAGAAAGAACCTGAGATCCAAGCAAATCTCGAAATCCGAAAGAATCAAGGCATGCAATAAGACTTGATATGACCCAAGGGGAACTCAGGTCAAGAATTGAAGCAAGAGTATGGAAATCCTAAATAAAATCGCCTCGCCATTACATGTCTCATCTCTATCTAACTTGAGGACAAGCTAGACTCTAAGTTAGGAGGGGTGATAACCTCCTATTTTAGTTGATTATCTTAGTCTTTTTCTTTAGTTTTCCATACTCTTTTTTTACGTTTAAACTATACATTATCCTAATTTTACCCCTTTTTGTAAATACACCATCAGACTAACTTTTTCCTTTTATATATGCAGAAAAAGCACAAAAAAATCATAAAAGAATAACCCAGCCTCAAGACCGAGTGGATTCAAACGGTCCCAAGACCGCATGAAGCCAACCGGTCCCGAGACCGCATGGAGTCAAACGGTCTCAAGACCGCATGAAGCCAACTGGTCCCGAGACCGCATGGAGTTCAAACGGTCTCAAGACCGCATGAAGCCAACCGGTCCCGAGACCACATGGAGTCAAACGGTCTCAAGACCGCATGAAGCCAACCGGTCCCGAGACCGCATGGAGTTCAACCGGTCCCGAGACCGCATGGAGTTCAAACGGTCTCAAGACCGCATGAAGCCAACCGGTCCCGAGACCGCATGGAGTCAAACGGTCTCAAGACAGCATGAAGCCAACCGGTCCCGAGACCGCATGGAGTTCAAACGGTCTCAAGACCGCATGAAGCCAACCGGTCTCGAGACCGCATGGAGTTCAAACGGTCTCAAGACCGCATGAAGCCAACCGGTCCCGAGACCGCATGGAGTCAAACGGTCTCAAGACCGCATGAAGCCAACCGGTCTCGAGACCGCATGGAGTTCAAACGGTCTCAAGACCGCATGAAGCCAACCGGTCCCGAGACCGCATGGAGTTCAAACGGTCTCAAGACCGCATGAAGCCAACCGGTCCCGAGACCGCATGGAGTTCAAACAGTCTCAAGACCGCATGAAGCCAACCGGTCCCGAGACCGCATGGAGTTCAAACGGTCACAAGACCGCATGAAGCCAACCGGTCTCAAAACCGCATGGAGTTCAAATAGTCTCAAGACCGCATGAAGCCAACCGGTCCCGAGACCGCATGGAGTTCATACGGTCTCAAGACCGTTTGAAGCCAAACGGTCTCACAGTCCAAACGGTCTTGAGGCCCCAAATGGTCTTGAGGTCCAAACAGTCTCCAAACCATTTGGACTTCACTCAAAGCCTATAAATAAGACCCCAAGGGTCCTCCAAAGGGAGATCTCAGACGTCCAAAGGCTGCCCCAATTGTTCCAGAGCTCTTGCCACTTCCATCCTCCGCCCTGGGGCTGTCGGTCTGAGGTCCATACTCCATCCTGAAGCTGCTTTCTCCTTCTTCGTCAAGAAGGTGGGAAGGGGAGACCTCCTCATCGTGCAACCTAGGAAGACTGGTGGATCGTTTCTCTCTCTCTCCAAGGGGTTGACCTTCTTCCATCCTTGTGGGGATGATGCTCTCTCTCTCTTCTCGCCTCCTTCTTGGTCTTATTCATGAGGGAGTAGTCTTCTTCACTAGGGTGCGGGGAGTAGCCCCGCTACCCATACTTTCATATCATGTAAAATGTAATCCTTAGGTTGTAATGTAGAGTTCTTATCTTTGTCGGTTCAACATCAAACGATTAATGAATACTTGTTGCTTGATCTCCAACTTGTGTTATCTTTTATCTTTTAGTATGAATTGTCTATGTTTGTACTATTAGATTCAAAACTCGTTTGCATGTTGGTTCTTGATGCATGTATCCACCCTGTATCTGTTTCGGTATCTAGAAGTGTATCTCAAGAAGTGGATTAAACTCACTATCATCCGTTGCACTTTCATACTATGAAATGGAATCAGTTGACGTATGGAAGTGCAACCTTGGTAAGTCGAGGAACACACTTTGCGAGGGGAATGATGTAAAGCAATGTGACCATTTGATCGGGAATGGCTGGCGTTGCAACATTTCCGCACTTCTCGTAGCTAGGTTATCCGAAAGGAGACTAGGTCTACAAGGATACTAACTGACCGAACTCTTTTTGCAGGTTAATTTTTGCTTTACATGTGTTGATCGATGTGTAGTGGCGGTGAAAAACCGAACACATCCTAGTGATCTTTATCATAGTTTAACTCTTAGATTTACTTGCTTTCTTTACTTTTCATGTTTTAGTTTAAAACCATCAAAATCCAACTTTTCGATATAAGTGCCAACTAGTGAGTAGCTAAGTGAAGTTCTATACGTTTTTCATCTTGTTGCTTGCAATAAGACCGTTGTCTTTTGGGTTCGATCCTAAATCTGTACTATGATAAGGCTTCCATACTCTTATGGGGTTGGAGTTGTTATCTAAGCACCAGTTCTAGGTAAACCTAGAGAGAACATCAACTCCCTAGGGTTTTTGGTGCATCTTTGGGACTCCCATTGGAAGAGTGATCTTTTAGTGTAAGTCCCAACTCCATCAATTGGTTAGCCCAAATGGAATAACCACAAACTCGTAGTGACCACAACTCATCCTAAAAGTTGACTTTGGTATGTCATCTGCCTTGATCCGCAACTGGTGATATCTAGACCTCAAGTCTATCTTCAAGAAGACTACAACACCTCATAATTGGTCACACAGATAATCAATCCACAAAAAAGGATACTTGTTCTTAATTGTCACTTTGTTCAACTATCTGTAATCCATGCACAACGTCATAGATCTATCTTTCTTCTTCACAAACAACATGGGAGCACCCCAAGGAGACGTTCTTAGTCTAATAAAACCTTTCTCAAGTAGTTGTTGCAACTATTTCTTTATCTCTACCATATCAATTGGATCCATTCTATACGATGTCTATGCTATCAGATGCGTGCAAGGAACTAGATTGATTTCAAAATCAATCTCTCTGACTGGGGGTACACCTGGAAACTCATCTAGAAATATGTTCTCAAGCTCACAAAAAACTGACATCTCCTAGATACTCAGACTCCTCACCTTGGTATCCACCACATGTGCCAAGAATGCATCACAACCTTACCTCATCAACTTCTCTACCACCATCACTGACACCAATCACGTTGGAAGAATCTTCCTATCTCATTGGAAGACCCATGAAACATCGCCATAGGCAAACATAGCCACTTTGGAACTATAGTCTAAGACCACATGGTACTTCTCAAAAGTATTCATTCTAAGGATCACATCGAATCCATACATGTCAAGTGGTATGAGGTCCACTTGAAAGTTATGTCCTAAAAAAGAAAGGACACATGAAGGACACACCTCCCGCCATTGGGTAGAAACAACCAAGGGGGTTTCTAAGTGAAGAGTATCCCATCTACTACTAACAGGAACCAAGGGGGTTTCTAAGTGAAGATTATCTCAACTACTACTAATAGGAAAAGAACAACTAACAATCACTTCTCGAGTGATAAAAGAGTGTGTTGCACCCGGGTCAACCAAAATAGATATAAAGCAAGAAGAATACAAATCAGAATGAAATAACTCCATCTGACATGTCATGACTCGTGGGTTGACCATTCCCTCTGGCTGACTCATCATGTAGAATCAATTCGTTGCCTATTGTCACCCCCTTCCTCTGTTAGCTTGTCTAGAAGAATCATCATGTGATGCCTGGCTGCGTCCTCTGCCATTGACACTGTTGAACTATTGTCATTGTTGTGACCCTTACTGGCTCTACCTCAGTGATAACCTCCAATTTCGTGATGTTATCTTAGTATTCTTCTTCCATTTTCTACACTCTTCTTTAGATATATTAGACAAAATCCCTAGCTATCCTCTTTTATTGCAAATAAATTGTTAGATTAATTTTATTTTTCTCCTTTTTTACAGAAAAAAGATGAAAAAAATCACAAAAGAACCATACAATCTCAAGACCGCATGGAGTCAAACGGTCCCGAGACCGCATGCAGCCAACCGATCTCAAGACCGCATGGAGTCAGACGGTCTCAAGACCGCATGAAGCCAACCGGTCTCAAGACTGTATGGAGTCAAACGGTCCAGAGACCGCATGAAGCCAACCGGTCTCAAGACCGCATGGAGTCAAACGGTCTCAAGACCGCATGAAGCCAACCGGTCTCAAGACCGCATGGAGTCAAACGGTCTCAAGACCACACGAAGCCAACCGGTCTCAAGACTGCATGAAGCCAACCGGTCTCAAGACCGCATGGAGTCAAACGGTCTCAAGATCGCATGAAGCTGACCAGTCTCAAGACCGCATGGAACCAAACGGTTTCAGAGTCCAAATGGTCTCAGAGTCCAAATGGTCTTCAAGACCGTTTGGACCCAAAACTGACCAAACCGTTTGGACTTCACTTAAGGCCTATAAATAAGACCCCAGGGGTCCTCCCAATGGAATGAAGTTTTCAGACGTCCAGAGGCTACCTCTATCACTCCAGAGCAAATCCGACTTCCATCCTCCACCCAGGGGCTGCCGGTCTGAGATCCACACTCCATTCCCAAGCTACTTTCTCTCTCATCGCCAAAGAAGGTGGGAAGGGGAGTCCTCATCATCGAGCAACCAGTGAAGTGTGAAGATCATCCTTCTCTCTCATTCCAAGGGGTTGACTTTCCTCTCTCCTTCGTGGGGATGATGTTCTCTCTCTCTCTTCTCGCCTCCTCCTTTGTCCTTGCTATGAGAGAGTAGTCTCATTTCACTAGGGTGCGGGGAGTAGCCCCGCTACCCATGTTTCATGTCATGTCATGTAATCCATAGTTTGCAATAGAGAAATATTTTTTTCTCAGTTCGACATCAATCGTTTAATGAATGCTTGTTGCTTGATCACCAACTTGTGTTATCTTTTATCTTTTAGTATGAATTGTCTATGTTTGTACTATTAGATTCAAAGCTCGATTGTATGTTGGTTCTTGGTGCATGTATCCACCATGCATCTGTTTCGGTATCTAGGAGTGCTTTCCAAGAAGTGAAGTAAACTCACTCACATCGTTGCACTTTCATACTATGAAATGGAATCAGTTGACGTATGGAAGTACAACCTTGATAAGTCGAGGAACACACTTTGCGGAGGGAATGTTGTAAAGTAAGTGACCATTCCTACAAGGATGGTTGGCGTTACAACATTCCCACACTCCTCGTAGTTAGTTCTCCAAAAGGAAGCTAAGTCTACAAAGATACTAACTGATCTAAGTCTTATTGCAGGTTATGTTTTTATGTTGCGTGTCTTGATCCATGCATAGCGGTGGTGAAAACCGATCACATCCTAGTGATTCCTTATCATTGTTAACAACCTAAGTTTACTTTCTCGCTTTTAATTTACTTGCACTTAGTTTAAAACAACCAAATCAAATCTTTGGACTAAATATCAACTATTAAGGAGTTAAGTGAAATTCTTACGTTTTCCATCTTGTTGTTGCCAACAAGACCGTTGTCCTGTGGATTCGACCCTTAACTATACTACGATAAGACTTCCACGTATCTTAGCATACGTGGGTGGAGTTTTAACCTAGTATAAGCAAGGCTAAACCTAAAGACTTACCATCTTTGGGATTTTTAGTGGTGCACGCAATTCCACACGAGTGGAAGCTCCATCAAAAAATTGGCGTTGTTGTCGGGGACAACGGAACGTTTTAATTACACTTACCATCTTGCTAGTTGGTTAGGGTTTTTCACTTTTCTTTAACCATTACTCCATACCTTCTTGATTTCATCACACCTTCCGCACTATCTAACAAGTGTGTTTCTTCCTCTACTCAGGTAGAAGACGTGTATGCAACCATCGCATAACCTTGGATTCTCCCCTGATCCAGAGTATGACTCTGAGGTAGAGAGAATCTTCCACCGCCGCATTCGACTCAACCGCCAAAGAGCCAGGCAAATGGTTGAAGATCAACGCCAGGCTGCACTGGTAATGGAGAGGGTCAACGCCGCCATCGCCGCTCAAAGAGCACAACTCATCGCTGATACTCGTGCTCAGATTCAAGTGGAGATCCGAGCGGAAGAATAGGCCCGCATTTGAGCCGAAAATGAGGCAGCAAACCAAGCTGCCCAGTTAGAACTAAGAAACAAATAGTTGAGGGATTATGTTGTCCCTAAGAACTATGAAGACAACCATCTGGTTTGACCTCCGATCATCAACATACCCAACTTTGAGATCTGGACCCAATGGATTCAGATCATGCAGGGCATCTCATTTTTTGGAGGTTCTGGAGATGACTGTATGGATCATCTGAAGAGGTTCAAGGCACTATGCCGACTGGTCCCACAGGCCGGAGTTGCCTTTGACGCAATAATGTTGCATCTGTTTCACTTCACTCTATCTGGGAGAGCTCTGAGCTGGTATAACTCGCTTGACAGGGAGCCAATAATCACCACATGGGCTCCCCTGGAAGAAACGTTCCTGGAGAAGTTCTTTCCCCCTTCACTAACTTACGAGATTAGGGGGCAGATTAATCACTTCGCCCAATTTCCCGGAGAATCACTTGCGGAATCATGGGAAAGGTTCAAAGAGCTTTTGCGAAAGTGTCCTCATCACGGCATCTCCCAAAACTAATTAATAGAAACATTCTATAGGGGAGTGATTGATGACATCAAGCAATTTCTGGATTCCTCATTTGGAGGAAATTGTATGAGAAAAAACTACGAGGATGTCTGGAAAATAGTCACACTTGGAGCTGAGAATCAGTCCAACTGGGGACGATCAGCTGGCAAAGGAGTCCTCAAGGTCTATAAAGCCAAAGAATCAATGGAGATGAAGGCTATTGCTGAAGCCTTAAAGACCATAGCTCATAAGCAACAAGCTCTTGAAACTTCTCTTAGAGAATTTGACAAGAATAAAAACCCTCAGGTTCAACAGGTCAAAGTTGTCACAAGAACCTGTGAAGCCTGTCACGCAGTTGATCATCCAACTCTTTCATGTGGTTTGCTTTACAATGTGATGATGGATATGCATCCACCACCACAACAGTATGAACCAATCATGGAACAGCCTATAGAGCATTTGCCAGAACAAGCCAATTCTATTCATTCCATTCCTGGACAAATTTATTATAATCCCAATCAACCAAGAAACCACCCAAGATTTCAATACGGGAACCCTGCTGGGACTGCAAACCCGCAACACCAAACGCAGGGTGGATCCTCCAGTAGGTTGCCACCCGGATTCCCAAGCAACTTAAATCAAAATCAAGGGAACCCCAGAAATAACTTCCCAAGATCCAACTACCCCAGGAATCCATCCTCCTACTATCAGTATACTCATCCTCCTCTACACCCACAGCTGCACCCTCAGTTGCAGCAACCTCAATTAGCGCTGCCTCCACAATAACCTCAACAAGGACAACAACAACTTCCTCAGAAAAATACTCCCTCTCAGCCAGAAGATGAGATGGCTTTGATAAGGCAGATGCTGCAATCCCAACAAACTATGCTCGCCAATCAACAAGCTCAACAAAAGGCAGAAGAGGCTCAACTAGCCCAAATTGCTGCGAAACAGAAACCTCCAGTAGGCACATTTGCAGGGCAACCCGAATCAAACCCTAGACATGGACAGAATAGGCCTGAACAGCTGAATGCTATTACTACGAGATCTGGATGCACCTTTCATGAAACTACAAGGATCACTCTTGATGATGATGATACACCTGCCTTTATGCCAAATGAGAGCCCGAAGCCAGGAACGGAGAAGTCCACAGAGAACACAAAGGGCAAAGAAGAAGAACAAGTGTCCACAGCGCCAGAAATCTTGCAGTATAAACCAAGGATCCCATATCCGGGAAGGTTACGAGAGACAAAAATGGACACTAGGTTCCAAAAATTCAAGGAGGTGATGAAGAAACTTTACATCGACATCCCACTCCTTGATGCTCTCTCTGAGGTACCGGCTTGGGCTAAATACCTAAAAACTCTATTATCAAGGAAGTACATCACTGAGGAACAAGAAACCGTCAAACTTGCCTAAACCACCTCTGATATCATCCTCAATAAAATGCCAAAGAAAAAGAAGGACCCAGGTTCCTTTGGCATTCAATGTCGTATCGGAAATGCATAGACAAAAAAGGGATTAGCTGACCTAGGGGCCAGCATATCCATTATGCCCTATTCTATGTGCAAATGATTAGGTTTCACCGAATTGCTGCCTGCAGCAATGACAATTCAGTTAGCTGACTCTACCATCACCGCACCTCTTGGAATCATTGAAGATATTCCAGTTAGGATAGGCAAAGATGCCTATGTCCCGTGCGACTTTGTCATCATGGACATCAAGGAAGATCTGAGATACCCGATAATTTTTGGCAGACCTTTCCTCACCACAGCCAGGGCTCTTATTGATGTTGAAGCTGGTACCACCATTCTAAGACTCAGAAAAGAAGCAATTCAATTCCGAGTTATCAACAGCATGAAAGGCCCCAGCATTCAAGAGGAGGTCTTTCTTTTAGATGCAATACAGCATATGTCTCAATTAGAAATATCTGAGCCATCAGACGAAGTAGAGAATGTTCTAACCAACCCAGAAGTCAAATTCTCTGCAAATGAATTGGTTCAACAGTGTCTACAACACTTAGAGAAGGCCGAAGAAGCACCGACGGCCACCTATGAGGAACTCAAAGCTATCACTGTTCTAGAAGCAACAGAGCCACCTAAGGCTCCTGAGATGAAGACTCTACCCATGGGACTTAAACATGTCTTCTTGGATGAGGAAAAATTATGTCCGGTTATCATCAGTTCCACCCTAACAGAAGGCCAGGAAGAAAGGCTTCTGAATGAGCTGAAGAAACACAAAAAGGCCATAGGGTATAAGATAACTGACCTGACAGGCATAAATCCAGCTCTATGCATGCATAAACTACCCATGGTCGAAGAATTTAAGCCATCACGCGAACATCAGAGGAAGCTGAACCCTAATCTCAAAGAAGTGGTTCGCCTTGAAGTCCTCAAATTACTGAAAGCCGGCATAATCTACCCGATTTCAGACTCCCAATGGGTCAGCCCCGTCCAAGTAGTTCCTAAAAAGGGAGGCACTACTGTCGTGCTTAATGACAAAAATGAGTTAGTACCCACCAGGAAGGTAACGGGGTGGAGGATCTGCATCGACTATAGGAAATTAAACAAATCCACACAGAAAGATCACTATCCTCTGCCCTTTCTCGACGAAGTCCTAGAACGCCTAGCCCATCAGAAATACTTCTGCTATCTAGATGGTTATTCTGGGTTCTACCAAATACCCATACACCCGGAAGACCAAGAGAAAACTACCTTCACCTGCCCTTTTGGAACCTATGCTTTTAGAAGAATGTCATTCGGGTTGTGTAACGCACCCGCTACATTCCAAAGGTGTATGTCCGCCATTTTCACAGGATTAACAGAGTCCATAATGGAGGTGTTCATGGATGATTTTTCAGTTTTCGGAGATTCTTTCAATAACTGTCTAATCAACCTTGGACAAGTTTTACAACGATGCGAGGAAACGAACCTCATTCTGAATTGGGAAAAATGTCATTTCATGGTAACTGAAGGTGTCGTCCTCGAGCATAGAGTGAGTGACAGAGGGATTGAGGTCGATAAGGCAAAAATCAATGTTATCTCGAAGTTGTCGCCACCGAAAGATATAAAAGGAGTACGGGCTTTCTTGGGTCATGCAGGGTTTTACAGAAGATTTATCAAAGATTTTTCAAAAATAGCAAAACCCATGACCCAACTCCTGACCAAAGATGTTGAGTTCATTTTTAACCAAGAATGCTTGCAAAGTTTCTCAACTCTCAAAAACGCTTTAATTTCTGCACCTATACTGAGAGCCCCAGATTGGTCGCAACCATTTGAAATCATGTGTGATGCCAGCGATTATGCCATAGGGGCCGTCTTAGGACAACGGATCAACAAGAAACCTTACGTAATCTATTACGCATCTAAAACGCTCGATGAAGCACAGAAGAACTACACTACTACTGAGAAGGAGTTCCTGGCTGTCATCTACGCGTTCGAGAAATTCTGCTCCTATCTGATTGGATCTAAGGTCATCGTCTACACAGACCACTCTGCCATACGATACCTAATGCATAAGTAAGATGCCAAACCCAGACTTATCCGCTGGGTGTTGATGTTTCAGGAATTCGATTTGGAAATTAAAGATAAAAGCGGAGTGGAAAACGTCATAGCCGACCATCTCAGTCGTATTAAAGTTGAAGATGACGACAAAATCCCTATCCGAGACTCTCTTCCAGACGACCAATTAATGAAGGTTACCCATGGATTCCCTTGGTATGCAGACATTGTCAATTATCTAGCTACAGGAATAATTCACCCATCCGCTTCCTACCATGACAAAAGGAAATTCCTCCACGATATAAAGCAATATTATTGGGATGAACCTTACCTCTTTCACCTATGCACTGACGGACTTTTCCATCGTTGCTTACCAGAAGAAGAGATTACCCTTGTCCTAGAGCATTGCCATTCAGGCCCCACGGGGGGGCACATGAGTGCAAAGAAAATCGCTATAAAGGTTCTGCAATCAGGCTTCTTCTGGCCAACCATAGCAAAGGACTCATATGATTTTGTGAAATCTTGCAACAAATGTCAATTATCTGGCAGCATATCCAAAAGGAATGAAATGCCCCTCACAATGTGGCAAGAAATTGAACTTTTTGACGTGTGGGGGTAGACTATATGGGCCCCTTCCCTTCTTCCTATGGTTTCTCCTACATCCTGGTTGCGGTGGACTATGTCTCGAAATGGGTCAAAGCTATACCCACTGTGTCCAGTGATTCCAAACCAGTTACTAAATTGTTTAAAGATATCATTTTCCCCAGATTCGGAGTCCCCAGAACTGTCATATCAGACTGCGGGACCCACTATCTGGAATGAAGTTTTGAAGCCCTGTTGAAAAAATACGGAGTCAATCATAAAGTAGCCACGCCTTACCATCCACAGACCAGTGGTCAGGTTGAGGTATCATATAGACAACTAAAGGTGATCCTAGAAAAAAAACAGTCAATAGAAACCGCACCGACTGGTCCACCAAGCTTCTCGATGCCCTTTGGGCTTACCGAACAGCCTATAAAACACCAATCGGGACAACCCCGTTCCGTTTGGTATATGGGAAGTCATGTCATCTTCCAGTAGAACTGGAACACAAAGCCTGGTGGGCCATCAAACAACTAAATTTCGATCTTAAAAGTGCTGGAGAAAATAGACAACTCCAGCTACAGGAGCTAGAGGAGCTCCGAATGACCGCTTATCAAAGTGCCAGGATTTATAAGGAGCAAACCAAAATGTGGCACGATGGTCATCTTAAGAGGAAAGACATCGACATCGGCGACAAAATACTCCTTTTTAACTCCAAGCTCAAATTGTTCCTCGGAAAATTCCGCACAAAATGGTCTGGGCCCTTCACAATCAAGCATATATACCCAACTGGAGCTGACATAATTGTCGAAGATAACGGAGGAGAAAGGACGGTCAACGGCCATCGATTGAAAAAATACTACACTCCAGCAGATAAAATGTCGAGACAGACCATTGAAATCAGAGACGCCACAACATCAGCATAACAGCATCAAAGCTTCGTCGAGCCAGCGACGTAAAACCCAGGCGCTACTTGGGAGGCAACCCAAGATCTAAACTTCTTCCTTTATCTTCTGTTCTTTTATTTTACCTTAGGATTATCTTATGAAAATATAAAAATCCACATAACCAAAACAAACATAAAAATATAAAATTTCGTTCATCCTTAACCTTCCCAAACGGTCTTGAACCCGTTTGGAGCCAAACGGTCCTGAAACCGTTTGGAGCCAAACGGTCCTGAAACCGTTTGGAGTCCAAATGGTCGCTAAACCGTTTGACCTAGGGTTTTTGTAGGGTCAACCCCCGATCCCTATAAATATAACCCTAGCCCCTTCAGTCTTCTCCTTCTTCCTTTCGACTCCCGAGCTCTTTAAATTCCCTGCGCAAGCATTGTTCCATCTCCCAAAATCTCATTCCCGAGCATATCGCAACCCTTCTTTTTGCCACCATCTCCGACAAACTCCACGCACCTTCATTTTCTCTCACGCGACCCCTGTTCATCGCCGCAAGCACCGTTTTAACCCCCGCCACCGTCAGCCGCTCCTGCTTCATCGTCGCCCTCACCAACAACCGCAAGGTAGACGCGTCTTTGTTTTCTTCATCTCCGCAACCTCCTTTACCACCACCGACAGCGACACCTCTGCCATCGCCGCCGCCGCTATCACCGTCGCCATCATCGTGCTTATCATCGTCTTCGTCGCAGGCTGCTCGCCGACGTTCTATCTTTCAAATGGTCTTGAAACCGTTTAGGACCATACGATCTTCAAACCGTTTGGAACCAAACGGTCTTCAAACCATTTGGAACCAAACGGTCTTGAAACTGTTTGGGACCATACGGTCTTCAAACCATTTGGAACCAAACAGTCTTGAAACCATTTGGGACCATACGGTCTTCAAACCGTTTGGAACCAAACGGTCTTCAAACCGTTTGGAACCAAATGGTCCTGAAACCGTTTGGGACCATACGGTTTTCAAACCGTTTGGAACTAAACGGTCTTGAAACTGTTTGGGACCAAACGGTCTTGAAACCGTTTGGGACCATACAGTCTTCAAACCGTTTGAAACCAAACGGTCTTCAAACCGTTTGGAACCAAACGGTCTTCAAACTGTTTGGGGACCAAACGGTCTTCAAACCGTTTGGGACTAAATGGTCTGCAAACCGTTTGGCCTTCCATAGTTGCTTAAGTTTCGTTAAATTATAAAACCACATAAATACAAATAAAATCTAATTTTATTTCTAAGAATGTTGTTCTTACTCATGATTTTCCACTTTTCAGAAATGGCATCACCAGCTAAGCATGCCACAGGATCTGAAGAAGCTCCTTTCTGGACAAAGGAGCAAATGATGGAAGACTGGGCCAAACTCCAGAAGATCATAGACAACTACAACAAGACTGGATAGGCCCCACCAAAGGTCAAAATCATAGATGTCTTGTGTGACATTGACCGCCTCAACAAATGTCTATCTGAGGCGCCTGAAGAAGAAATAGAAATATCCTCAAGTGATGAAGGATCTGAATACGAGCCAAACCCCGAGGACGAGTCCCCACCTGAAAAATCAAAGGGGAAGCGAAAGGTCCAGGAAACCACAACTGGACAACCCTCTAATAAACGAGCAAGAAAGTAGGTCCGGCCTGTCATGGCAAGGGAGCAAACCCTGGCAGAAAACACTCCACCAATCACCACCTCCGCCGCCGCCCCCGCAACCATCACTGTTCCCTCTTTCCCTCCCATCACCACCACCAGAAAACCTCTACATACACACCGCTCCCTCCACCGACAAAATCCTAAAACCCACAAAGTACGTCTGCTCTAGCATACTGCTTAATATGGGGATCCACGACCGAATTTTCAACATGCTAGACAAAGCCAACCTTGCAAGGCTGTGTTTGGCACCTGAGATCTCATATTCCGAACCCACAACTGAATTCTTCACCTTTCTTAATAAAGAGTCCGTCGACATCATGGATAGATCACAGGATGGAGGTGACCGTAGGTTGGTCACCAAACTCTTCGGCAACAAGGTTGTCATAACAGAAAATATGTTGAATGAAATCTTTATTGACAACCAGGAGCAGCTAAAGAAGGCCAAGGCTGTGGGAACTGAGAATCCTAATTTCAACAGGCACAACTTTTGGAAATCTCTGACAGGGCTCCCCACCTATGATGCAAAAACATGCAAGGCATCCAACATACAATCTGGACTAGTGTGCACTTTACACAAAATCCTCGCAGGCGCACTCTTCCCCACGACAGAAGGAGGAAATGTTAAAATTTCGGATCTCTTTGTTCTCTGATCCATTCTACACGGGATGCCAGTAAACATTGGACGTCATATGATCCAGAAACTATCAGCTTACGCCCTGGGGAAGGAAATTTGCATGAGAGGTCATGTCACATCCATCATCAGCCTGCGTGGGCGTTATGTCATGGAACTTATTTGTGATAGACGGTTCTTCAAGGACCCAACAATGGCACCAGATGATGTCCCCCGCTACCTCTTTTCAGCAATCCAACGTCCGCAAAGGCGACCTTTCAGAAAAACCCTAAAGGAGTTGGAGCACAACAAACTACCAGCCGAAGCCCCCGAGCAAACAAAAAGGGACCCGTCCATCTTCGATCTATCACAAGATAAAGGGGAAATCGACCTAATATCAGGGGCATCCATCAGGAGATCCTCATCACATATGGTGCCCCTATCTGCCATAGAACCTACTTTCCCGGATTTTGACCATGCCGCTTGCACAACCCTCTCTGACAATGAACTTTGTCTCATCATGTCAAGGCTTTACGCCGAGAATGATGACCTAGTTTTCATGTCTGGCGATATTCTGGTTATGGCAGATGCACTAAGGGAAACTTTACAAATAAAAGGGTCCCTGTCCGTAAGCTTAATGGCCGCTTATCAATTCCTTCTCGGATAAAATTACCCTACAACTTATATGGCATCTCCCTACATGAAGGATGACTTATTAAAGCTAAAAAAACTTCAAAACAACTGAGGTGCTCATTTCCTTCCTACAACACACAACACCGAAGTTTATCATGCTCCCATTCCTTTATCATGAGCACTGGATGCTTCATGAAACCAACCTACCCGAAGGAACAACTATCATCTACAACAATTCCAACAGCCAGTTCAATCCCCGACAGAAGAATTATATAATGACACCTAAGACGCCCATGGAGGTAGTGGCGAAGGAATGTGCAGACAAACTAATCGATTTATTAAGTCAGCACACAAGGGCTTACGACAAAGAACATTTTCATCGCCCAACCTTTAACCACAAATGCCTACAGCAAATTTGGCAGTCAAATGACTGCGGCTTCCATGTCCTCTACTGGATGTACACCATCATGGCCCTTCAAAGACCAGTAGAGGATATGACATATGTGTATTACCACGCCCTTCGCGGAAAGTTCACTGCTAACCTACTTCGTACACATGGCGCAAAAAAAGGATTAACAGAAGCCTGATGCCCTTGTCCTTGTACTTCTCATCCTGTCACCTTGACACTCTGCGGACAGAGTGAGTGATAAGTTAGGGGGGAGTACACTGGATAAGGGTGAGGTATCATTTCTACGAACCTTTCTTCTCATTTCTCCCTTTTTTTATTTCTGTACAAACTCTTTTACACTTTTAGTCTTTGCTTTACACAAAATTTTCGAATAATAAACCCCACTCATATAGAATAGCATCCCTCTTGGATCAAGATCAACCCATGCTGACTTAAGAATCTAGTAGTCCTCAAGAATAAGAACAATAATAGAATAAAGGCATGTAACGGCGAGTTAATAAATTTCCTTCACGCTTGACTTTCATGATTTTTCTTCAGTTCTACATCAGACTCTTCAACAAGTAATATCAAAGCCGAAGCAAGCCAAATATTCTCAAGGATGGGAGGGAAATCAGTGAGATCCAAATCAAGGAACCTCGCAAGTGGACCACCAACCAGAAAATAAGTGCATGTCAGGAAATTCTAAGAACAGTTTTCTTCTTTTTAATAAAAGAGGCTTGGCCGCCCAACCAAAAACTCAAATACCCAAATCCCAAGCCTGTGAGTTTTCGAATAAAAGTCAGAGTGTTGAATAAAAACATGAGAATTGTGCCATGCATAAGGACTTATAGGAAGAGCCAATAAAGGTCTCACCCGGCCAGTACATTCATCTACCCTCATGAATGTAGATGTGTCGTGCCCGGTAGTGAGATCCTAAGGTCTCCAAATATATGAAAAGGATGATAAAGGGCTCGCCCGGCCGGTACATTCAGCTGCCCTCATGAAGGCAGATGTGTCGTGCCCGGTAGTGAGTTCCTAAAACCATAGATAAACCCTCTCCCACTAAAAGGGAGAGTTACACAAAAGCCTTTAGCCAACCCTCATAACCACTCTAGTTTCTGATAGGTTTTCAAAAGAAGTACAAAACTGATTAGAGTCAATGACATGCACATAATAACATCAGGAAAAAGGTGGTCCCAATATGAGCTACGTGATTTAGAGGAAACCTGAGATCCGCGCAACTCTCTATACCTGGAAGAATTAAGACAAGCAGAAGCTCTAATAAGACCTCAGGAGATCTCTGATTTAGAACTGAAGCAAGAGTATGGAAATCTTAACTAAATAAAATCACCTCACCATTACATGCCTCAGCTCTATCTAGCTTGAGGAAAAGCTAGACTCTAAGTTAGGGGGGGTGATAACCTCCAATTTCGTGATGTTATCTTAGTATTCTTCTTCCATTTTCTACACTCTTCTTTAGATATATTAGACAAAATCCCTAGCTATCCTCTTTTATTGCAAATAAATTGTTAGATTAACTTTTCTCATTTTTTACAGAAAAAAGACGAAAAAAAATCACAAAAGAACCATACAATCTCAAGACCGCATCAAGCCAACCGGTCTCAAGACCGCATGGAGTCAAACGGTCCCGAGACCGCATGGAGTCAAACGGTCCCGAGACCGCATGAAGCCAACCGGTCTCAAGACCGCATGGAGTTAGACGGTCTCAAGACCGCATGAAGCTAACCGGTCTCAAGACCGCATGGAGTCAAATGGTCCTGAGACCGCATGAAGCCAACCGGTCTCAAGACCGCATGGAGTCAAACGGTCTCAAGACCGCATGAAGCCAACCGGTCTCAAGACCGCATGGAGTCAAACGGTCTCAAGACCGCATGAAGCCAACCGGTCTCAAGACCGCATGAAGTCAACCGGTCTCAAGACCGCATGGAGTCAAACGGTCTCAAGACTGCATGGAGTCAAACGGTCTCAAGACTGCATGAAGCTGACCGGTCTCGAGACCGCATGGAACCAAACAGTTTCAGAGTCCAAATGGTTTCAGAGTCCAAACGGTCTTCAAGACCGTTTGGACCCAAAACTGACCAAATTGTTTGGACTTCACTTAAGGCCTATAAATAAGACCCCAGGGGTCCTCCCAATGGAATGAAGTTTTCAGACGTCCATAGGTTGCCTCTATCACTCCAGAGCAAATCCGACTTCCATCCTCCACCCAGGGGCTGCCGGTCTGAGATCCACGCTCCATTCCCAAATTGCTTTCTCTCTCATTGCCAAAGAAGGTGGGAAGGGGAGTCCTCATCATCGAGCAACCTATGAAGTGTGAAGATCATCCTTCTCTCTCATTCCAAGGGGTTGAATTTCCTCTCTCCTTCGTGGGGATGACGTTCTCTCTCTCTCTTCTCACCTCCTCCTTTGTCCTTGCTATGAGTGAGTAGTCTCATTTCACTAGGGTGCGGGGAGTAGCCCCGCTACCCATGTTTCATATCATGTAATGTAATCCATAGTTTGCAATAGAGAAATACTTTTTGCTCAGTTCGACATCAATCGTTTAATGAATGCTTGTTGCTTGATCACCAACTTGTGTTATCTTTTATCTTTTAGTATGAATTGTCTATGTTTGTACTATTAGATTCGAAACTCGATCGTATGTTGGTTCTTGGTGCATGTATCCACCATGCATCTGTTTCGGTATCTAGGAGTGCTTTCCAAGAAGTGAAGTAAACTCACTCACATCGTTGCACTTTCATACTATGAAATGGAATCAGTCAACGTATGGAAGTACAACCTTGATAAGTCGAGGAACACACTTTGCGGAGGAAATGTTGTAAAGTAAGTGACCATTCCTACAAGGATGGCTGGCGTTACAACATTCCCACACTCCTCGTAGTTAGTTCTCCAAAAGGAAGCTAAGTCTACAAAGATACTAACTGATCTAACTCTTATTGCATGTTATGTTTTTATGTTATGTGTCTTGATCCATGCATAGCGGCGGTGAAAACCGATCACATCCTAGTGATTCCTTATCATTGTTAACAACCTAAGTTTACTTTCTCACTTTTACTTTACTTGCACTTAGTTTAAAACAACCAAATCAAATCTTTGGACTAAATATCAACTATTAAGGAGTTAAGTGAAATTCTTACATTTTCCATCTTGTTGTTGCCAACAAGACCGTTGTCCTGTGGATTCGACCCTTAACTATACTACGATAAGACTTCCACGTATCTTAGCATATGTGGGTGGAGTTTTAACCTAGTATAAGCAAGGATGAACCTAAAGACTTACCATCTTTGGGATTTTTAGTGGTGCACGCAATTCCACACGAGTGGAAGCTCCATCACTTAGATGCTGGGTAACTTCCTCATCTCTCACAGGGCAATACGTTCTTGTATTCCTGGTCTCATACCATGGCCTTGACGGCTTTGTCATTGATACTGAAGCAGCACTATGGCCTCCTATCTATGAAAAACTATGGCCTATGCCTCTGCTTGGTGACTGTTGAGACTGACTCATTGATCTCTACTACAACGATGGTGCTGAAGACCTACACTTCTTAAAGCCACCAGATGATTGTCCTTGATACTAAGCATGCCTCTTCTTGACCTTCGTCTCTTGCTTCTCCACCACTGACCGTTCCACCCTTCTAACTGACTCCACAAATGTGGCGAACTTCTCCTTATTCTTTAAATATGATAATGGAGTCTCCAACTCTATAATCAAACCTTTGTCAAACTGTTTGATCCTCTCCTTGTCCATTGCTTCCATATGGGGACAAAACCTTAGAAGCTCCATGAACTTAGCTTCATACTCGTTAACTAACATAGATCCCTGTCGAGTCTTCTCAAACTGGTTGATCTTCTCATCAAGATAGGTCTCTAGAAAGTACCAACTCACAAACTCATGTCAGAACTCTTCCCAACTCATAACAACACCTGGTCTTTTCTCTTCCTCACTGTCCCAACAGTGGCCAACACTCCTCTTCAACAGCTGCACAACATGCTTTACTTTATCCTCTTCAAGGATGTTGAGGATCTTAAATGCCTTCTCCAGGTCGGTCAACCACATATCTACATCTACCGGGTCTACCATACCCACATACTCCACTGTCCCTACACATCTCAACCTCTCAAAGGTCTTACCATATCCTGAAGATTTCGCATTGGGGACTGCTGCTCTCACTTGGAGTGGAGGCATTTTGTCCTCCATATGCGTCATCATGACCATGAACTATCCAAACATGGATTGGAAAGTAGGATTGGCCACCACTATTGGGTCAAACTGGGGCATCTAAGGCACTACATCAACCCTCTCCTACCTCCTATTACCACCACCTAGTGTAGCGACACTACTCTCAACAACATGTTTGTAAGGACCCTGACCTCTGTTTTGGGCTTACCCTATTTGCTTTGCCTAAAACTTGTGTTTAGATGTTTGCTAATCACCTAAGTCGTGATTAGGGTTTGTTTGTGCTTTGTTGGGAGGTTGAGGTACAACTTGAAAATTACCCAAGTTTTAGGGTTGGTGTGCAAGTTTGTCACCTTGAGAGATGTCTTTCTCTCTCCTTGCATCCTCTAGGGTTGAGAGGATGGGTCGGGCTCTTTGCTTGAGTATATTTGGGCTTTGTTGAGCCTTGTTGGGCCTTGTTGAGGCTTGGTATCGGGTTGGACATTGGTGTATCGGCCAGGAGTGCTTGCTTGAATCGGGCAAGTTGTGTATCGGCCATGGTGTGTCAGTTTGCCATGTTGGGAGACACACACCCTCTTGACCTAGCCTCATTTGTGTCACCATTCTTTGGACAGGTGGTCGTTGCTTTGCTTGTGGGTGGCAAGTCATGGACAAGTGGTTTGGGGTGCTAGCATGTGGCATAACCCATGGACAAGTGTGCTATGGTCGGGTGCCACCTTGCCATGCTCGCTCCCTTCACTCCTTAGTATATAAGCAACCCTTCTTGCTTGCTAGGCCTCTTTAGTACCCTTCGTTTCTCTCTTTCCTTTGGTGGCTGAGCTAGGAGTGGTGAAGATGAAGTGGTGGCCGATACAGCTAGTGGTGGACGATACACCTTGCTGCCTTGCTCCTTTTCTTCTCTAGTTGGTGAGTCTCTTTCTCCCTTCCCTTGGTACCACCTTCTTCCTTGCTTGTTTTTTGGCCATGATGGTTATGAGTTGTTCTTTTCTTCTTGAGGTGGCCGAAGGTGGTGCTTGGAGCTTTGGAGCTTGGGAGTGTGCTTAAGGCTGGTTACATAACTCCTAACCCTAACTATACTACCTTCTTTCCTTATTGCCATATTATATGCTATCTTGATCAACCATACTTATCTTGTTAGTAATATCTTTGCTCTAGTATGTACCCTTGACATTGTGGGATATGATGACATGGTTATGTTGTTTAGATGTGTTCTTGGACCTTGTTGGCTGAACCATTGGATTAGGGTTCTTTGGGCAAAACCCCTCTCTCTTAGTTGTTGAGAGGTGAGCCTAGGGTTTCCTAATTCCATGGTGTGTGTGGTGTGTTCTTGGGGCAAAATCCCTTTCTCTCTTTGGTCTTGAGAGGTGAGTTTGAGCTCTAGTGGTGTAGGAAAAACCCCTCTCTTCCTTAGTCATTGAGAGGTGAGTCTATACTCTAGTTGTTTAGGCAATACCCCTCTCTTACCATGGACTTAAGAGGTGAGCCTTTGGTTGGATGTTGACCTAGTTGAGGTTGGAGGGTTGGCTAATATGGTGATGACCCATCTTGCTGCCCGATATGTGATAGAGGTTGTGCAAGACCCCTCTCACTTAGATGTTGAGAGGTGAGACAACACTCTTGATCTTTTAGGGTTTTTGGTGGTTGCCTTGAGGTTGAAGATGACCAACCCGATATGTGGTACCCGATATCCCTCTCCTAGGGATGAGCTTGGATGATATGTTAGATGGGTGTTGACCTCTTTGACCAATATGGGCCCTTACCCAAGATGTGTTGTTGGACGATATGCTCTTGGGTGATATAGTGTTTACCCAGTATAGAAGATAGTACCTTGAGGTCTGTTGACCGTTTTGATCCTTGAGAGTGCTGCCTGATACCCTAGAACCTTTGGGCGATATGGATTTTGTGTGCCTTGCATGATACCATTGGATGTGTGTCGATATCCCTCTTCTCCCCTAGGGTTAGGGTTGAGACGATACAGTAGATGAGCGCCTTGTTAATCCTTCACCCGATACAGTCTATAAGAGTGGAGTTAGTTGGAGGTTGGTACCCCTTGGGCGTTAGGTGGTCTCTGTTGAGCATCATGGCATGTTGCTGCTCTGTACGACATCCTCTTGGATGGTGCTGCCCGACACCTTGCTAGATGATGCCTTGCCCGATATGGGTGCTTATGTTGTAACGACCTTGTTGGATGATAGGGTTGTATCCCTTAGTCATTTTGCCCCTTGAGAGGTGATCCTCTTGGGCATTATGGTGTGTTTCCCGACACGATGCTTCATGGGAGACATGGGTGTGTTGTTTGGGTGACATGGGTGGTTCCTAGTGTGCTGTCCGTTATCGACCTGTTGGGATCAGTTAGCTGTGAGCCCGTTATGTGACGTTCCTTGTATGTGCCAGTTATCGATTGTATACAGCTGGACATTAGTCCAAGGTAGATGTTAACCTGATACATAATGATAGTCTATATCCATGTCAACCTCTTTATGTAGTGATAACTAAGACAGTGTTGAACGTTATACCTTTGGTGAGGGTTGATACACCTATAGTGAGGAACGCTATGGGCTGTGATACCTTTGGTGAGGGTTATCCCTTATCTGAAATATCTATAATGAGGATTGTACTTTGTGTTCGGTTGGTAACCCTAATGCTTGATTGAAAAGTTATATATGATAATGTCATACTTAGATATGCTCATCCAATAGCATAATTATATCTCTCTTGATAATATGCAATAAGTTTAACACGTTCCTTGTATATGTATATTCGTACCTCTAAGCATATGCTAACCATGCAGGTACCATTTGTATGATGAGGCCATAGTGATGGCATGATAATGATATGATGTGGAACATCAAGGGTTATGATGAACCCAGTGATATATGATGGGTGTTACCCATGGAATGGAAATGTGTGCCTTGATGATGGGATTGAGTCCCTGTGATGTTGATCCTTGAGATGGATCTTGGTGATTGGCAAGAGGCCAAGTGGTAACATGTAATGTTGGATCCTTGTGATGGATCAGGATGATTTTGATGGCTTTGAGAATAAGAGTGACAATCTAACACATGATAATGAGATTTATGTTGTTTACTTGTATTTTAGTTTACATGTTACATAACTGGGTTGAATCTTACAATCCGCTTAAAATATGTTAATTAATTACAGATGAACCTTTCATGTAGTTTGCCCTGGCCATAGATCCATCATCATTAGTAGCTGGTGATGGTGAAATGGGTTATCCTACGGGTTAACCAGAAGTGCATATTGTTGAATATGCGAGGTTTCTCCTAGCCAAAAATAGGAGGATTAGAGTGCAACTGTGGTCGTAGACTCAAGATGTGCATAAGAGCATGGTGAACAGGCCCATGGCTCAGTGTGATAGAGCATGGTGAATAGACCCATGGCTCACTGTGATAGAGCATGAATGCATTCATGGCTCAGGAGCACGGTGAACAGACCCGTGGCTCAAGATATGCTAGCGTCGAGACCTATACCAAGGCAGGTTAAGCTAACCCTATGACTGAGGTCACATAAGTAAGAGACTGCGATCCTACTTTGGTTCTCGTGCACTGACCACAAAGAGGTGAGGTCGTGGATTCCGGCTCTTCCATTGACCTTGTATGGCACCGGCTTTGGGTTTCGCAACCGAAGGTTGGATTTGAGCGGTAAGACTCACTTCCTCATGGCATAATAAATCGTAATCCAGCCGTATAGTATATTTTCTTAGGGAAAACATGGAATATTGGTTGAGGCCTTGTTTGTATAGTTACCCTAGTTATATCTTGCGGCTAATTACATTGTTATGATAAGATCCTATAAGACTTGTCTTGTCAATCATGTTCCATGTATTATCTATTTATATGCCTCTTAGACATCTTGGTAAGATGTTACAGAGTTAGTCCTGCTCAGTATGTTGCATATATGATATGCTTATATCAGTCACCTGCTTTATCTGTTATAGCTCTCCTTTGAGGTTTTATAGTTTCAGTGGGGGTTATGTTCCTCGCTGGGACTATGTGTCTCACCCCATTGGTTTAAAACCTTTTTAGGTGGACATGCTAGATGTGGAGGTGATTGTGGTGTTGCAACTGAGCAGTAAGAAGAACAATAGAAGGCCAGAGATGGATATGCTGCTGTTTTTGTGGTTTTTTAGTAGAGTCCTAGAGTCATCCATGTACTCTTAGGTCCTTGGAAGTGTTTTGACGAGGTTTTATGGTGTATAATATCAGTATGGTTTTTCTTGTATCCTGTTGAAGACCTGGTTAGGTCTGATATGTATATAAACAAGTGATGCATCCTTTATGGATAAGAGACAGCTGGATCCTATGAACTGTGGACATGTATCAAGTTTATGTATATTTATATAACATGTTTCTTTGCAGGATGTGGATCTGGTTGTAATAGTTCCTTTCTTATCTGCTTTCCGCAATCAGTTTTAATTAACCCGTGTTTTTGGTAAAACAAGGTTTATGAAGGTTCTGCATGTTTTCGTGTGGCATTTCATTGTCTGTGTGATAGCGGGATGTCACAAGTAAGTTGGTATCAGATCTCTAGGTTCGCTGAGTCTACAGAGATCTAGGACTAGGTTTTGTGTTTGTTCTTGTGATTTTTCTAAATTTCTCACATTAACCTTCTGCCCCCAGCAGAAGATAAAGCTAAAAGATGTCTGGAAGTCACAAAGAACATGCTGCTGAGAGCAGTGTTGTTGCATCAGTTGATGGAGCGAGTATGCAGGCACATGAAGATCAGGTGCCTGGGGTCCCCCAAATTGACCCTGCCATTCTTGAGAACCCTACTTATCAACACCTCATGGGGTAGGTAATGGCTACGATGAATCTCATGGTGGAGAGATTACATGTGCCTCTGCCAAGAGCACCGGTTCCCCATGGTGAATCTTCGGGTATTGGGAAGACCTTCGAGCGGCTTCGTCAAGTCAGAGCTTCATATTATGCTGGAACGGCTGATCCAGCGGATGTAGATCTGTGGCTGACAGGTCTTGAGAAGGCCTTCCAGATCCTCGACATACCCAAAGCAGACAAAGTCAAGCATGCTGTCTACCTTCTAAAAGGTAGTGCTGGCCACTAGTGGGCCATCGAGGAAGAGAAGCGACCCGGTGAGGTGATCTGTTGGGATGTCTTTCGGTAAGAGTTCATGAGTTGATACTTCTTGAAGATGTGTATGGACAAGAAGATCATCCAGTTCGAGCATTTGCGCCAAGGTTCCCTGAGTATCACCGAGTATGAAGCCAAGTTTATGGAGCTACTGAGGTTTTGTCCTCACATGGCATCAACGGATGATGAGAGGATCAGGCGATTTGAGAAAGGTTTGAGTGCCGAGTTGTCGACACCCATGCCACATTTGTCGAGTCTGTCCGGAGGATTGAATGGTCAGTTAAGGAAAAGAGAGAGACCATGGCCAAGAAGAGGCCTACTCAGTATCAGAAATAGAGGTTTGACAGCCACAAGAAGCTGAGGTTTTCTGCACCTTATGTGATGTAAGGTTCTAGTGCACCATCTCAATGGTCACCAAGTAAAGGAAGAAGGTGCGGTTATTCGCTATCCAAAGCCTATAGTACAACTTCAGTAGCAGTGACATGGCCATCTAGGCCGCAGTTAGAGGAAAAGTCATGCTATCTTTGTGGGCAGACAAGGCATATGAAGTTGAATTTCCCAAGGAGAGATGTCAAAGTGATGCAACAATTGAGACAGAGTCAACAAGGTTCAGATAGACAACAATTTCGTGGTTCCCAAGGGTGAGGACACGGACAAGCGTCACAAGATGGATCGTCTACTCAAGGAAGCAGAGGGTGTGGATGACATCAAGCAACAACTTGATTCTATGCTATGAGTCAGCCTGAGGCGATAGTCAACTCGTGAGTGGTGGTAGGTCAGATGGAGTTATTTCATTCTGATTTGTCTACTTCTTGCTTTGTATATGTTCTAGTTAACCCGGGTACTACACACTCTTTTATCGCTCGTAGTATGATTGATAGTTGTCTTTTACATGTTAGTTGTAAGAAAGATATCTTATTGTTATAAACCCCTCTTGATGGTTCCTCGATGCTTCGAGAGGTGTGTCCATCTTGTGTTCTATCCTTTTCGGGACACAACATATAAGTGGATCTCATACCACTTGATATGTATGGATTTGATGTAATCCTTGGGATGGATACCTTAGAGAGGTATAAGGTTGTGCTGGACTGTGGTTCCAAGCAAGCGGTGTTCGCTGATGATGGCGAGAAGTGGATCTTCTAGGGAGATAGGAAGATTCTTCTGACATGTTTAGTATCAGCTATGATGGTAGAAAAGTTGTTGCGGCAAGGTTGTAGGGTGTTCTTGGCTCATGTTGTGGATACCAAGGCAGAAGGTTCTAGCCTTAAGGATGTACATGTGGTTAGAGAGTTTGTAGACTTGTTTCCCGATGTTCCCCCACCTCGAGAGATTTATTTTGAGATCAATCTAGTTCCAGGGACACAACCAGTTGCTCAGACACCGTACAGGATGGATCCAGCCGAGATGGCAGAGCTGAAGAAGCAGTTACAGGAGTTGTTGGATAAAGGTTTTATTAGACCGAGCACATCGCTGTGGGGTGCTCCAGTTCTTTTCGTAAAGAAGAAGGATGGATCGATGCGTCTGTGCATAGATTACCGACAGTTGAACAAAGTCACGATCAAGAACAAATATCCTTTACCGAGGATATATGATCTATTTGATCAATTGCATGGTGCTACAGTGTTCTAAAAGATCAATCTACGGTCTGGATATCATCAGTTGAGGATCAAGGGCAATGACATACCAAAGTTAGATTTTAGGACGAGGTATGACCACTTTGAGTTTGTGGTTATGCCGTTCGGGCTAACCAATGCACCTACTGCTTTCATGGATCTGATGAACATGGTGTTCCGTCTGTTTCTAGATCAGTTTGTTGTGGTCTTCATAGATGACATCTTGATCTATAGTCGAGATAGTCAACAACATGAACAACATCTTAGATAAGCGTTGACTCTCCTTCGCCAGCATCAGTTGTATGTCAAGTTCAGTTAATGTGAGTTCTGGCTGAAGAAAGTAAATTTCTTGGGTCATGTGATATCTGTGGAAGGAGTCAGAGTGGACCCCAAGAAGGTGGAGTCAGTTGCAGAATAGGAGCAATTGAAGATGCTGACTGAAGTTCATAGTTTTCTGGGTTTAGCAGGATACTACCGGAGGTTTATAAAGGATTTTAGTGTGATCGCGTTGTCGTTGAAGAAGTTGACCAGGAAGGATATACCTTTTGTTTGGGATGATCGTTGTCAGCACACTTTTTAGAACTTGAAGGAGAAGCTGACTAGTGCTCCAGTGTTGGTGCTACCAGAGCCTGAGAAAGGCTATGTTGTTTTCTGCGATGCTTCCAAGATAGGCTTAGGTTGTGTGCTGATGCAGGAGGATCATGTGGTTTCTTTTGCTTCGTGATAGCTTAAGAAACACGAGGAGAGTTATCCGACACATGATTTGGAGCTGGCAGTGGTAGTCCATGCATTAAAGATTTGGAGGCACTATCTTTATGGGGAAGTGTGTCAGATCTTTACGGATCATAAGAACTTGAATTATATCTTCTCGCAAAGTGAGCCGAACATGCGACAACGTCGTTGGATGGAGCTGATCAGTGATTATGATTGCACCATCAAGTATCATCATGGTAAGGCAGATGTTGTAGCCGATGTGCTCAGCAGGAAGTCTTCTTCTACGAAGAAGGCACAATTGAGTTCTTTGACATGCCATAGGCGGGATATTTTCGTCTCCTTGCGGCAGATGAATGTACAGTTGGAAGTCTCCTTGTTGGCAGGACTGTTGGCACATATGCAAGTGAAGCCTATGTTGAGGCAGCAGATCAAAGAAGCACAGCAGACTGATGCTACAGTTCAGTTGATCAGGACATAGTTTGGCAGTGAGAAGCGTGATGTCTTCCATGAGTCTGAGGATGGACTAGTTTGTTATCATAACAGGATGATGGTTCCCGATGTTGATGATATAAGGAAGTTAGTGCTCAAGGAAGCACACAAATCAATGTATGTTATGCATCCAGGTGTCACCAAGATGTATTATAATATGAAGGACCTGTATTGGTGGCCTGGCTTGAAGAAAAATGTGGCTGAGTTTGTGGCTAGGTGTGCGGTATGCCAATAGGTTAAGGCTGAGCATCAGAAGCCGGTAGGAACATTGCAACCTATGCCGATACCGCAGTGGAAATGGGATCATGTAACCATGGATTTTGTAGATGGTCTTCCGAGGATAGCTAGAAATCATGATTCCATTTGGGTGGTAGTGGACAAATTGACGAAGTCTGCCCATTTCATACCTATGAAGACAACATATACAATAAAGAAGCTTGCTCAGGTGTACGTGGATGAGATAGTGCAGTTTCATGGTGTGCCCACAACGATAGTCTCTGACAGAGGTCCTCAGTTCACGATTCGTTTTTGGTAACAGTTGCACAAGGCATTGGGAACGCGATTGAGGTTCAGTATTGCTTTCCACCCGCAGATAGATGGGAAGTATGAAAGGACTATTCAGACTTTGTAAGATCTTCTCAGAGCTTGTGTGTTGCAGTTCCTAGGTAGTTGGGATGTACATATCAATCTGATAGAGTTCGCCTACAACAATAGTTACCAACAGAGTATCGACATGGCATCTTATGAGGCTTTGTATGGTAGAAAGTACAGATCTCCTTTATGTTGGTATGAGTCTGGAGAATTTCAGCTTTTGGGTCTTGAGTTAGTACAATAGACAACAGATAAGATCAAGGTGATACAACAACAGTTGAAAGCGGTACAAGATAGACAGAAGTCATATGTAGATAATTGTCGATGACCTCTGGAGTTCTAGGTGGGAAACAAGGTTTATCTCAAGGTCTCTCCATGGAAAGGTGTGCTGAGGTTTGTCCGGAAAGGTAATTTGGCTCCCAGGTATATGGGGTCATATCCGGTGATAGCACGTGTTGGCAAAGTGGCTTACAAGTTAGAACTACTGCCAGAGTTATATAGGTTGCATCCAGTGTTCCATGTTAGCATGTTGAAGAAACGTCATCAGGGAACAGAGATAGTGATACAACCAATTGAGGTCGAGCTTAATGAAGATGTGACCTACGAGGAAGGTCCAGTGTTGATCCTTGACAGACGGGTGAAGAAGTTGAAAAGGAAGGACCTGGTTCTTGTGAAGGTTCTTTGGCATCATCGTGGCATTGAGGAAGCCACGTGGGAGCTTGAGGAAGAGATGAGGAGAAAGTATCTGTGGGCTCTGATCTCCAAACCATGACATAAACACGATTAAAACTTAGCGGAAGCGAATCGGTAATCAGCGGAAGACAAAAATCACGGAAAATTAAAACTTTTCGAGACAAGAGCTTGGATCCATAAAAGCTTCTTTCATAAAGAGAGGTAACTGTTTACATCTCAGGATAATTACTTCTTGAGTAATTATATACATCAAGATACAAAATCTCAAGATCACATAACACAAGACTCCAAGACCTGAGAGTACAGAGGACACATAGGACTGACTCTAACTACACCACATGGCAGGACAAATCTCCACCTGAGATTACTGCTGCCCCTGGTGCTGCTGCTGCTGAGACTGGTCACCTGTAGGCTGGTTCCTTCGTCTCCGACGTCCACCTAAAAAGGTTGAAGCCTACGGGGTGAGACAATTATACATAATTGTCCCAGCGAGAGTTATAACTCTTCGCCAGAAGCTTTATTATAACATCAAAGAATATCTTAAACAGTAAAGCCTTCAAAGCATTCTATAACAGTTACAGGTATAACAAGATCTCTACAATTTAGGAGATATGGAGAATATAAACACTATTGCAATGTAACATCAATCAACTAACTTGGAGTTATCTCTAACAAGTTATACTACATGGTTGATTATGTTTTACAAACAACATTATGCCCTGTGGAGATGAGGCTTACCACTCATACCCCAACTGATCGCTGAGAAGTCACATCAGTATCATACATAGGTCATTAAGAGAGCCGGATTCTCATGACCTTCACCTTCCTCAGTCAGTAAGAGGATCACTTGTAGGACATCTCGTGTCTCTACTACTATAGCTCACCAGGGTAAACTGGTCCTTCGCTATTCTAGAGTCACAGTGGCGTTCTGTACTCTCTTCGTCATCAGGAGGTTTCATGTTTACCTACCACTGATACGGATATCTGTGCTTTCTTCGTCATCAGGAGGTTTCATGTTTACCTACCACTGATACGGTATGGAACTATAGTGAAGGATGGATGGATTACACATCTACATCACTTTCCTACACTAGGATGTAAGGTTCTACACATCCATGTACCCCACATACTCAAAAGTATGTGCTCCAGGAGTTCCCTGAGGAAAACCTATTTCACCATCATTTAATTTCTGACAATGATGGATCTATGATCAGGGCTCTACATTATACTTGATTAGTTAGGTACATTCAGTATTCTTTAACAGCATACCTTGTTCTACAAACAATAACAATAGCATAGCAGTTATAAAAGAAGAATACTAAATGTAACAGGCCTAACTCATATCAATCATCATTTCTCATTATCCTCATCACAAGTCATCTCTAAGGCATGACCTTGATGGTATTCATGGCTCTCATAGCCCATTATCAGCATAGGATGCCACTGGCAAGGCATCAGATTACTTTACTTATTCATAAGGCTAACAACATGCCTTTAATGAATATAACATCAACATCCATACCTGGATATGATTACCCTCATATCAGAACCTGCATGGTTAATACATCTGATAAAGGTAATACAACAATAAGGAATGTACTTCCTACTCTTGTCATAAGAGTTAAATCTTTAACTCAAATCAAATAGAGTTTAATACTCAAAAGCATGTCATTACCCTTGAATTAGGGTTTACTATTCACATCACATGTCATCACCCTTGAATTAGGGTTTACTATTCACATCAAGGTGAATTAAACTCATAACATCCTCATGTATGAGTAACATCTTCATTGATACTCTTGGATTAGTTAAAGGTTCATCATTTATCATAATTAGGGTTTCTAAGATCTCACACAGGTGGACCATACCCTAATTACGCTCATTTCTGTGTATTGGGGATGCTTCAATTGAGTTTCCATTTAAAAAGGGTACTTTCTCTCTCTAGAAGTACTTTCTCTCTCTAGAAGTACTTTCTCTTTCTAGAAGTACTTTCTCTCTCATCATAAGGTTAGGTTATGTCAACATCACTCTAAAACAGATTGGATTGAGGCATCATAGGTTAACATAGCCAAAAACATCATCATTATGTGATTAGAGTTACTTTCTCTCTCTAGGGTATTTTCTCTCTCTAGAGTACTCTCTCTTTCATCATACTAATGGTTGATGGTAACATTAGACTAGATCAAGTTGGATAGAGTCATTATGACTAAAAGCATCATTCTCATGTAATTAGGGTTTGAATTGAGCAAGGTATAACTTAATTGACCCTTCAGGGGTATATTGGTAATTCACCCCATTGATCATCATCATGGTCAAAAACCTTAGTCAAATAACCCCTTACTATCCTAGATTATCATTAGGGTTTGATTTGGGTAACATTGAACCAATTACATCATCAAATGATTGAATGAGGTCAACCTTGAATCACATTGATTGATTTCAATCATTAATCATCAATTGGGTTGAGATTGGTTGAAAGTGTTGACCGTTTGCCCACTTTGACCCTTCAAGACCGCGAGCCTCTTTCTAACTCCAAGACCGCGAGCCCCCTTAGGCTTCAAGACTGTGAGCCTCTTCAAGGGTTCAAGACCGTGAAGCCTTCCATTGGTTCAAGTTAATGTTGAGACCGCGAAGACCAATTTGAGTTGAGACCGCGAGGGTCATGAAGACCGTTTGCCCTTCTTTGACCTCAGGACCGCGAGGCCCTTCGCGGTCTTGAGACCGCGAGCCTCCTCTCGGTCTTGAGACCGTGAGCCCCCTCACGGTCTTGAGACCGTGAGCCCCCTCACGGTCTTGAGACCGCGAGCCCTCTCACGGTCTTGAGACCGCGAGGCTCACATGGTCTCAGCCGCTTGGTCCATCAACAAAATCAACAAAGCAATCGATGATGTCAATCGATGTTGAAGCCCTCAAAAGGTCAAATCTATGTTGACCACTTATGGATTGAGTCAATTAAGATTATGCTTGATCACTTGGTCATTCAATTGACCCATAATGGTTAACCAATTATGGTTGAAATCGATTCAATTAGGGTCTATCAATGTTCACCCATCAACACTCAACAGTGTGCATCAACACAAGGTTGAACCCTTCAATTGAGCTCCAATTGGGCCCAAACTTGGCCCAAACGGTCTTGAGGTCATGTGGGTGGACCCCACATGGTCTTAAGACCGTTTGCCCAAGATTTCATCAAAGTCTAAGGTGATTTGATAGGGGTTGAACCATGATTGAACCACAAAACAGAATTTTGATTAACTTAATAACTTATTTGCAATTGGGTCCTCAATTGGTCAAATTACTCAACCCTATACCTTCAAACGGTCTTGGGTGATTGTCCTCTCGGTCTTGAGACCGTTTGGATGAGTTCCAAACGGTCTTGAGACCGTTTGCCCATCCAATTTTGGATTCTAGTGCAGATTCATCAAGGTCTGACCCATTGAGTTGATGATCATGTCAATATTTAATTGCAATGTAATTTGGTGTAATTGTACCTTCAATTGGTCAAAAAATCTTGACCCCAGACCTCCAAACGGTCTTGGTTGATTGCCCTTGCGGTCTTGAGACCGTTTGGTGACCCCCAAACGGTCTTGAGACCGTTTAGGTCAATCAACCCTAAAAACCCTAATTAGGTCACCATAATTTCAGTACTGATTTTATCTAGGGTTAGCCCTAGTATTCACCCTTCAACTCTTAGCCCGTTTGGAATTAGACCATAAAACTTGGTGAGTTGTTACTTAACATAATTTTGAACAGTAATCTCATACGGTCAACGCTTAGTCAACGACCTTACACGGTCTTGAGACCGTTTGCCCAAAAAGGCAATTTCAGACCGTTTGAAAATCAGCAATTAATTCATTTAAAGTTGTGACTTAAAAAGGTCATATCTCCCGATTCCTTTGGAGTTAGTCTCCCAAATTTTGAGGGTAATTATCCTATATAATTAGGAACAGATTTCTTATACGGTCCATGCTCGGTCAACGGGTCCAAACGGTCTTGAGACCGTTTGCCCTGTCACGGTCTCGAGACCATTTGCTCACCTCGCGGTCTTGAGTCCGAGAGAGCAAACTGTTAGGACCGTTTAAGGAAAAGAAAAGCGGCGGGTTTTTCTTGGAAATCACGCCTTCATCTCCTAGCTCAAGAACAGTACGAATATCCCATGGGTTTGCTTGCAAAATAGCAGGGAAAAGTAGGGAAATACGAAGAGCTATCATTAAAACGCATATAAAGATGCACATAGTAAAGCATAGGTTTAGAGTTATAAAACCCGCCTAAAGCTTGCTTCTTGAGCTCCAAGCTTTCAAGCTCCAAGCTCTAATGGCGTCCTTGAGTTCTTACAGGTTGGCCAAGGTGAAAACTCCAAGGAAGGATGAAAAGGGACGGCTAGAAAGGTAGGGTTTCAAGAGTTAGCCATGAAGATGACCTTGAATTCGAGTTCTAACCATGGAATTAGGCAAGAAGAGGGGTTTAGACCTACCTTGCACCCCTTGGCCGTCCTCCTTAGCTCCAAGGCAGTCCTTGGTCGTCTTTGGTGAAATGAAACAGTAAGGGAACGAAGGGTGAGTTCCCTTGCAACTAAGGGAAGGAGAGCTTATATACATGGGGTAGGATTTTCAACATTAGTTCATAAGTTGTCCATAATTCCAACTAAGTCCTTCCTTTATTACTTTCTCGTCCCTTCCTCTTTATTTTAAGGACAAACCTTATCTTAAGTTATAGAAAAGAAGGCAAGGAAGAACAATCTAATAATAAAGTTCATACTTAAAGGGATATTGCACATATACCCTGATTATTCAATCACAAGGCATATCTCATAACTTGATAATTCAATTGAGGTGACTTCCTCATCATTTATTCTCTTAATGATGGCAAGAGTCTAAAAAGATTCATTTGATGACATATTTCACAATTTGTATCCCTTAATTTGGGTAAATTGCATTTTACCCCAAATTAAGGTTTCAAGCACTGGGATTGCTTCCACAGCTGCACCTTGGTGTCCTAGCTTGGGAAATCCCTCAAACTTGGCTAAACAGATTTCTCATGATGTCTCAACATCAGAGGAACATCTCATCATGTGCAAATTGCAAGCTAACCCTTTTTAACTGGGTAAATTGCACATAGGTCCCTGTATATCAAAACAATGCTACAACTTTAAATAAAAAGGAGCAAATACTGAAATATACGTTTCTGAGAAACTTAATTACATGCTCAGAGTTAATCACAAAGATTTAATTACATATTTAGGTAAAACACCTAGGTTTAACTCATAACCCAGGTCAGGGATGTTATAAATTATCCACCCCTTACAAGGATTTCGTCCCCGAAATCGATAAAACATACTAAGAGAAAAGGGTAGGACACTTCCTTCTCATCTCATCCTCTAACTCCCAAGTGGCTTCTTCAACACCACGATGGTTCCAGAGGACTTTCACAAGACTTATATGTTTCTTCTTTAGCTTTTTAATTTGTTTATCAAGGATTGACACTGGTCCCTCCTCATAGGATATGTCATCATTCAATTCTACCTCCATAGGTTGTAGAACTGACTCGGTGTCTGGGTGACATTTCTTCAACATAGAAATGTGAAACACAGGATGTAACCTCTGTAATTCAGGTGGTAGCTCTAGTCTATATGCTACCTTTCCAATCCGTTCAATGATTGGGTAAGGCCCCATATATCTAGGAGCTAACTTCCCTTTCCTTCCAAAACGAAGGACCCCTTTCCAAGGTGAGACCTTGAGATACACTCTGTCTCCAACCTGGAATTCTAAGGGTCTACGACGTTTGTCAGCATAAGATTTCTGCCTATCCTGAGCAGTCTTAATCTTATGTTGTATAACTTTAATCTTTTATGTGGTTTGCTGCACCAGGTCAGGACCTAACAACTGGTGCTCACCAGTCTCAAACCAACACAAGGGTGATCTACAACGTCTACCATATAAGGCTTCATAAGGTGCCATATCAATACTATGCTGATAGCTATTGTTATAGGCAAACTCTATCAAGCTTAGGTGTAGATCCCAACTTCCGGTGAACTGGAGGACACATGCTCGCAACAGGTCTTCTAAGGTTTGTATGGTCCTTTCCGACTGTCCATCAGTCTGTGGATGAAAGGCCGTACTAAACCTCAGCTTAGTGCCTAAGGCTCTGTGCAACTGTTCCAAAAAACGACTTGTAAACTGAGGACCTCTGTCTGAAACTATTGTGACAGGAACTCCGTGCAAACGCACTATCTCTTGAACATACAACTCTGATAACCTTTCAGCAGAATAGGTTGTTTTGACAGGTAAGAAATGTGCTGTCTTAGTCAACCTATCAACAATTACCCAAATGGAATCATGTCCTTTGCTTGTCCTGGGTAGGCCAACAACAAAGTCCATGGTCACATGGTCCCACTTCCACTGTGATATGGGTAAAGGTTGCATTGTCCCTGCAGGCGTCTGGTGTTCAGCTTTAACTTGCTGACACACAGGACACCTCAGAACAAACTCTGCAACGTCCTTCTTCATCCCAGGCCACCAATACAGATCCTTCAAATTCCGATACATCTTGGTGCTCCCTGGATGCATAGCATACATGGAAGAATGGGCTTCTTCCAGGATTAACTTCCTTAAGTTGTCCACATCCGGCACTATCATTCTTTCATTATAACAAGCTACTTGATCTTTTGAGTCATGAAACCCATCTTGCTTCTCATTTCCATACTCAGATCTTATATGTTGAACTGCAGCATCACCTAGCTGTGCTTCTTTAATTTGCTCTCTTAGGGTAGGTTTAATATGCATCTCAGCTAACAAACCCGGCTAGCAATGACACCTTCAACTGTACATTGTCTTGCCTTAAAGAGATAAGCATATCTCTTCTAGAGCATACTAAAGAGTTTAATTGTGCTCTATTCATGGTTGATGTTGCTGATTTCCTACTCAAGGCATCTGCAACAACATTGGCCTTGCCTGGATGGTAATCAATTGTACAGTCATAGTCCTTGATTAACTCCATCCAGCGACGTTGCCTCATGTTGAGCTCATGCTGAGAAAAGATATACTTAAGGTTTTTGTGGTCTGTGAAAATCTGGAATGTCTCTCCGTTGAGATAATGTCTCCAGATCTTCAAAGCATGAACCACAGCTGCTAACTCCAGATCGTGTGTTGGATAATTCTCCTCGTGTTTCTTAAGCTGTCGGGAAGCAAAAGAAATCACTTGTTTATCCTGCATCAACACACATCCTAGTCCATTTTTGGAAGCATCACAGAAAACTACATATCCTTTTCCTTGTTCAGGTAGCACTAATACAGGTGCACTTGTCAACCTCTCCTTCAGCAACTGGAAAGATTGTTGACACTTATCACTCCAAGAAAAAGGAACATCTTTCCGGGTTAACTTGGTCAAAGGTAAAGCTATAGAACTAAAGTTCTTTATGAACCTTCGATAATAGCCAGCTAACCCCAAGAAACTTTGAATCTCCGTCGGTGTCTTCGGTTGTTCCCATTGTAGAACAGATTCTACCTTTGCAGGGTCAACACGAATTCCCGAGGCGGATATTACATGTCCAAGAAAAGATACCTCCGGCAGCCAGAACTCACACTTGCTAAACTTAGCATACAACTTATGTTCTCTTAGCAAGGTCAAAGCTTGGTGAAGATGCTGCTCATGCTGTTGAGCATCCTTACTATAGATCAGAATGTCATCTATGAAGACGACAACACACTGATCAAGGAAAGGTCGAAAAACTCTATTCATGAGTTCCATAAATGCAGCTGGTGCATTAGTTAGTCCAAATGACATCACCGTGAACTCATAGTGACCATATCTTGTCCTAAAGGCAGACTTGGATATGTCACTATCCTTAATGCGGAGTTGGTGATATCCGGACCTCAAGTCTATCTTTGAAAAGACTGTTGCACCATGCAACTGGTCAAAGAGATCATCAATCCTCGGCAGAGGATACTTATTCTTTATTGTTACTTTATTGAGTTGTCTGTAGTCGATGCATAACCGCATTGACCCATCTTTCTTTTTAACAAACAAGACCGGAGCACCCCAAGGTGAAGTACTTGGTCGGATAAAACCTCTCTCAAGTAACTCTTGAAGCTGTTTCTTGAGTTCTGCCATCTCGGCAGGCGCCATCCTATACGGAGTTTGAGCTATGGGTTTCGTATCTGGGATCAGATTGATTTCAAAATCAATCTCCCGAGGTGGTGGTATACCAGGAAGTTCTTCAGGAAACACATCTTCGAATTCCCTGACTATGGGAACTTCGGCAGGATTGGAACTTTCCTTGGTAACATCTACCACATGGGCTAAGAATGCATAACATCCTTGCCTCAACAGCTTATCAGCAACCATAGCTGATACAAGACAGGTAGGAAGAATCTTTCTTTCACCTTGAAAGATCCATGTGCTGCTTTCATCAGCAAACACAGCCAACTTGGACTCACAATCCAAGACAACTCTATACCTTTCTAAGGTATCCATCCCGAGGATTATATCAAATCCCTGCATATCAAGTGGTATAAGATCTACTTGAATGCGATGGTCAGAAAAGAAAAGGATGCAGGGAGAACATACCTCCTGCAAAACGGCAGACCCACTCAATGGAGTCTCTAACAACAAACTATCTGCTCTATGACTAACAGTCACATTACAGTTACGAATCACTTCACGAGTGATGAAAGAGTGCGTAGCACCCGGATCAATCAGAACGGATACAACACAGGATATAGACATATCAAAATATAAAAGTTTCATCTGACCTGCCACTACCCGTGGATTGACCACTGCCTCAGGTGGGTTCATAGCATAGAACCTTGCAGTCGCCTGGTGTTGAGGTGGTGTTGATGATCCAGCTTGAGACGCTTGTCCACGTCCTCGAGCTGCTCCTTGATGTTGTCTATTCTGAGATCCCTGTTGATTCTGTCTCGGGGGTTGTTGTGTCACACCGACAGGCCTAGAACGGCAATCCTTCATCAAGTGTCCCACCTTACCACAGTTGTAGCAACTCTTTTCCTGTTGCTGTGGTCTGGGTGGTCCAGTAACTGACACTGATGCAGAACTGTGCGTCCCTTGAAGCGGTTGACTCCGTCCTCTACCTCTGCTTGGTGTCCATTGAGTTTGAAAACTCGATCTGGGTGGTGGAGGGTTAGGTGCAGAGAATCTAGGTCTCTTGGAATCCCTAGATGAAGAACCCTGGAACTGTGGACATCTTTTATGGGTTTGTCTTTTCTCAACCACAGATCTCTCTATCCTTCGGACTGACTCAACGAAGGTAGAGAATCTCTCTCTGTTTTCTAAGGCAGACACAGGGGTTGACATATCGGAATTCAAACCCTTTTCGAATCTTCTGATTCTTTCCTCATCCGTAGCAGCTATGTGCGGACAGAACCGCAACAACTCCATGAACTTAGCTTCATACTCACTAATGTTCATCATACCCTGCCTTAGTTTCTCAAACTGAGAGATCTTCTCATCTAGGAAGGTCTTTGGAAAATATCTATTGATAAATTCCCGACGAAACTCTTCCCATGAGAACTCTACTCCAGGTCTCTTCTGCTCTTCCATGTTCCACCAGTGACCAGCACTACCTTTGAGAAGATAGACAGCATGTCTAACCTTCTCAGCTTCCGGAATCATAAGAATCCTGAAAGCCTTCTCCAACTCTGTCAACCATAAGTCAGCATCTGCAGGGTCGGCAGTTTCGAAGTACTCGGTAGCTCCGACACGACGAAGTCGTTCGAATGTCTTACCAATACCTTGTACTTCAGGCTGTACAGGTGCCCTAGGTGTAGGAATGGGCATCCTATCGGTTATATGTGTCATGGCAGTCATGAACTGCCCGAACATCGTCTGTACAGCTGGATCACTCATGTCAGCTGGGTTGAACTGGGGTGGCTCTCTTGGCGACTCAGGTGCAGGTTGTTCTATTCTCGGAACTCTTGCACCACCTCGAGGTGCACTAGCACTACTCTCTGCCACGTGCTCATCACGATGTTCTGACATTCTTATGTATCTTCTTCTCCTGAGGAGCAGAAGATTCTATTAGATGAGGAAGGAGTACTAAAGGTAGACTCGACATCCTAAGTCCTATGCCTCTGTAGACTCAACTGAACCTGGAGCTCTGATACCACTACTTGTGGGCTCTGATCTCCAAACCATGACATAAACACGATTAAAACTTAGCGGAAGCAAATCGGTAATCAGCAGAAGACAAAAATCACGGAAAATTAAAACTTTTCGAGACAAGAGCTTGGATCCATAAAAGCTTCTTTCATAAAGAGAGGTAACTGTTTACATCTCAGGATAATTACTTCTTGAGTAATTATATACATCAAGATACAAAATCTCAAGATCACATAACACAAGACTCCAAGACCTGAGAGTACAGAGGACACATAGGACTGACTCTAACTACACCACATGGCAGGACAAATCTCCACCTGAGATTACTGCTGCCCCTGGTGCTGCTGCTGCTGAGACTGGTCACCTGTAGGCTGGTTCCTTCGTCTCCGACGTCCACCTAAAAAGGTTGAAGCCTACGGGGTGAGACAATTATACATAATTGTCCCAGCGAGAGTTATAACTCTTCGCCAGAAGCTTTATTATAACATCAAAGAATATCTTAAACAGTAAAGCCTTCAAAGCATTCTATAACAGTTACAGGTATAACAAGATCTCTACAATTTAGGAGATATGGAGAATATAAACACTATTGCAATGTAACATCAATCAACTAACTTGGAGTTATCTCTAACAAGTTATACTACATGGTTGATTATGTTTTACAAACAACATTATGCCCTGTGGAGATGAGGCTTACCACTCATACCCCAACTGATCGCTGAGAAGTCACATCAGTATCATACATAGGTCATTAAGAGAGCCGGATTCTCATGACCTTCACCTTCCTCAGTCAGTAAGAGGATCACTTGTAGGACATCTCGTGTCTCTACTACTATAGCTCACCAGGGTAAACTGGTCCTTCGCTATTCTAGAGTCACAGTGGCGTTCTGTACTCTCTTCGTCATCAGGAGGTTTCATGTTTACCTACCACTGATACGGATATCTGTGCTTTCTTCGTCATCAGGAGGTTTCATGTTTACCTACCACTGATACGGTATGGAACTATAGTGAAGGATGGATGGATTACACATCTACATCACTTTCCTACACTAGGATGTAAGGTTCTACACATCCATGTACCCCACATACTCAAAAGTATGTGCTCCAGGAGTTCCCTGAGGAAAACCTGTTTCACCATCATTTAATTTCTGACAATGATGGATCTATGATCAGGGCTCTACATTATACTTGATTAGTTAGGTACATTCAGTATTCTTTAACAGCATACCTTGTTCTGCAAACAATAACAATAGCATAGTAGTTATAAAAGAAGAATACTAAATGTAACAGGCCTAACTCATATCAATCATCATTTCTCATTATCCTCATCACAAGTCATCTCTAAGGCATAACCTTGATGGTATTCATGGCTCTCATAGCCCATTATCAGCATAGGATGCCACTGGCAAGGCATCAGATTACTTTACTTATTCATAAGGCTAACAACATGCCTTTAATGAATATAACATCAACATCCATACCTGGATATGATTACCCTCATATCAGAACCTGCATGGTTAATACATCTGATAAAGGTAATACAACAATAAGGAATGTACTTCCTACTCTTGTCATAAGAGTTAAATCTTTAACTCAAATCAAATAGAGTTTAATACTCAAAAGCATGTCATTACCCTTGAATTAGGGTTTACTATTCACATCACATGTCATCACCCTTGAATTAGGGTTTACTATTCACATCAAGGTGAATTAAACTCATAACATCCTCATGTATGAGTAACATCTTCATTGATACTCTTGGATTAGTTAAAGGTTCATCATTTATCATAATTAGGGTTTCTAAGATCTCACACAGGTGGACCATACCCTAATTACGCTCATTTCTGTGTATTGGGGATGCTTCAATTGAGTTTCCATTTAAAAAGGGTACTTTCTCTCTCTAGAAGTACTTTCTCTCTCTAGAAGTACTTTCTCTTTCTAGAAGTACTTTCTCTCTCATCATAAGGTTAGGTGATGTCAACATCACTCTAAAACAGATTGGATTGAGGCATCATAGGTTAACATAGCCAAAAACATCATCATTATGTGATTAGAGTTACTTTCTCTCTCTAGGGTACTTTCTCTCTCTAGAGTACTCTCTCTCTTTCATCATACTAATGGTTGATGGTAACATTAGACTAGATCAAGTTGGATAGAGTCATTATGACTAAAAGCATCATTCTCATGTAATTAGGGTTTGAATTGAGCAAGGTATAACTTAATTGACCCTTCAGGGGTATATTGGTAATTCACCCCATTGATCATCATCATGGTCAAAAACCTTAGTCAAATAACCCCTTACTATCCTAGATTATCATTAGGGTTTGATTTGGGTAACATTGAACCATTTACATCATCAAATGATTGAATGAGGTCAACCTTGAATCACATTGATTGATTTCAATCATTAATCATCAATTGGGTTGAGATTGGTTGAAAGTGTTGACCGTTTGCCCACTTTGACCCTTCAAGACCGCGAGCCTCTTTCTAACTCCAAGACCGCGAGCCCCCTTAGGCTTCAAGACCGCGAGCCTCTTCAAGGGTTCAAGACCGCGAAGCCTTCCATTGGTTCAAGTTAATGTTGAGACCGCGAAGACCAATTTGAGTTGAGACCGCGAGGGTCATGAAGACCGTTTGCCCTTCTTTGACCTCAGGACCGCGAGGCCCTTCACGGTCTTGAGACCGCGAGCCCCCTCACGGTCTTGAGACTGTGAGCCCCCTCACGGTCTTGAGACCGCGAGCCCTCTCACGGTCTTGAGACCGCGAGCCCTCTCACGGTCTTGAGACCGCGAGGCTCACATGGTCTCAGCCGCTTGGTCCATCAACAAAATCAACAAAGCAATCGATGATGTCAATCGATGTTGAAGCCCTCAAAAGGTCAAATATATGTTGACCACTTATGGATTGAGTCAATTAAGATTATGCTTGATCACTTGGTCATTCAATTGACCCATAATGGTTAACCAATTATGGTTGAAATCGATTCAATTAGGGTCTATCAATGTTCACCCATCAACACTCAACAGTGTGCATCAACACAAGGTTGAACCCTTCAATTGAGCTCCAATTGGGCCCAAACTTGGCCCAAACGGTCTTGAGGTCATGTGGGTAATGGTCTTAAGACCGTTTTCCCAAGATTTCATCAAAGTCTAAGGTGATTTGATAGGGGTTGAACCATGATTGAAACACAAAACAGAATTTTGATTAAATTAATAACTTATTTGCAATTGGGTCCTCAATTGGTCAAATTACTCCACCCTAGACCTTCAAACGGTCTTGGGTGATTGTCCTCTCGGTCTTGAGACCGTTTGGATGAGTTCCAAACGGTCTTGAGACCATTTGCCCATCCAATTTTGGATTCTAGTGCAGATTCATCAAGGTCTGACCCATTGAGTTGATGATCATGTCAATATTTAATTGCAATGTAATTTGGTGTAATTGTACCTTCAATTGGTCAACAAATCTTGACCCCAGACCTCCAAACGGTCTTGGTTGATTGCCCTCGCGGTCTTGAGACCGTTTGGTGACCCCCAAACGGTCTTGAGACCGTTTAGGTCAATCAACCCTAAAAACCCTAATTAGGTCACCATAATTTCAGTACTGATTTTATCTAGGGTTAGCCCTAGTATTCACCCTTCAACTCTTAGCCCGTTTGGAATTAGACCATCAAACTTGGTGAGTTGTTAATTAACATAATTTTGAACAGTAATCTCATACGGTCAATGCTTAGTCAACGACCTTACACGGTCTTGAGACCGTTTGCCCAAAAGGGCAATTTCAGACCGTTTGAAAATCAGCAATTAATTCATTTAAAGTTGTGACTTAAAAAGGTCATATCTCCCGATTCCTTTGGAGTTAGTCTCTCAAATTTTGAGGGTAATTATCCTATATAATTAGGAACAGATTTCTTATACGGTCCACGCTCGGTCAACGGGGCCAAACGGTCTTGAGACCGTTTGCCCTGTCGCAGTCTCGAGACCGTTTGCTCACCTCGCGGTCTTGAGTCCGAGAGAGCAAACTGTTAGGACCGTTTAAGGAAAAGAAAAGCGGTGGGTTTTTCTTGGAAATCACGACTTCATCTCCTAGATCAAGAACAGTACGAATATCCTATGGGTTTGCTTGCAAAATAGCAGGGAAAAGTAGGGAAATACGAAGAGCTATCATTAAAACGCATATAAAGATGCACATAGTAAAGCATAGGTTTAGAGTTATAAAACCCGCCTAAAGCTTGCTTCTTGAGCTCCAAGCTTTCAAGCTCCAAGCTCTAATGGCGTCCTTGAGTTCTTACAGGTTGGCCAAGGTGAAAACTCCAAGGAAGGATGAAAAGGGACGGCTAGAAAGGTAGGGTTTCAAGAGTTAGCCATGAAGATGACCTTGAATTCGAGTTCTAACCATGGAATTAGGCAAGAAGAGGGGTTTAGACCTACCTTGCACCCCTTGGACGTCCTCCTTAGCTCCAAGGCAGTCCTTGGTCGTCTTTGGTGAAATGAAACAGTAAGGGAACGAAGGGTGAGTTCCCTTGCAACTAAGGGAAGGAGAGCTTATATACATGGGGTAGGATTTTCAACATTAGTTCATAAGTTGTCCATAATTCCAACTAAGTCCTTCATTTATTACTTGCTCGTCCCTTCCTCTTTATTTTAAGGACAAACCTTATCTTAAGTTATAGAAAAGAAGGCAAGGAAGAACAATCTAATAATAAAGTTCATACTTAAAGGGATATTGCACATATACCCTGATTATTCAATCACAAGGCATATCTCATAACTTGATAATTCAATTGAGGTGACTTCCTCATCATTTCTTCTCTTAATGATGGCAAGAGTCTAAAAAGATTCATTTGATGACATATTTCACAATTTGTATCCCTTAATTTGGGTAAATTGCATTTTACCCCAAATTAAGGTTTCAAGCACTGGGATTGCTTCCACAGCTGCACCTTGGTGTCCTAGCTTGGGAAATCCCTCAAACTTGGCTAAACAGATTTCTCATGATGTCTCAACATCAGAGGAACATCTCATCATGTGCAAATTGCAAGCTAACCCTTTTTAACTGGGTAAATTGCACATAGGTCCCTGTATATCAAAACAATGCTACAACTTTAAATAAAAAGGAGCAAATACTGAAATATACGTTTCTGAGAAACTTAATTACATGCTTAGAGTTAATCACAAAGATTTAATTACATATTTAGGTAAAACACCTAGGTTTAACTCATAACCCAGGTCAGGGATGTTACAGTATCCCTCGCTTTTCTCTTTGGATTTCGGGGGCAAAATCCTTTTGTAGGGGTTTATGGCTTGTAAGGACCCTGACCTCCATTTTGGGCTTACCCTTTTTTCTTTGCCTAAACCTTGTGTTTTGATGTTTGCTAATCACCTGAGTCGTGATTAGGGTTTATTTGTGCTTTGTTGGGAGGTTGAGGTGCAACTTGCAAATTACCCAAGTTTTAGGGTTGGTGTGCAAGTTTGTCACCTTGAGAGATGTCTTTCTCTCTCCTTGCATCCTCTAGGGTTGAGAGAATGGGTCGGGCTCTTTGCTTGAGTAGCTTTGGGCTTTGTTGAGCTTTGTTGGGCCTTGTTGAGGCTTGGTATCGGGTTGGACATTGGTGTATCGGCCAGGAGTGCTTGCTTGAATCGGGCAAGCTGTGTATCGGCTATGGTGTGTTGGTTTGCCATGTTGGGCGACACACACCCTCTTAACCTAGACTCATTTGTGTCACATTCTTTAGACAAGTAGTCGTTGCTTTGCTTGTGGGTGGCAAGCCATGGACAAGTGGTTTGGGGTGCTGGCATGTGGCATAACCCATGGACAAGTGTGTTATGGTCGGGTGCCACCTTGCCATGCTCTCTCCCTTCACTCCTTAGTATATAAGCAACCCTTCTTGCTTGCTAGGACTCTTTAGTACCCTTAGATTCTCTCTTTTCTTTGGTGGCCAAGCTAGGAGTGGAGAAGAGGAAGTGGTGGCCGATACAGCTAGTGGTGGACAATACACCTTGCTGCCTTGCTCCTTTTATCTTCTCTAGTTGGTGAGTCTCTTTCTCCCTTCCCTTGGTACCACCTTCTTCCTTGCTTGTTTTTCGGCCATGATGGTTATGAGTTGTTCTTCTCTTCTTGAGGTGGCCGAAAGTGGTGCTTGGAGCTTTGGAGCTTTGGAGCTTGGAAGTGTGCTTAAGGCAGGTTACATAACTCCTAACCCTAACTATACTACCTTCTTTCCTTGTTGCCTTATTATATGCTATCTTGATCGGCCATGCTTATCTTGTTAGTAATATCTTTGCTCTAGTATGTACCCTTGACGTTGTGGGATATGATGACATGGTTATGTTGTTTAGATGTGTTCTTGGACCTTGTTGGCCGAACCATTGGATTAGGGTTCTTTGGGCAAAACCCCTCTCTCTTAGTTGTTGAGAGGTGAGCCTAGGGTTTCCTAATTCCATGGTGTGTGTGGTCTGTTCTTGGGGCAAAATCCCTTTCTCTCTTTGGTCTTGAGAGGTGATTTTTAGCTCTAGTGGTGTAGGCAAAACCCCTCTCTTCCTTAGTCGTTGAGAGGTGAGTCTATACACTAGTTTCTTGGGAAATACCCCTCTCTTACCATGGACTTGAGAGGTGAGCCTTTGGTTGGATGTTGACCTAGTTGAGGTTGGAGGGTTGTCCGATATGGTGATGACCCACCTTGCTTCCCGATATGTGATAGAGGTTGTGCAAGACCCCTCTCACTTAGATGTTGAGAGGTGAGCCAACACTCTTGATCTTTTAGGGTTTTTGGTAGTTGCCTTGAGGTTGAAGATGACCAACCTGATAGGTGGTGCCCAATATCCCTCTCCTAGGGTTGAGCTTGGACGATATGTTAGATGGGTGTTGACCTCTTTGACTAATATGGGTCCTTACCCAAGATGTGTTGTTGGATGATATGCTCTTGGGCGATATAGTGTTTACCCAGTATAGAAGATAGTACCTTGAGGTCTGTTGACTGTTTTGATCCTTGAGAGTGCAGCCCGGTACCCTAGAACCTTTGGGCGATATGGCTTTGGTGTGCCTTGCGCGATACCCTTGGATGTGTGCCAATATCCCTCTTCTCCCCTAGGGTTAGGGTTGAGATGATACAGTAGATGAGTGCCTTGTTAATCCTTCACCCGATATAGTCTGTAAGAGTGGAGTTAGTTGGAGGTCGGTACCCCTTGGGCATTAGGTGGTCTGTGTTGAGCATCAATGCATGTTGGTGCTCTGCACGACATCCTCTTGGATGGTGCTGCCTGACACCTTACTGGAAGATGCCTTGCCCGATATGGGTGCTTATGTTGTGACGACCTTGTTGGATGATAGGGTTGTATCCCTTGGTCATTTTTCCCCTTGAGAGGTGATCCTCTTGGGTGTTATGGTGTGTTGCCTGACACGATGCTTCATGGGCGATAGGGGTGTGCTGTTTGGGCGACATGGGTGGTTCCTAGTGTGTTGCCCGTTATTGACATGTTGGGATTAGTTAGCTATGAGCCCGTTATGTGACGTTGCTTGTATGTGCCTGTTATCGGTTGCACACAGTTGGACGTTAGTCCAAGGTAGATGTTAACCTGATACATGGTGGTAGCCGATATCCATGTCAGCCCCTTTATGCAGTGATAACTAAGACAATGTTGAATGTTACACATTTGGTGAGGGTTGATACACCTGTAGTGAGGAACGCTATGGGTTGTGATACCTTTGGTGAGGGTTATCCCTTATTTGAAATATTTATAATGAGGATTGTACTTTGTGTTTGGTTGGTAACCCTAATGCTTGATTAAAAAGTTATATATGATAATGTCATGCTTAGATATGCTCATCCAATAGCATAATTATATCTCTCTTGATATATGCAATAAGTTTAAGATGTTCCTTGTATAAGTGCAGTTGTACCTCTACGCTTATGCTAACCATGCAGGTACCATTTGTATGATGAGGCCACAGTGATGGCATGATAATGATATGATGTGGAACATCAAGGGTTATGATGAACCCAGTGATATATGATGGGTGTTACCCATGGAATGGCAATGTGTTCCTTGATGATGGGATTGAGTCCCTGTGATGTTGATCCTTGAGATGGATCTTGATGATTAGCAAGAGGCCAAGTGGTAACATGTAATGTTGGATCCTTGTAATGGATCAGATGATTTTGATGGCTTTGAGAATAAGAGTGACAATGTAACACATGATAATGAGATCTATGTTGTTTACTTGTGTTTTAGTTTACATGTTACATAACTTGGTTGAATCTTGCAATCCGCTGAAAATATGTTAATTAATTACAGATGAACCTTTCATGTAGTTTTCCCTGGCCATAGATCCATCATCGTCAGTAGATGGTGATGGTGAAACGGGTTATCCTGTGGGTTAACCTGGAGCGCATATTGTTGAATATGTGGGGTTTCTCCTAGCCGAAAATAGGAGGATTAGAGTGCAACTGCAGTTGTAGACTCAAGATGTGCCTAAGAGCATGGTGAACTAGCCCATGGCTCAGTGTGATAGAGCATGAATGCATTCATGGCTCAGGAGCACAGTGAACAGGCCTGTGGCTCAAGATATGCTAGCGCCGAGACCTATACCAAGGCGGGATAGAGGAAAGGGTAGCCTGCGGGAGCTGACCCTGTGATTGAGGTCACGTAAGTAAGAGACTGCGATCCTACTTTGGTTCTCGTGCACTGACCACAAGGAGGTGAGGTCATGGATTCCGACTCTTCCATTGACCTTGTATGGCACCGGGTTTGGGTTTCACAACTGAAGGTTGGATTTGAGCGGTATGGCTCACTTCCTCAGGGCATAATAAATCGTAATCCAGCCGTATAGTATATTTGCTTAGGGTAAACATGGAACATTGGTTGAGGCCTTGTTTGTATAGTTGCCCTAGTTATATCTTGCAGATAATTACATGTTCCTCAGATGTTATGATAAGATCCTATAAGACTTGTATTTTCAATAATGTTCCATATATTATCTATTTATATGCCTCTTAGACATCCTGGTAAGATGTTACAGAGTTAGTTCTACTCAGTATGTTGCATATATGATCTGTTTATATCAGTCACCTACTCTATCTATTATAACTCTCCTTTGAGGTTTTATAGTTTCGGTGGGGGTTATGTTCCTCGCTGGGACTGTGTGTCTCACCCTGTTGGTTTAAAACCTTTTTAGGTGGACGTGCTAGATGTCGAGGTGATCGTGGTGTTGCAGCTGAGCAGCAAGAAGAACAGTAGAAGGTAAGAGATGGATATGATGTTGTTTTGGTGGTTTTGTAGTAGAGTCTTAGAGTCATCCCTGTACTCTCAGGTCCTTGGAAGTGTTTTGACGAGGTTTCATGATGTATAATATTAGTATGGTTTTTCTTGTATCTTGTTGAAGACCTGGTTAGGTCTGATATGTATATAAACAGGTGATGCATCCTTTATGGATAAGAGACCACTGGATCCTATGAACTGTGGACATGTATCAAGTTTGTGTATATTTATATAACATGTTTCTTTATAGGATGTGGATCTGGTTGTAATAGTTCCTTTCTTATCTGCTTTCCGCAATCAGTTTTAATTAACCCGTGTTTTTGGTAATACAAGGTTTATGACGGTTCCGCACGTTTTCGCGTGGCATTTCGTTGTCTGTGTGTTAGCGGGACGATGTTCATCATGTTCTCCAACCATCTTTTCTTCTCTTCTCCTTCATCTACATAAGCAAAAGTTACCATAAGATAGACTGGAGGATACTAGAATAAACACAAACCCTAGTCCTATGTCCCTGTAGACTCAACGAACCTAAAGCTCTGATACCAATCATTTGTGACACACTTGTCAAACAAAAAGTAAGATTACTCAAAAAAAAGCACAGAACTAATATTAATCAACTAGGTTACCAGAAAACACATAAAATTAAAACCATTTTCACATATCCACCTCAAGTGGAATAATATCACATCAGAGTCTATGAAATCCACATGAATATATAACACCTACAAAAAGATTATTACATAGCATTGTTTACTAGCTCGCTAGCCACAACTTCTACATATGATAACCTATTCACATAAATACATGCCAATTCTGTACAACAAAGGCATATAGCCAAAACGTCCTCTCGATATACAACATTTAAACAACACCCCCAAGGATGTGAGAGTACATGGACGATACATAGTACTCTACTACAAAACACAAGTAGCTTATCCAACCTTTATTCAGCTACTGCTCCTCTTACTGCTCAGCCTCAACAACATGATCCCTACCTCTTCGTGCTCGACCACCTAAAAGATGTGGAAACCCATAGGGTGAGACCAAACATCCCAGTGAGAGATATAACTCTCTACCAATGTATATTAAAGCACATTTACATTAAAGCATGTAGATAACATACACATAAGGTTGAGCAGATTCGGCTAAACGATATGTATTAAGCTGATAAAATAGGTTAAGCAAACTAGGCAATTACCACTGGGCAGTAGAACATTTATTATTTTAAGAAGGAATACTAAGAACATGTATAACAATTGACTTCTCTTACCACATTATAATTCAATAAATCAATACAAAGATAAGGCAAAGGGGTCATCCAATATGAAGCGTAATTTGACTTTAAGCAAATATACTACATGGTTGTATTACGCCTTTTATTATGCCCTGAGGATTTGAGTCGTACAACTCAAATCCAACTGACCACTGCTAAGTCAAAATCGGTTCCATACAAGGTCTATGGAAGAATCAGAATCCACGACCTCTCCAACACCTATTGGTCTATACAAGAGAAACACCACAAAGACATATCAGTCAACTACAAACAACAACATATAGTTAAGTTGAAGGATAGGCTCACGCATGGCCATCCCTATAAAACACCTAGCCCGCCTTGGTACTGGTCATGGTGCTAGAAGAACAGGCTCACGCATGGTCGTTCTTAAAAAGAGGCATCAAATGTAGTCAAACTGCTACCTATCACGTATCACAAGGAGATTAGCTCGCGCATGGCCATCTCACACAACCTGTCATTGTGGATGCAAGGAGATACTCAACGTTCACACCCACATATTCAAAAATATGTGCTCTGAGTTTCCCGTAAGAATGACTCGTTTCACCATCTAGCAATAAAACTGACTCTAGAATGGATCTATGACATAGGGCAACTACATGACTAGGGTTTCACTTGATTAGTTAGGCCAATTGTGTATCCTTTTGCATCAAGTAAGTTACAACGTATAATACAAAACAAACTCTACAAAGATAAGGGCATAGCACAACTCCAGAAGATATAGAATGTATAAGGTGTGAACTTGTCACATCATCACATGATACTTGTAGCACTTCCATTTACAAGGCCATCAACATTATCACACTGCCATTCAAGGCCATCACCACAATTGCACTATTATGGGATATCAATCCCTCATCACATCATTGGAGGATAACACCTCTCTCTAGTATTTAAGCCTTTGATAGGTCAAAAGACCCATCACAACATTATGATCTCAACATGCCTCATCAAGGCTCATAGCCATCACCTTGTACCACATAATGATCACCATAGCATTCACATAGCTATGATGTACATTCCACCTACAAGGTTCGGATTGCACAAGTAGGAGAGAGAAAACATAATCACATACTATTCATCTAAGCAAACTTAACTTGTATAACACACCCTAGAATTAGGGTTAGGGTTTCACATATATAGCCGACTAAGATTTCATAGTATTATTCAATCACCAAACCTTAGTTATGTCATCTCCCACTTTTTTGGAACCGATTAGGGTTAGCACATCATCATTATGTTGATTAATTGACTATCTAAACAACATTAGATACTTATCATCAATTACATGTACATGTGTAACCATCTCACTATGTTATACATATGTAATGACCAACATATCAACCAAGTGTAGCGACCATCACCATAGATATGTATGTGTGTGTCAACCACAACCTCAAGGCATGATGTTGCGGCCGCAAAACCCACATGTGTCACGACCGACCATCAACACATGGTGCTCGACCACCATCAAGAAAAGTGTCTCGACTACTACAAAAGCATATGTCTCAACCATGAAAAAAGCATATGTCTCGACCAAAACGGAAGCATGTGTCTCGACCAAAACCAAAGCATGTGTCTCGACCAAAACCAAAGTATGTGTCTCGACCAAAACCAAAGCATGTGTCTCGATGATTAAGTCAAGCCATCACAACAACACATGTCCATCTTCAAAACAAAGATAAACCACGTCTAAAATAGATGATGGACATCAAGGAAACCAAGTGTTATAAAGAAGTAAAGCTTCATATAATATGAACTTCAAAACCCTAAAACCAATCTCCAACATGAGAAACAAAGAACCCAAGATAAGATAGAAAATACCAGCTTCATCCTCAAGAAAATCTGATGAAAAACCTCAAGAAAACATGAGATCTAAACCATGACATGTGATAAAACCAAGAATCATTTTGCACGTAACAAATTCACTTCATCCATCACTTAGAAAACATGTTCATGGTATTAGGGTTAAGAAAGAGAGTTATCTACATGAGAATACTACAAAGTCTTATGCCCTAAAATAAGATAGCATCATCTAGCACATTAGCATCATGTTTTAGAGATGAAAACAGTAGCATGCAAGCAATGTTATGGTTCAGATAATAGAAGAAGGTAGAGAGTTATATAAACCACCTTAGGTAGAGAACCAAGCTCCAAGGAAGAAGATGAAGCTCCAACCAAGATCAACACTTTGGTCACAAGATCACCTCCATAGATAAGAGTACCAGGTCAAAGGATAGCTCAAGAAAGAGGTGAAAACCCCTAGGCCGAGCCAAAGAAGAAAAATAGAGAAAGAGAAGAAAGCTTCCTCTCACTTGAGTAAACACCATGTCAAAACATAGTCTTCGATCCTAGTAAGGAGAAGTTTCTCTCAAGATGACCACCATGGTAGAACCACAGTCTCATGGCCGAGAAGGAAGGAGGAAGAAGACAAGGGGCAAGGGGAAAATGAGACCAAGGGTTCAAAACCACTTACCAAGGAAGAAGATCACCAAAGATCACCACAAGAAGGATGATCAAGCTCAAGAACACCACATGCAAAGATGATCGGCCACCAAAGCACCAAGATCAGCCCCTCTAGCTCCACCAAGCTCCAAGGTCATCCAAGTAAGGAAGAAGAAAGAAAGGGAGCAAAATGATTGCTTGCATGAAGAAGAGAGAGGTTATATACCAAAGGGATGATGGAGGTAAGGTAGACATGAGGTGTCAACACAATACAGCCCCAAATGGACACTTGTCCATCAAGAAAACAGCCATTCAACCACTAAACACTTGCACGTAACACCTGGTCATACAACCAAGGTAGGGTATCGACCACTAAGGTCACCCACACCTTCATGGTAAAAACACACCACAAAGGAGCACCAAGGCCAAAACAAACTCATCCAAAGGAGGTTTTTTGCTTGAAAACACCCAAGACACACCAACAAGGTCGAGATATAGGTTGCAGCACTCAACCAAGATCATCATGGCTGACCCCATGCTCCACCAAACAAAACCCTAGAAACCCTAACATCACCACATGATGTCACATCACCAACCAAGGTCCAAACAAAGTTCCCTTCAACATCATCTTCTCTCTCATGATGCTAAAACACTAAGGGCACACTATACGTGTGAAAAATTTCAAGATAACTTCTCAACATGGGTAAATTGCAACTTGGTCCAAAATAAGGATACATAGATCAAATGTCATCCAAATAGGACCAATATGAAAACATAAGATTGTCGCATGTCAACAAGGCATCTCAAAGGATTAAACTAAGTTGAAGAATCTTATTAAGCAAAGTACACTTCTAGGATAATCGAGAATTTGTGGTATTCTCACACCCTTATGAGAGGATATCAAATAAATGGTTTGGAAACCTAGATGAACAAGGTAATTACCAAATTAAAATTTCAAATGGAAATGTGATTGTCAAGTGGGATTTGAATTCTATATGTATAAGATTGAATATGGTGATCAAAATAAGATGAATTAGCTAACCATGTATGGATGCCAGAGTTGAGGTAACCCAAGCTTGTTGATTGAGCTTACAACATCCAGTTAGATGACATAGAGTTAGATGCGATGAAAAGTTTGATGGAAAAGCCTCAAACACATCTCTCAATGGAAGTGGATGGTGGAATCTGAAATAAGAATCACATTTGGGTACCTAAGGATTCTCCCTTAAGGTCTTAGAAGTTAATTAATCTAAGTTTATCAGGCACCCTGGCACAACAAAGATGTTTAAAGACTTACATCGATATTTCTGGTGGCCTGGAATGAAAAGGAGACATAATGATAACGATATATGTGGCTAGTTGTCTCGCATGCCAAATGGTGAAGGATGAACACCAACAACCCGGTGAGTTACTGCAATCAGTTGAAATTCCTGAGTGGAAATGGGACCAAAGCACTACAGAGTTTGTGGTGGTTCTCCCCAAGACAAAGAAATGTCATGAAACAATATGGGTTGCGGTAGACTACCTAACCAACTTGACCCATTTCCTCACCTTAAAGATTTCTGCCAAAGTGACAGACCTAGTTGAACTATATGGTAGAGAAATAGTTTGCATGCATGGTGTTTTGAGTTCAATTATCTCCGATCATGACCCTAAGTTCACTTTGACATTATGGAAGCAAGTGCATGAAGAACTCGGTACGAGGTTGAAATTCAGTAAAGCCTATCACCCCCAAATTGATGGACAGTTAGAAAGAATGATCTTGACATTAGAAGACATGTCGAGAGCGTGGGTGCTTGATTGGGGTGGATCATGGGAGTAGTACCTACCTTTAGCTGAGTTTGCCTATAATAACAGCTACCAAGACGGTATCAGGATGCCTCTGTATGTAGCTCTTTATAGGAGGTCGTGCTGGTCACCGCTTCATTGGAATGATGTCAGTGAGAAGACATTATCGAGGTCAAAGGAACTACAATGTTATGCTGATAAAGTCATTTTGATCGAGCAGAGGATGAAGAGAGCCCGTGATCGACAGAGGTCGTATGATGATGCAAAGTAGAAAGATTTGTACTTCATTGTAGGTGATTACAAGTTTTTAAAAAGTTGACCCCTCCGAGCTATATCTAAGAACATAGGAACATTAAGCCCCTGATACGTGGGTCCGTTCAAGGTTCTAAAACTATCATAAAACTACTTATCGTATAGTCTTACCTCCATGATATAGTATGATGCATGACGTGTTCCATGTGTCCGATCTAAGTGCTATGTGAAGGATCCTAGCCATCTGCTAAGCATTGAGCCTATTGACCTCCAAGGTAGGCTGCCATACCCTCAGTCACCTGTGAGGGTACTAGATACCAAGGTGAAAGAGCTCAAGAATAAAAAATAGAGATAGTAAATGTTCTTTGGAAGCACCATGGAGTGGATGAAGCCACATGGGAGCTAAAGACAAATATGGAAAAGTCCTATCTTGAATTATTGTATGATTAGTTGAATTTCCGAGGTCAAAGGAACTATAATGTTATGTTGATAAAGTCACTTTGATCGAGCAGAGGCTGAAGAGAGCCTGTGATCGACAAAGGTCGTATGATGATGCAAAGTAGAAAGATTTGTACTTCATTGTAGGTGATTACAAGTTTTTAAAAATTTGACCCCTCCAAGCTATATCTAAGAACATAGGAACACTAAGCCCCTGATACGTGGGTCCGTTCAAGGTTCTAAAACGGTCATAAAACTGCTTATCGTATAGTCTTACCTCAATGATATAGTATGATGCATGACGTGTTCCATGTGTCCGATCTAAGTGTTATGTGAAGGATCCTAGCCATCTGCTAAGTATTGAGCCTATTGACCTCCAAGGCAGGCTGCCATACCCTCAGTCACCTGTGAGGGTACTAGATACCAAGGTGAAAGAGCTCAGGAATAAAAAATAGAGATAGTAAATGTTCTTTTGGAAGCACCATGGAGTGGATGAAGCCACATGGGAGCTAAAGACAGATATGGAAAAGTCCTATCTTGAATTACTTGTATGATTAGTTGAATTTTGAGGACAAAATTCCTATAAAAAGGGATGGATGTTATAACCTATTTTTCACATGTATTTGTATAATTGAAATGCAATTATTTCATTAAAAGGGACATATTGTAAATATGTTATGTTTTAATTTGAAAGTATGGCTTTCTTTTGAAAATTTTCCCCCTCTTGTGAACTTTGTGGTTTCTACTATTTTTTTCAATCCAATAATGAATATAAGGGAAAAGGAGAGAAGAAAATACAATATTAAGGAAAAGTCAAAAGATGATGTATAATAAGTAACGTACTTATGAGAATTGTGTGGAATTCTCTAGAAAGTGGTATGGATGACAATTAATGGTTAGTTTTCAATTTCACATGATTTCTAATAGGAAAAGTCATCAAAGTGGAGAATGTAGAAAAGATAAGAAAGATAAAAGGATTGTATTAATGTTTAAAATATGCCTTATAAGAGGAAGACTTGGATACTAACAAAAACACCTTTTCTTTTCAAGTTTTTGTCTCAAACCTTGTCCACAGTTAAAGTCATTATAGATTTTTCCTTATAAGTTTAGATTGAAATAATTAATGGAACAAGTGTTATGGATTTTTCTAGAAATCCTAAAGTGACTCATTTGCCAAGTAAATATCATAAATGTCATGATTTTATCCTTTTCTAGAAATAACATATTACCTGACCCCTTTTATTTGCGCAAGCCTTAGGGACCGTTGGATCACAGTACGACAATGTGTAAGCGTTGTCTACCCAGAGCCGAGAAAGGAAATAGGTAGACCTATAAAAGGATCGAATATGGAGTGAATACTGCTATATATAATATCCGAATTCAAAAAAATATATTCGATCTGATATTTGATGTATTACCATGTAATATACCCGAATATGACCCAAACGAATAATATCCGAATTCAGATAAATATCCAATCCTAACCTAAAATCATAAATATATTGTTAAAATATATTATATATAGAAAATATTGATATTACTATGAATATATACGATAAAATCTATATTTTCATATTTTTATATATAAATAATATATAAGAAATAGTATATGTATATATTTTTCAGATTTAGATTTTTTGGGAGCGGATATAGCCATATTTGATATCATATCTGAAATTTTTAGATATGAAATTTGATATCCTAAATCCATTTCAGATTATGCGAATGTCAAACATTATTCAAAATTTCGAACTCAAATCCAGATCAAATGTGCGGATTTCGTATATCCATTTACATGTCTAGAAATAAGGACTTAATCACTATAACTTCCTGCTCGATTTCCTTGAGATGCAGTGTGTATGCAAATCCAACAACTCCTCTAACAGATTCGAGAGAGGAAACCACACCATTTCATCTTGGGTTTCAATACCTTTAGAAAGCAATTAAAGAAACCCCAAATCCAGAACCCCTCGTCGATCTACCCACCATTGCCATGGGATATATACAAAGGTATCAAACCCCACAAGGAAACTTAACCCTGCACGAGACTCTACGAAACTTGAAGCACCAGTCCCAGACACCGATTTCACCTTTAGTGTTGCCCCCCATCCCCATGACTCACATATGTGCAACCAAAGGAATGATCTCATCGTCTTTGAATCTGGTAAGGCACAACGAAGGTGAGGGTACCTTCCTTTGACACAAGAAGGGCTTGTGGCCTGAAGTCAACCCTTGAGTTGACTCCTTGCTCACGAGTAGAGCAACGAGGGGGAAGACGACTGGAGAGGAGATTATCCATTTGCCTCGACGTCTCTATTATGAGGTAAGGGGTATAGTTGTATTTTAACCCTCTTTCTATGCTCCCTCTCTTCTCATCCACGTGGAGCAAGCCATCGACATGGCTCCATTCGATAGTCTCGGTCCAGCCACGATGGCGCAACTGGGACCAGGACTGATCGCCTATGTGGCGTGCTCTGATTGGCTAGAGAAGAATAATTTTGTAAAAGTTGTAATAAATGTTAGGAATGTCCAATGGTAACATGTTGTATATGAATATTGCTCAGGAAAATATGAGTAATACAATAAAAATATAATCAAGACCTAGATCTGCCTCTAGTTCAAAAAGTACCCAAAGATTCCATCTTTAATGCGTTTAATGAGTAAGAACCACAATTTCTAGGTTTTAATGATCTTAATATGTTCAATTGATCTTAATAATCAAATATTGATCTTTTTGGATAAAAAGGACAACTTGGATCAAATTTAAGATTAACAACCCATTAATTGATAAATTAGGGTTTCATTGAGATTAAAAGTACATGTAATGATAAGAATAGGGTTTGTAAACCAAAAGGGCATGAAAAGTGATAATTGGGGTTTGGAAGGCCAAAACCATAATGAAACCCTAAGTTGACCCCAAAACCTTAACTAAAATCCCAAGTCAGTCTTAACGGTAGATTTTGGATAAAGTAGTAATACATGGGTATTATGTTTTAATTTTAGGATAGTTTCTTGATTGGTTGCTCTTGTTGATTGTTTACTTGGACATGAAGTACTCCCCAGGAAGGTATGTGGTTAATCCTAAGACTACATGCATTAGTTTCCCATGGTTTTTTGAGGTTTCTCAAAATGTATTGCACATAAATGCTTGCTTTTTTATTTATTTCCTACAATTTACAAAGTTAATATGGATTTCACATTATATGGACATGACTAGCTCAGATCCTATGCCACCGGTGGATGTTTGAAAATATAAGGAAAATGATGATTAAGCCCATGGGGCAGAGGATCATCAGAAATCAACCCCTAGGTGGGGAAAATTGACATTGATCATATAAGGAAAATGATGATTAAGCCCCTGGGCAGAGGATCAACAAAAATCAACCCCTAGGTGGGGAAAATTGATATGCCACCTTAGCACCTGAGAAGAGAAGGTAGCCTATGTCCACTGTAGGGACAAAACCCTAATGGGTTTCAAAGAGTTTAGTAGATTAGGGTTGAGTAGTTATGATGAAAATGTTAATTGTGATTATGTAATAATAATTTTTGTGAATATGTTGCTACAATTAAATGTGAAAATTTTGTTTCCCCCACATAACAATATAACTTGTTATACTGATTGAGTTTTTGTTTCTTGGTATTTTTGGATCACATGCTATGATTCTACAAGTATGATGAAAATGGACAACAACAGAAGAAGGCATCAAAAGAAAAACGTTAATGTAATCCTGGAGGATGTAATTAGTTAGTCTTTACTACATGCCGCAAACTTTAAAAATGTATATCATGTAACTCCTTAGTGGATAATGTAACTTTTCATATTGTTCAAACTCTTTTGCCTTTTAGTGAAATTTATTAATTATTTTTAGTTATTTGATAAACCATCGATCTTGCATATATGGTAATGGCCCTTACCTTCTTAGTCTGCCTGAATAGGGGATAACATGTGGAGGGGGTCATTACAACAAGTTTACTGGACACGTTCGCCTTGAGAGTGATTTATGGACCATTATATGGTAATCATAATGAGATCTCAAATGCGGCATCAGTGTTGTGGTCCATCGACCTAAAGTCACAATTGTCATGCTTTGACACCATCAAACATGATATTAAAGAAGGTTGCCATAAAGGTAGTGATATGGTATGTTGAGAATCATACTACACATTATCAGTGATGTAGAAGGAATTTGTCCCTCCCATACTAGTGGGAGCGATATATAAGGCATCCAGACAAGTGAGACTAGAGAAACACATGGCCATGCTCATGTGTGTCGGTATATGATACTGGGCTCACATGTATCTTACTAGTCTACTTAGAGATCAAGGAACTTAGAATGAATGCAATGAGAACGATGTTACCATGCCTCTAGTTCAATATGGATATTTACGATAAAAGGATTGTACAACATGTACATGCCATTGTTGGTTTAGTCTTGTCCGACTAATCCTACTACTTGGATAGCAATGGTGTGTAGATAGACACCGCTCATTACTTATAGGTCTTAATTTTGATTAGAGAATCCATTGCCAACATAGTATGGCGCCTACATGGTCACAGGTACAGAGATAGCTTGAAGAAAAGCTGAATTAGACATTATTGTAATTGTTGTAATAAATACAGGGACCTGAAAGTAAATTTTAGGGACCTAATATAATATAAACCCAAACTTAAGAAATTAATTTCCACAAGTCCAAATAGGGATTAGAAAACCCCGACTCTCCACTCCTCTGTATATAAGATATGAGAGGAGACCTTTAGGGCACAAGCTCATATTCTCTCATTGTTGTCTCCAAGGTTTCAGAAACCCTAAGAGTGACTTTAAGAGAGAAAGAGGTAGGGGTGAGCATCGGTCCAGAACCGTACCAGACCGAAGACCGATTTAAGAAAAAAATTGGACCGCAGACCGGACTGTTTCGAGGTAGGGGACCTGACCGTTTCGAGGTAGGACCGGACCGGACCGTTTGGACCGTAATCAGTCTTTTCTACATTTTTTACAATTGATTTAATTGTAGAAATTGATAATTTTAGTCACTTGTAACAATTATATAACACTAATAGCATAAATGTACACTGCTAGTGCTTATATATGTACTTTATTTGTACTTGTTATATAATATACTTATAAATATACATGTATTTTATATAAAAATTGGTCTACAGTCCAGTCCACGGTTGGACCGATTTTGGATCGGACCGGACCGAAGATCGAATTTGTCAAAATATCTGGACCGTGGACCGGACCAAAGACCAAACTCACCAAAATTTTCAGACCGTGGATCGGACCAAACTCAAAATGGACTGGACCGGATCGGACCAAACTGACCGGTCCGGTCTGATTTTGCGGTCTGGACCATTATTTGCTCACCCCTAGAAAGAGGAAGAAGTGAAGACTAGAAACTTCGATCGTCTTTGAGCACTCACGTAGACACCATGAAGACGATTCCGCACAACGATTCGTTTGCACCGGCGTCTTTTGACAGTTGTATGTTAAAATTTTATCTAGGCTATGAGCTTTTCATAAAAAAAGAAGAAGGGAAACACACTTTCGACCAAGAAAAAAACCAGATCATGATAAACGTTACAAGTTTCATTATATAAATGTAGTGATCGTATCAAGCTCATCCGGATTGCAAAAATAACCAACTTTGGCTCTGAATCGACAACTTTGTGTGTTTATCGAGGGATATGAGCCAGTGGTGGAGCCATAAATTTAATAAAGATGAGGCCCAGTTGTAAAAGACAATTTTTTGGTTAGTATGACTTATTGTTGAACACTGAAGCCCAACCAAAGCTTGATTAGTTCAATTAGACAATATATATTAAAATTTGAGTAAAGAACCAATAAAAATATGTTTACTCATAATAAACAATAAGTATGTTAGTAAATTTGATGGTCGATGCTATTAAAAACAACAAAAGTCATTGACATGTGCACCATTATACTTTGGTCTACTTCGACGATAATACTGCAAATATGGTGGAGTTATATAAAAACATTATAATTCAATTCCTATTATTGACAACAAGCGTCAAACTTACTCATTGTTGTTATCCAACATTAGAACCATCACATCTATGATGGACAATGTCTCCTTCAATTGCATGTTGCATACTGAGATTATCTACAGGCTACAAGTTGACGGCATCCACGGTCATGGTTGGCACAATGGTTAGCACGAATGAATGAAAAACAATACGTCCTTTATTTTTTTGTTATGACCAGCGTGGTATCCGTGTACGTAGTATCTATGTCATGTGGCATTCCTTCTTTTCTCATTTACTGGATAACTAAAACTAGTTTGTAAGAGGTAGAAATAGCATTTGCGATCACAAATATCCATGCTAAAAATAGATTAAATGCAGAATAATACTTTGTTTGCACTTGGACTGAGTAAGGCACATACCTCACTTGGCCCAAGTGTGGCTCCGCCTTGTGAGCAGGTGTGGCTTTTACATCTCATATGTTTACATGTTAGTAAGGATAATAACAACTAAACCAGAATGAGAACTACATCTGAGTGGGAATTGCATCCGGAAACCCGCTTCTAATTGGATGTCTGGACTCCGGAATTGCATCCGGAAACCCTCTTCTGATTGGATGTTTGGGCTCTGGAATTGCAGCTAGCGCACGAATGTAGAAAAGGCATGTATTAGACGGCTTTTGCCTTCAGTTTATTAGTCCCACATCGGGCAAACTGAAAGCACCGGCTACCGGATATTGGTACAAGTACAGACTGCCCTTCGATGTTTGCATCCACGCAGCCGCGCGGTGCGCACGGAGCGAACTATTCTTTCGCCTTTTACTAAAGAATACCGTGTGCGCGCCGCAAACAGCGGAATACGCCAATTTTTTTAAGGGCTCCACTTCTCTGTGGGCTCTGCCAATGCAATCGCCGTAAGATTCCAATTCTCATGAAATTCTCACAATATGATAGCAAACAATCTACACTGTCAGACATCTCGGAGACCTAAAATTCACAACCGGTTTGTAATTAACGGCGACCAGAATTTACACTAAATTTGGTTGCGGCATTGTCGCTCTTTTCTTGTATCTGGCCTGCTTTTTAGTTCCCAGGGTATTAAAAACGCCGCTCAACGAAATCCACAACCGATTTGCAATCAGATAAAACCGCGACGGAATTTACAGCAAATCTGACAACATTGTGCTCTTTCCGCGCAAGAAGAGTTAGTAAAACCTTATTATTTCTGTTCGGTTTCGAAGGCTTAGCTGGCTGAGAGACGACCTGCTTTTAGCTGGCTGAGTGAGGAGCTGCTTACATGTGGGTTATTACGCTGAAAGACGATGGCATGGCAGTCAAAAACTCAACTTTGGAGCCAGATTGAGATGCACTACTGAACCAGACGGTCGGGAATACAGCTTATAGTCGGTCTGGCAGTGTGGAGAGAGAAATATAATTGTGTGTTGCAGTAGTTGAGATCCACTATCGTGAATCAGCATGTTTGATGATAAATGCGTTTAATTATCAAATGCATTGATATAAGAATACATATAATAAACTAAAATAGACAAATATCCAACTAACTTCAAATACCTTGGATACCACAACTTAATTTTTTTAAGACTTAATTCAATTTAATTTTACACATCAACATAGAGAAACTAATTGACTGTCGTAAAATCTAGTTTTGATAAGTGTTTTTTATAATATAAGTATATATTCTATATTATGTAAATATATATTGGTTCGGTTTGGTTTGGAAAGGTTGCACCCTCAAAACCAAATATAACCATTGCTTAATGGTTTGATTTTTTTAAAAAAAACCAAACCAAACCATTCGTCCCCTTTAAACCAAATCGAACCATTGAGTTAAATGATTTGATTTGGTTGTGTTCCCAGCCCTAGAAAGGATACACGTGGCTTGTTTGATTTTTCTTATGAGATATGGTAATTGCCTCTATCTCCTATACAAGCTCTTGTCACTTTCCCTCTCTTAAGTCCCTTTACACCGAACCCTATGAATACCCCAATCCCATCCATTGATAATGAATTTGGTCGTCATCGACCCATGCCTAGGTCTATTTTTGTGCTTTGTTAAATTGAATCTCGATGATGTCTAATATAAGTCACATTTACCTCTTGTTATTTGACATTCCCTACCACACCTGCCATTATTTTATTGCTGATATTGCATATGTTTTTGTCCCATCCATCACTTGTTTTTCTAGACTACTAATGATATGAAATGAATAATATCTACACATGGACTCTCAACCATATTACTCTGCCACTAGTGAAGATGAAAAAGAATCTTGGTTGCAAAGTTAGCAATTATTCAACAACGACCCACTTGGATGACCACTTTATCCCTCTACATCATGTAATAATTTCACTTATTAGTCTAATATGTATAGCCACCTATTATTGCTTTGGGTTCAATTCTAGAGTCTCCACCTTGGCATGTGGAATATAAATTGATCACCACTTTCAATTATAGTGTCTCTAATAGGCTTATATAGACCTCAAAATTACATTCTATAGTATCCATACACTTTTGGTGCCCCACTTGTTCACCACTAACAATGTTTGTGTTCCACTTTTTGAATGATGCTAGTTTTCCCCAAAGACCATGGTTCCAAGCTTAGTGTTCTTGAGTCAATATTGGCACATGATGACATGTCAAATTAGTTAATCAATATGTTCTCATTATTCTATTAAACAAGATCTAAGATATACCCATACACAAAAAAAGAACTCAGTTATGCTCATTTTTTAAATAACACTAGTTATAGTTTTATCTCTAATCAAATCTCCTAACAACACTTTGTCAAGTTTGACACTTGTGATTGATTTGAAGCATAAAGTGGGTTCTGTCTTTTGTAATTTGGATATATGGTTGACCTAACCAAAGTGTACATCCTCCTCCTCCCATCTAATGTCCTAGACATGCTAAAACTATACAAAGTTCTACATAAAGATACATACTTAAATATGAACCAAATGATGCAAGAAAATACATATACCTTGTTCAAGAACATCAATTCCATTTGCAATTGAATACCCCAATTGTAAATTGATTTATTTACTCACTACATTTCCACATACAAATAATAGCAAGATTCAACTATCATTGATTTAAGATGAAAAACCAACAAAAGTCAAACCTTAAACTCCACTCCCTAGACCGTGCACTAATGCAAAAACTCTATGAAAAAGGTTGCAACATGAACAAGGTCCTCTACATGTCATGCTCAACAGATGATGTCCAAGATTAGCGACAACACATACTATGCTATACTACTAGTGTGCTCATGTCCATTCCAAAGCTAAGACTAGATTTTTGTTTCAATTTTAAGTTTGAAATGATTCATGTGTTGACTTGAGAGTTATACATTGCCCATATTTTGATAATGAATTAACCATTCCATTCCTATGTATCTAATATGTTTGTTCAAGATTTATTTCAGGCTTTAGGTACATGAAAATGATTAAATTACACAAGCCCTAGCTTGTTCAAGTTCAAGTCAAAAGCAATACAAGTGTGCAATTTGAGAAATCACCCCAAATGACCTTAGATGATTTTTCTAATCACACAAACCGGTTTGTAATTAACGGCGACCAGAATTTACACTAAATTTGGTTGCGGCATTGTCGCTCTTTTCTTGTATCTGGCCTGCTTTTTAGTTCCCAGGGTATTAAAAACGCCGCTCAACGAAATCCACAACCGATTTGCAATCAGATAAAACCGCGACGGAATTTACAGCAAATCTGACAACATTGTGCTCTTTCCGCGCAAGAAGAGTTAGTAAAACCTTATTATTTCTGTTCGGTTTCGAAGGCTTAGCTGGCTGAGAGACGACCTGCTTTTAGCTGGCTGAGTGAGGAGCTGCTTACATGTGGGTTATTACGCTGAAAGACGATGGCATGGCAGTCAAAAACTCAACTTTGGAGCCAGATTGAGATGCACTACTGAACCAGACGGTCGGGAATACAGCTTATAGTCGGTCTGGCAGTGTGGAGAGAGAAATATAATTGTGTGTTGCAGTAGTTGAGATCCACTATCGTGAATCAGCATGTTTGATGATAAATGCGTTTAATTATCAAATGCATTGATATAAGAATACATATAATAAACTAAAATAGACAAATATCCAACTAACTTCAAATACCTTGGATACCACAACTTAATTTTTTTAAGACTTAATTCAATTTAATTTTACACATCAACATAGAGAAACTAATTGACTGTCGTAAAATCTAGTTTTGATAAGTGTTTTTTATAATATAAGTATATATTCTATATTATGTAAATATATATTGGTTCGGTTTGGTTTGGAAAGGTTGCACCCTCAAAACCAAATATAACCATTGCTTAATGGTTTGATTTTTTTAAAAAAAACCAAACCAAACCATTCGTCCCCTTTAAACCAAATCGAACCATTGAGTTAAATGATTTGATTTGGTTGTGTTCCCAGCCCTAGAAAGGATACACGTGGCTTGTTTGATTTTTCTTATGAGATATGGTAATTGCCTCTATCTCCTATACAAGCTCTTGTCACTTTCCCTCTCTTAAGTCCCTTTACACCGAACCCTATGAATACCCCAATCCCATCCATTGATAATGAATTTGGTCGTCATCGACCCATGCCTAGGTCTATTTTTGTGCTTTGTTAAATTGAATCTCGATGATGTCTAATATAAGTCACATTTACCTCTTGTTATTTGACATTCCCTACCACACCTGCCATTATTTTATTGCTGATATTGCATATGTTTTTGTCCCATCCATCACTTGTTTTTCTAGACTACTAATGATATGAAATGAATAATATCTACACATGGACTCTCAACCATATTACTCTGCCACTAGTGAAGATGAAAAAGAATCTTGGTTGCAAAGTTAGCAATTATTCAACAACGACCCACTTGGATGACCACTTTATCCCTCTACATCATGTAATAATTTCACTTATTAGTCTAATATGTATAGCCACCTATTATTGCTTTGGGTTCAATTCTAGAGTCTCCACCTTGGCATGTGGAATATAAATTGATCACCACTTTCAATTATAGTGTCTCTAATAGGCTTATATAGACCTCAAAATTACATTCTATAGTATCCATACACTTTTGGTGCCCCACTTGTTCACCACTAACAATGTTTGTGTTCCACTTTTTGAATGATGCTAGTTTTCCCCAAAGACCATGGTTCCAAGCTTAGTGTTCTTGAGTCAATATTGGCACATGATGACATGTCAAATTAGTTAATCAATATGTTCTCATTATTCTATTAAACAAGATCTAAGATATACCCATACACAAAAAAAGAACTCAGTTATGCTCATTTTTTAAATAACACTAGTTATAGTTTTATCTCTAATCAAATCTCCTAACAACACTTTGTCAAGTTTGACACTTGTGATTGATTTGAAGCATAAAGTGGGTTCTGTCTTTTGTAATTTGGATATATGGTTGACCTAACCAAAGTGTACATCCTCCTCCTCCCATCTAATGTCCTAGACATGCTAAAACTATACAAAGTTCTACATAAAGATACATACTTAAATATGAACCAAATGATGCAAGAAAATACATATACCTTGTTCAAGAACATCAATTCCATTTGCAATTGAATACCCCAATTGTAAATTGATTTATTTACTCACTACATTTCCACATACAAATAATAGCAAGATTCAACTATCATTGATTTAAGATGAAAAACCAACAAAAGTCAAACCTTAAACTCCACTCCCTAGACCGTGCACTAATGCAAAAACTCTATGAAAAAGGTTGCAACATGAACAAGGTCCTCTACATGTCATGCTCAACAGATGATGTCCAAGATTAGCGACAACACATACTATGCTATACTACTAGTGTGCTCATGTCCATTCCAAAGCTAAGACTAGATTTTTGTTTCAATTTTAAGTTTGAAATGATTCATGTGTTGACTTGAGAGTTATACATTGCCCATATTTTGATAATGAATTAACCATTCCATTCCTATGTATCTAATATGTTTGTTCAAGATTTATTTCAGGCTTTAGGTACATGAAAATGATTAAATTACACAAGCCCTAGCTTGTTCAAGTTCAAGTCAAAAGCAATACAAGTGTGCAATTTGAGAAATCACCCCAAATGACCTTAGATGATTTTTCTAATCACACAAACCGGTTTGTAATTAACGGCGACCAGAATTTACACTAAATTTGGTTGCGGCATTGTCGCTCTTTTCTTGTATCTGGCCTGCTTTTTAGTTCCCAGGGTATTAAAAACGCCGCTCAACGAAATCCACAACCGATTTGCAATCAGATAAAACCGCGACGGAATTTACAGCAAATCTGACAACATTGTGCTCTTTCCGCGCAAGAAGAGTTAGTAAAACCTTATTATTTCTGTTCGGTTTCGAAGGCTTAGCTGGCTGAGAGACGACCTGCTTTTAGCTGGCTGAGTGAGGAGCTGCTTACATGTGGGTTATTACGCTGAAAGACGATGGCATGGCAGTCAAAAACTCAACTTTGGAGCCAGATTGAGATGCACTACTGAACCAGACGGTCGGGAATACAGCTTATAGTCGGTCTGGCAGTGTGGAGAGAGAAATATAATTGTGTGTTGCAGTAGTTGAGATCCACTATCGTGAATCAGCATGTTTGATGATAAATGCGTTTAATTATCAAATGCATTGATATAAGAATACATATAATAAACTAAAATAGACAAATATCCAACTAACTTCAAATACCTTGGATACCACAACTTAATTTTTTTAAGACTTAATTCAATTTAATTTTACACATCAACATAGAGAAACTAATTGACTGTCGTAAAATCTAGTTTTGATAAGTGTTTTTTATAATATAAGTATATATTCTATATTATGTAAATATATATTGGTTCGGTTTGGTTTGGAAAGGTTGCACCCTCAAAACCAAATATAACCATTGCTTAATGGTTTGATTTTTTTAAAAAAAACCAAACCAAACCATTCGTCCCCTTTAAACCAAATCGAACCATTGAGTTAAATGATTTGATTTGGTTGTGTTCCCAGCCCTAGAAAGGATACACGTGGCTTGTTTGATTTTTCTTATGAGATATGGTAATTGCCTCTATCTCCTATACAAGCTCTTGTCACTTTCCCTCTCTTAAGTCCCTTTACACCGAACCCTATGAATACCCCAATCCCATCCATTGATAATGAATTTGGTCGTCATCGACCCATGCCTAGGTCTATTTTTGTGCTTTGTTAAATTGAATCTCGATGATGTCTAATATAAGTCACATTTACCTCTTGTTATTTGACATTCCCTACCACACCTGCCATTATTTTATTGCTGATATTGCATATGTTTTTGTCCCATCCATCACTTGTTTTTCTAGACTACTAATGATATGAAATGAATAATATCTACACATGGACTCTCAACCATATTACTCTGCCACTAGTGAAGATGAAAAAGAATCTTGGTTGCAAAGTTAGCAATTATTCAACAACGACCCACTTGGATGACCACTTTATCCCTCTACATCATGTAATAATTTCACTTATTAGTCTAATATGTATAGCCACCTATTATTGCTTTGGGTTCAATTCTAGAGTCTCCACCTTGGCATGTGGAATATAAATTGATCACCACTTTCAATTATAGTGTCTCTAATAGGCTTATATAGACCTCAAAATTACATTCTATAGTATCCATACACTTTTGGTGCCCCACTTGTTCACCACTAACAATGTTTGTGTTCCACTTTTTGAATGATGCTAGTTTTCCCCAAAGACCATGGTTCCAAGCTTAGTGTTCTTGAGTCAATATTGGCACATGATGACATGTCAAATTAGTTAATCAATATGTTCTCATTATTCTATTAAACAAGATCTAAGATATACCCATACACAAAAAAAGAACTCAGTTATGCTCATTTTTTAAATAACACTAGTTATAGTTTTATCTCTAATCAAATCTCCTAACAACACTTTGTCAAGTTTGACACTTGTGATTGATTTGAAGCATAAAGTGGGTTCTGTCTTTTGTAATTTGGATATATGGTTGACCTAACCAAAGTGTACATCCTCCTCCTCCCATCTAATGTCCTAGACATGCTAAAACTATACAAAGTTCTACATAAAGATACATACTTAAATATGAACCAAATGATGCAAGAAAATACATATACCTTGTTCAAGAACATCAATTCCATTTGCAATTGAATACCCCAATTGTAAATTGATTTATTTACTCACTACATTTCCACATACAAATAATAGCAAGATTCAACTATCATTGATTTAAGATGAAAAACCAACAAAAGTCAAACCTTAAACTCCACTCCCTAGACCGTGCACTAATGCAAAAACTCTATGAAAAAGGTTGCAACATGAACAAGGTCCTCTACATGTCATGCTCAACAGATGATGTCCAAGATTAGCGACAACACATACTATGCTATACTACTAGTGTGCTCATGTCCATTCCAAAGCTAAGACTAGATTTTTGTTTCAATTTTAAGTTTGAAATGATTCATGTGTTGACTTGAGAGTTATACATTGCCCATATTTTGATAATGAATTAACCATTCCATTCCTATGTATCTAATATGTTTGTTCAAGATTTATTTCAGGCTTTAGGTACATGAAAATGATTAAATTACACAAGCCCTAGCTTGTTCAAGTTCAAGTCAAAAGCAATACAAGTGTGCAATTTGAGAAATCACCCCAAATGACCTTAGATGATTTTTCTAATCACACAAACCGGTTTGTAATTAACGGCGACCAGAATTTACACTAAATTTGGTTGCGGCATTGTCGCTCTTTTCTTGTATCTGGCCTGCTTTTTAGTTCCCAGGGTATTAAAAACGCCGCTCAACGAAATCCACAACCGATTTGCAATCAGATAAAACCGCGACGGAATTTACAGCAAATCTGACAACATTGTGCTCTTTCCGCGCAAGAAGAGTTAGTAAAACCTTATTATTTCTGTTCGGTTTCGAAGGCTTAGCTGGCTGAGAGACGACCTGCTTTTAGCTGGCTGAGTGAGGAGCTGCTTACATGTGGGTTATTACGCTGAAAGACGATGGCATGGCAGTCAAAAACTCAACTTTGGAGCCAGATTGAGATGCACTACTGAACCAGACGGTCGGGAATACAGCTTATAGTCGGTCTGGCAGTGTGGAGAGAGAAATATAATTGTGTGTTGCAGTAGTTGAGATCCACTATCGTGAATCAGCATGTTTGATGATAAATGCGTTTAATTATCAAATGCATTGATATAAGAATACATATAATAAACTAAAATAGACAAATATCCAACTAACTTCAAATACCTTGGATACCACAACTTAATTTTTTTAAGACTTAATTCAATTTAATTTTACACATCAACATAGAGAAACTAATTGACTGTCGTAAAATCTAGTTTTGATAAGTGTTTTTTATAATATAAGTATATATTCTATATTATGTAAATATATATTGGTTCGGTTTGGTTTGGAAAGGTTGCACCCTCAAAACCAAATATAACCATTGCTTAATGGTTTGATTTTTTTAAAAAAAACCAAACCAAACCATTCGTCCCCTTTAAACCAAATCGAACCATTGAGTTAAATGATTTGATTTGGTTGTGTTCCCAGCCCTAGAAAGGATACACGTGGCTTGTTTGATTTTTCTTATGAGATATGGTAATTGCCTCTATCTCCTATACAAGCTCTTGTCACTTTCCCTCTCTTAAGTCCCTTTACACCGAACCCTATGAATACCCCAATCCCATCCATTGATAATGAATTTGGTCGTCATCGACCCATGCCTAGGTCTATTTTTGTGCTTTGTTAAATTGAATCTCGATGATGTCTAATATAAGTCACATTTACCTCTTGTTATTTGACATTCCCTACCACACCTGCCATTATTTTATTGCTGATATTGCATATGTTTTTGTCCCATCCATCACTTGTTTTTCTAGACTACTAATGATATGAAATGAATAATATCTACACATGGACTCTCAACCATATTACTCTGCCACTAGTGAAGATGAAAAAGAATCTTGGTTGCAAAGTTAGCAATTATTCAACAACGACCCACTTGGATGACCACTTTATCCCTCTACATCATGTAATAATTTCACTTATTAGTCTAATATGTATAGCCACCTATTATTGCTTTGGGTTCAATTCTAGAGTCTCCACCTTGGCATGTGGAATATAAATTGATCACCACTTTCAATTATAGTGTCTCTAATAGGCTTATATAGACCTCAAAATTACATTCTATAGTATCCATACACTTTTGGTGCCCCACTTGTTCACCACTAACAATGTTTGTGTTCCACTTTTTGAATGATGCTAGTTTTCCCCAAAGACCATGGTTCCAAGCTTAGTGTTCTTGAGTCAATATTGGCACATGATGACATGTCAAATTAGTTAATCAATATGTTCTCATTATTCTATTAAACAAGATCTAAGATATACCCATACACAAAAAAAGAACTCAGTTATGCTCATTTTTTAAATAACACTAGTTATAGTTTTATCTCTAATCAAATCTCCTAACAACACTTTGTCAAGTTTGACACTTGTGATTGATTTGAAGCATAAAGTGGGTTCTGTCTTTTGTAATTTGGATATATGGTTGACCTAACCAAAGTGTACATCCTCCTCCTCCCATCTAATGTCCTAGACATGCTAAAACTATACAAAGTTCTACATAAAGATACATACTTAAATATGAACCAAATGATGCAAGAAAATACATATACCTTGTTCAAGAACATCAATTCCATTTGCAATTGAATACCCCAATTGTAAATTGATTTATTTACTCACTACATTTCCACATACAAATAATAGCAAGATTCAACTATCATTGATTTAAGATGAAAAACCAACAAAAGTCAAACCTTAAACTCCACTCCCTAGACCGTGCACTAATGCAAAAACTCTATGAAAAAGGTTGCAACATGAACAAGGTCCTCTACATGTCATGCTCAACAGATGATGTCCAAGATTAGCGACAACACATACTATGCTATACTACTAGTGTGCTCATGTCCATTCCAAAGCTAAGACTAGATTTTTGTTTCAATTTTAAGTTTGAAATGATTCATGTGTTGACTTGAGAGTTATACATTGCCCATATTTTGATAATGAATTAACCATTCCATTCCTATGTATCTAATATGTTTGTTCAAGATTTATTTCAGGCTTTAGGTACATGAAAATGATTAAATTACACAAGCCCTAGCTTGTTCAAGTTCAAGTCAAAAGCAATACAAGTGTGCAATTTGAGAAATCACCCCAAATGACCTTAGATGATTTTTCTAATCACACAAACCGGTTTGTAATTAACGGCGACCAGAATTTACACTAAATTTGGTTGCGGCATTGTCGCTCTTTTCTTGTATCTGGCCTGCTTTTTAGTTCCCAGGGTATTAAAAACGCCGCTCAACGAAATCCACAACCGATTTGCAATCAGATAAAACCGCGACGGAATTTACAGCAAATCTGACAACATTGTGCTCTTTCCGCGCAAGAAGAGTTAGTAAAACCTTATTATTTCTGTTCGGTTTCGAAGGCTTAGCTGGCTGAGAGACGACCTGCTTTTAGCTGGCTGAGTGAGGAGCTGCTTACATGTGGGTTATTACGCTGAAAGACGATGGCATGGCAGTCAAAAACTCAACTTTGGAGCCAGATTGAGATGCACTACTGAACCAGACGGTCGGGAATACAGCTTATAGTCGGTCTGGCAGTGTGGAGAGAGAAATATAATTGTGTGTTGCAGTAGTTGAGATCCACTATCGTGAATCAGCATGTTTGATGATAAATGCGTTTAATTATCAAATGCATTGATATAAGAATACATATAATAAACTAAAATAGACAAATATCCAACTAACTTCAAATACCTTGGATACCACAACTTAATTTTTTTAAGACTTAATTCAATTTAATTTTACACATCAACATAGAGAAACTAATTGACTGTCGTAAAATCTAGTTTTGATAAGTGTTTTTTATAATATAAGTATATATTCTATATTATGTAAATATATATTGGTTCGGTTTGGTTTGGAAAGGTTGCACCCTCAAAACCAAATATAACCATTGCTTAATGGTTTGATTTTTTTAAAAAAAACCAAACCAAACCATTCGTCCCCTTTAAACCAAATCGAACCATTGAGTTAAATGATTTGATTTGGTTGTGTTCCCAGCCCTAGAAAGGATACACGTGGCTTGTTTGATTTTTCTTATGAGATATGGTAATTGCCTCTATCTCCTATACAAGCTCTTGTCACTTTCCCTCTCTTAAGTCCCTTTACACCGAACCCTATGAATACCCCAATCCCATCCATTGATAATGAATTTGGTCGTCATCGACCCATGCCTAGGTCTATTTTTGTGCTTTGTTAAATTGAATCTCGATGATGTCTAATATAAGTCACATTTACCTCTTGTTATTTGACATTCCCTACCACACCTGCCATTATTTTATTGCTGATATTGCATATGTTTTTGTCCCATCCATCACTTGTTTTTCTAGACTACTAATGATATGAAATGAATAATATCTACACATGGACTCTCAACCATATTACTCTGCCACTAGTGAAGATGAAAAAGAATCTTGGTTGCAAAGTTAGCAATTATTCAACAACGACCCACTTGGATGACCACTTTATCCCTCTACATCATGTAATAATTTCACTTATTAGTCTAATATGTATAGCCACCTATTATTGCTTTGGGTTCAATTCTAGAGTCTCCACCTTGGCATGTGGAATATAAATTGATCACCACTTTCAATTATAGTGTCTCTAATAGGCTTATATAGACCTCAAAATTACATTCTATAGTATCCATACACTTTTGGTGCCCCACTTGTTCACCACTAACAATGTTTGTGTTCCACTTTTTGAATGATGCTAGTTTTCCCCAAAGACCATGGTTCCAAGCTTAGTGTTCTTGAGTCAATATTGGCACATGATGACATGTCAAATTAGTTAATCAATATGTTCTCATTATTCTATTAAACAAGATCTAAGATATACCCATACACAAAAAAAGAACTCAGTTATGCTCATTTTTTAAATAACACTAGTTATAGTTTTATCTCTAATCAAATCTCCTAACAACACTTTGTCAAGTTTGACACTTGTGATTGATTTGAAGCATAAAGTGGGTTCTGTCTTTTGTAATTTGGATATATGGTTGACCTAACCAAAGTGTACATCCTCCTCCTCCCATCTAATGTCCTAGACATGCTAAAACTATACAAAGTTCTACATAAAGATACATACTTAAATATGAACCAAATGATGCAAGAAAATACATATACCTTGTTCAAGAACATCAATTCCATTTGCAATTGAATACCCCAATTGTAAATTGATTTATTTACTCACTACATTTCCACATACAAATAATAGCAAGATTCAACTATCATTGATTTAAGATGAAAAACCAACAAAAGTCAAACCTTAAACTCCACTCCCTAGACCGTGCACTAATGCAAAAACTCTATGAAAAAGGTTGCAACATGAACAAGGTCCTCTACATGTCATGCTCAACAGATGATGTCCAAGATTAGCGACAACACATACTATGCTATACTACTAGTGTGCTCATGTCCATTCCAAAGCTAAGACTAGATTTTTGTTTCAATTTTAAGTTTGAAATGATTCATGTGTTGACTTGAGAGTTATACATTGCCCATATTTTGATAATGAATTAACCATTCCATTCCTATGTATCTAATATGTTTGTTCAAGATTTATTTCAGGCTTTAGGTACATGAAAATGATTAAATTACACAAGCCCTAGCTTGTTCAAGTTCAAGTCAAAAGCAATACAAGTGTGCAATTTGAGAAATCACCCCAAATGACCTTAGATGATTTTTCTAATCACACAAACCGGTTTGTAATTAACGGCGACCAGAATTTACACTAAATTTGGTTGCGGCATTGTCGCTCTTTTCTTGTATCTGGCCTGCTTTTTAGTTCCCAGGGTATTAAAAACGCCGCTCAACGAAATCCACAACCGATTTGCAATCAGATAAAACCGCGACGGAATTTACAGCAAATCTGACAACATTGTGCTCTTTCCGCGCAAGAAGAGTTAGTAAAACCTTATTATTTCTGTTCGGTTTCGAAGGCTTAGCTGGCTGAGAGACGACCTGCTTTTAGCTGGCTGAGTGAGGAGCTGCTTACATGTGGGTTATTACGCTGAAAGACGATGGCATGGCAGTCAAAAACTCAACTTTGGAGCCAGATTGAGATGCACTACTGAACCAGACGGTCGGGAATACAGCTTATAGTCGGTCTGGCAGTGTGGAGAGAGAAATATAATTGTGTGTTGCAGTAGTTGAGATCCACTATCGTGAATCAGCATGTTTGATGATAAATGCGTTTAATTATCAAATGCATTGATATAAGAATACATATAATAAACTAAAATAGACAAATATCCAACTAACTTCAAATACCTTGGATACCACAACTTAATTTTTTTAAGACTTAATTCAATTTAATTTTACACATCAACATAGAGAAACTAATTGACTGTCGTAAAATCTAGTTTTGATAAGTGTTTTTTATAATATAAGTATATATTCTATATTATGTAAATATATATTGGTTCGGTTTGGTTTGGAAAGGTTGCACCCTCAAAACCAAATATAACCATTGCTTAATGGTTTGATTTTTTTAAAAAAAACCAAACCAAACCATTCGTCCCCTTTAAACCAAATCGAACCATTGAGTTAAATGATTTGATTTGGTTGTGTTCCCAGCCCTAGAAAGGATACACGTGGCTTGTTTGATTTTTCTTATGAGATATGGTAATTGCCTCTATCTCCTATACAAGCTCTTGTCACTTTCCCTCTCTTAAGTCCCTTTACACCGAACCCTATGAATACCCCAATCCCATCCATTGATAATGAATTTGGTCGTCATCGACCCATGCCTAGGTCTATTTTTGTGCTTTGTTAAATTGAATCTCGATGATGTCTAATATAAGTCACATTTACCTCTTGTTATTTGACATTCCCTACCACACCTGCCATTATTTTATTGCTGATATTGCATATGTTTTTGTCCCATCCATCACTTGTTTTTCTAGACTACTAATGATATGAAATGAATAATATCTACACATGGACTCTCAACCATATTACTCTGCCACTAGTGAAGATGAAAAAGAATCTTGGTTGCAAAGTTAGCAATTATTCAACAACGACCCACTTGGATGACCACTTTATCCCTCTACATCATGTAATAATTTCACTTATTAGTCTAATATGTATAGCCACCTATTATTGCTTTGGGTTCAATTCTAGAGTCTCCACCTTGGCATGTGGAATATAAATTGATCACCACTTTCAATTATAGTGTCTCTAATAGGCTTATATAGACCTCAAAATTACATTCTATAGTATCCATACACTTTTGGTGCCCCACTTGTTCACCACTAACAATGTTTGTGTTCCACTTTTTGAATGATGCTAGTTTTCCCCAAAGACCATGGTTCCAAGCTTAGTGTTCTTGAGTCAATATTGGCACATGATGACATGTCAAATTAGTTAATCAATATGTTCTCATTATTCTATTAAACAAGATCTAAGATATACCCATACACAAAAAAAGAACTCAGTTATGCTCATTTTTTAAATAACACTAGTTATAGTTTTATCTCTAATCAAATCTCCTAACAACACTTTGTCAAGTTTGACACTTGTGATTGATTTGAAGCATAAAGTGGGTTCTGTCTTTTGTAATTTGGATATATGGTTGACCTAACCAAAGTGTACATCCTCCTCCTCCCATCTAATGTCCTAGACATGCTAAAACTATACAAAGTTCTACATAAAGATACATACTTAAATATGAACCAAATGATGCAAGAAAATACATATACCTTGTTCAAGAACATCAATTCCATTTGCAATTGAATACCCCAATTGTAAATTGATTTATTTACTCACTACATTTCCACATACAAATAATAGCAAGATTCAACTATCATTGATTTAAGATGAAAAACCAACAAAAGTCAAACCTTAAACTCCACTCCCTAGACCGTGCACTAATGCAAAAACTCTATGAAAAAGGTTGCAACATGAACAAGGTCCTCTACATGTCATGCTCAACAGATGATGTCCAAGATTAGCGACAACACATACTATGCTATACTACTAGTGTGCTCATGTCCATTCCAAAGCTAAGACTAGATTTTTGTTTCAATTTTAAGTTTGAAATGATTCATGTGTTGACTTGAGAGTTATACATTGCCCATATTTTGATAATGAATTAACCATTCCATTCCTATGTATCTAATATGTTTGTTCAAGATTTATTTCAGGCTTTAGGTACATGAAAATGATTAAATTACACAAGCCCTAGCTTGTTCAAGTTCAAGTCAAAAGCAATACAAGTGTGCAATTTGAGAAATCACCCCAAATGACCTTAGATGATTTTTCTAATCACACAAACCGGTTTGTAATTAACGGCGACCAGAATTTACACTAAATTTGGTTGCGGCATTGTCGCTCTTTTCTTGTATCTGGCCTGCTTTTTAGTTCCCAGGGTATTAAAAACGCCGCTCAACGAAATCCACAACCGATTTGCAATCAGATAAAACCGCGACGGAATTTACAGCAAATCTGACAACATTGTGCTCTTTCCGCGCAAGAAGAGTTAGTAAAACCTTATTATTTCTGTTCGGTTTCGAAGGCTTAGCTGGCTGAGAGACGACCTGCTTTTAGCTGGCTGAGTGAGGAGCTGCTTACATGTGGGTTATTACGCTGAAAGACGATGGCATGGCAGTCAAAAACTCAACTTTGGAGCCAGATTGAGATGCACTACTGAACCAGACGGTCGGGAATACAGCTTATAGTCGGTCTGGCAGTGTGGAGAGAGAAATATAATTGTGTGTTGCAGTAGTTGAGATCCACTATCGTGAATCAGCATGTTTGATGATAAATGCGTTTAATTATCAAATGCATTGATATAAGAATACATATAATAAACTAAAATAGACAAATATCCAACTAACTTCAAATACCTTGGATACCACAACTTAATTTTTTTAAGACTTAATTCAATTTAATTTTACACATCAACATAGAGAAACTAATTGACTGTCGTAAAATCTAGTTTTGATAAGTGTTTTTTATAATATAAGTATATATTCTATATTATGTAAATATATATTGGTTCGGTTTGGTTTGGAAAGGTTGCACCCTCAAAACCAAATATAACCATTGCTTAATGGTTTGATTTTTTTAAAAAAAACCAAACCAAACCATTCGTCCCCTTTAAACCAAATCGAACCATTGAGTTAAATGATTTGATTTGGTTGTGTTCCCAGCCCTAGAAAGGATACACGTGGCTTGTTTGATTTTTCTTATGAGATATGGTAATTGCCTCTATCTCCTATACAAGCTCTTGTCACTTTCCCTCTCTTAAGTCCCTTTACACCGAACCCTATGAATACCCCAATCCCATCCATTGATAATGAATTTGGTCGTCATCGACCCATGCCTAGGTCTATTTTTGTGCTTTGTTAAATTGAATCTCGATGATGTCTAATATAAGTCACATTTACCTCTTGTTATTTGACATTCCCTACCACACCTGCCATTATTTTATTGCTGATATTGCATATGTTTTTGTCCCATCCATCACTTGTTTTTCTAGACTACTAATGATATGAAATGAATAATATCTACACATGGACTCTCAACCATATTACTCTGCCACTAGTGAAGATGAAAAAGAATCTTGGTTGCAAAGTTAGCAATTATTCAACAACGACCCACTTGGATGACCACTTTATCCCTCTACATCATGTAATAATTTCACTTATTAGTCTAATATGTATAGCCACCTATTATTGCTTTGGGTTCAATTCTAGAGTCTCCACCTTGGCATGTGGAATATAAATTGATCACCACTTTCAATTATAGTGTCTCTAATAGGCTTATATAGACCTCAAAATTACATTCTATAGTATCCATACACTTTTGGTGCCCCACTTGTTCACCACTAACAATGTTTGTGTTCCACTTTTTGAATGATGCTAGTTTTCCCCAAAGACCATGGTTCCAAGCTTAGTGTTCTTGAGTCAATATTGGCACATGATGACATGTCAAATTAGTTAATCAATATGTTCTCATTATTCTATTAAACAAGATCTAAGATATACCCATACACAAAAAAAGAACTCAGTTATGCTCATTTTTTAAATAACACTAGTTATAGTTTTATCTCTAATCAAATCTCCTAACAACACTTTGTCAAGTTTGACACTTGTGATTGATTTGAAGCATAAAGTGGGTTCTGTCTTTTGTAATTTGGATATATGGTTGACCTAACCAAAGTGTACATCCTCCTCCTCCCATCTAATGTCCTAGACATGCTAAAACTATACAAAGTTCTACATAAAGATACATACTTAAATATGAACCAAATGATGCAAGAAAATACATATACCTTGTTCAAGAACATCAATTCCATTTGCAATTGAATACCCCAATTGTAAATTGATTTATTTACTCACTACATTTCCACATACAAATAATAGCAAGATTCAACTATCATTGATTTAAGATGAAAAACCAACAAAAGTCAAACCTTAAACTCCACTCCCTAGACCGTGCACTAATGCAAAAACTCTATGAAAAAGGTTGCAACATGAACAAGGTCCTCTACATGTCATGCTCAACAGATGATGTCCAAGATTAGCGACAACACATACTATGCTATACTACTAGTGTGCTCATGTCCATTCCAAAGCTAAGACTAGATTTTTGTTTCAATTTTAAGTTTGAAATGATTCATGTGTTGACTTGAGAGTTATACATTGCCCATATTTTGATAATGAATTAACCATTCCATTCCTATGTATCTAATATGTTTGTTCAAGATTTATTTCAGGCTTTAGGTACATGAAAATGATTAAATTACACAAGCCCTAGCTTGTTCAAGTTCAAGTCAAAAGCAATACAAGTGTGCAATTTGAGAAATCACCCCAAATGACCTTAGATGATTTTTCTAATCACACAAACCGGTTTGTAATTAACGGCGACCAGAATTTACACTAAATTTGGTTGCGGCATTGTCGCTCTTTTCTTGTATCTGGCCTGCTTTTTAGTTCCCAGGGTATTAAAAACGCCGCTCAACGAAATCCACAACCGATTTGCAATCAGATAAAACCGCGACGGAATTTACAGCAAATCTGACAACATTGTGCTCTTTCCGCGCAAGAAGAGTTAGTAAAACCTTATTATTTCTGTTCGGTTTCGAAGGCTTAGCTGGCTGAGAGACGACCTGCTTTTAGCTGGCTGAGTGAGGAGCTGCTTACATGTGGGTTATTACGCTGAAAGACGATGGCATGGCAGTCAAAAACTCAACTTTGGAGCCAGATTGAGATGCACTACTGAACCAGACGGTCGGGAATACAGCTTATAGTCGGTCTGGCAGTGTGGAGAGAGAAATATAATTGTGTGTTGCAGTAGTTGAGATCCACTATCGTGAATCAGCATGTTTGATGATAAATGCGTTTAATTATCAAATGCATTGATATAAGAATACATATAATAAACTAAAATAGACAAATATCCAACTAACTTCAAATACCTTGGATACCACAACTTAATTTTTTTAAGACTTAATTCAATTTAATTTTACACATCAACATAGAGAAACTAATTGACTGTCGTAAAATCTAGTTTTGATAAGTGTTTTTTATAATATAAGTATATATTCTATATTATGTAAATATATATTGGTTCGGTTTGGTTTGGAAAGGTTGCACCCTCAAAACCAAATATAACCATTGCTTAATGGTTTGATTTTTTTAAAAAAAACCAAACCAAACCATTCGTCCCCTTTAAACCAAATCGAACCATTGAGTTAAATGATTTGATTTGGTTGTGTTCCCAGCCCTAGAAAGGATACACGTGGCTTGTTTGATTTTTCTTATGAGATATGGTAATTGCCTCTATCTCCTATACAAGCTCTTGTCACTTTTCCTCTCTTAAGTCCCTTTACACCGAACCCTATGAATACCCCAATCCCATCCATTGATAATGAATTTGGTCGTCATCGACCCATGCCTAGGTCTATTTTTGTGCTTTGTTAAATTGAATCTCGATGATGTCTAATATAAGTCACATTTACCTCTTGTTATTTGACATTCCCTACCACACCTGCCATTATTTTATTGCTGATATTGCATATGTTTTTGTCCCATCCATCACTTGTTTTTCTAGACTACTAATGATATGAAATGAATAATATCTACACATGGACTCTCAACCATATTACTCTGCCACTAGTGAAGATGAAAAAGAATCTTGGTTGCAAAGTTAGCAATTATTCAACAACGACCCACTTGGATGACCACTTTATCCCTCTACATCATGTAATAATTTCACTTATTAGTCTAATATGTATAGCCACCTATTATTGCTTTGGGTTCAATTCTAGAGTCTCCACCTTGGCATGTGGAATATAAATTGATCACCACTTTCAATTATAGTGTCTCTAATAGGCTTATATAGACCTCAAAATTACATTCTATAGTATCCATACACTTTTGGTGCCCCACTTGTTCACCACTAACAATGTTTGTGTTCCACTTTTTGAATGATGCTAGTTTTCCCCAAAGACCATGGTTCCAAGCTTAGTGTTCTTGAGTCAATATTGGCACATGATGACATGTCAAATTAGTTAATCAATATGTTCTCATTATTCTATTAAACAAGATCTAAGATATACCCATACACAAAAAAAGAACTCAGTTATGCTCATTTTTTAAATAACACTAGTTATAGTTTTATCTCTAATCAAATCTCCTAACAACACTTTGTCAAGTTTGACACTTGTGATTGATTTGAAGCATAAAGTGGGTTCTGTCTTTTGTAATTTGGATATATGGTTGACCTAACCAAAGTGTACATCCTCCTCCTCCCATCTAATGTCCTAGACATGCTAAAACTATACAAAGTTCTACATAAAGATACATACTTAAATATGAACCAAATGATGCAAGAAAATACATATACCTTGTTCAAGAACATCAATTCCATTTGCAATTGAATACCCCAATTGTAAATTGATTTATTTACTCACTACATTTCCACATACAAATAATAGCAAGATTCAACTATCATTGATTTAAGATGAAAAACCAACAAAAGTCAAACCTTAAACTCCACTCCCTAGACCGTGCACTAATGCAAAAACTCTATGAAAAAGGTTGCAACATGAACAAGGTCCTCTACATGTCATGCTCAACAGATGATGTCCAAGATTAGCGACAACACATACTATGCTATACTACTAGTGTGCTCATGTCCATTCCAAAGCTAAGACTAGATTTTTGTTTCAATTTTAAGTTTGAAATGATTCATGTGTTGACTTGAGAGTTATACATTGCCCATATTTTGATAATGAATTAACCATTCCATTCCTATGTATCTAATATGTTTGTTCAAGATTTATTTCAGGCTTTAGGTACATGAAAATGATTAAATTACACAAGCCCTAGCTTGTTCAAGTTCAAGTCAAAAGCAATACAAGTGTGCAATTTGAGAAATCACCCCAAATGACCTTAGATGATTTTTCTAATCACACAAACCGGTTTGTAATTAACGGCGACCAGAATTTACACTAAATTTGGTTGCGGCATTGTCGCTCTTTTCTTGTATCTGGCCTGCTTTTTAGTTCCCAGGGTATTAAAAACGCCGCTCAACGAAATCCACAACCGATTTGCAATCAGATAAAACCGCGACGGAATTTACAGCAAATCTGACAACATTGTGCTCTTTCCGCGCAAGAAGAGTTAGTAAAACCTTATTATTTCTGTTCGGTTTCGAAGGCTTAGCTGGCTGAGAGACGACCTGCTTTTAGCTGGCTGAGTGAGGAGCTGCTTACATGTGGGTTATTACGCTGAAAGACGATGGCATGGCAGTCAAAAACTCAACTTTGGAGCCAGATTGAGATGCACTACTGAACCAGACGGTCGGGAATACAGCTTATAGTCGGTCTGGCAGTGTGGAGAGAGAAATATAATTGTGTGTTGCAGTAGTTGAGATCCACTATCGTGAATCAGCATGTTTGATGATAAATGCGTTTAATTATCAAATGCATTGATATAAGAATACATATAATAAACTAAAATAGACAAATATCCAACTAACTTCAAATACCTTGGATACCACAACTTAATTTTTTTAAGACTTAATTCAATTTAATTTTACACATCAACATAGAGAAACTAATTGACTGTCGTAAAATCTAGTTTTGATAAGTGTTTTTTATAATATAAGTATATATTCTATATTATGTAAATATATATTGGTTCGGTTTGGTTTGGAAAGGTTGCACCCTCAAAACCAAATATAACCATTGCTTAATGGTTTGATTTTTTTAAAAAAAACCAAACCAAACCATTCGTCCCCTTTAAACCAAATCGAACCATTGAGTTAAATGATTTGATTTGGTTGTGTTCCCAGCCCTAGAAAGGATACACGTGGCTTGTTTGATTTTTCTTATGAGATATGGTAATTGCCTCTATCTCCTATACAAGCTCTTGTCACTTTTCCTCTCTTAAGTCCCTTTACACCGAACCCTATGAATACCCCAATCCCATCCATTGATAATGAATTTGGTCGTCATCGACCCATGCCTAGGTCTATTTTTGTGCTTTGTTAAATTGAATCTCGATGATGTCTAATATAAGTCACATTTACCTCTTGTTATTTGACATTCCCTACCCACACCTGCCATTATTATTGCTGATATTGCATATGTTTTTGTCCCATCCATCACTTGTTTTTCTAGACTACTAATGATATGAAATGAATAATATCTACAC